>CALYLW010001015.1:0-215671 GCA_944989445.1 Ampullaceana balthica | reverse complement strand
CTGGGTCGGGTGGTTCTGCTGTTGTTGATGACGTTTAGCTCTTGCCACCGGTGGCCTTCTGTGACTTTTTGGGCAGCAAAACGGCCTGGATGTTTGGCAGGACACCTCCCTGGGCGATGGTGACGCCGGACAGGAGCTTGTTCAACTCCTCGTCGTTACGGATGGCCAACTGCAGGTGACGGGGGATGATTCTCGTCTTCTTGTTGTCCCTGGCGGCGTTGCCGGCCAACTCGAGGACCTCAGCGGCCAAGTATTCGAGCACGGCGGCCAGGTAGACGGGGGCTCCGGCACCCACGCGCTCGGCGTAGTTACCCTTCCTGAGGAGACGGTGGATACGACCGACGGGGAACTGAAGCCCTGCCCTGGATGAGCGGGATTTCGCCTTGCCTTTAACTTTGCCTCCTTTGCCACGTCCGGACATGATGAATGACGGTAGTAGTAGAATAATGTGAAGTGATTAAAAAAAAGATTTTCAGCTGAGCTGAGTTGAGTTGTTATTATCTGTCGCGCAGGCTTTATATAGGAAGCGGCGAAGAGTAGTCGGCCGCCAGTGGAGTAGTTCGGGCCCGCGCGCTC
Organism: Ampullaceana balthica; assembly: GCA_944989445.1. Classification (NCBI taxonomy): domain Eukaryota; kingdom Metazoa; phylum Mollusca; class Gastropoda; family Lymnaeidae; genus Ampullaceana; species Ampullaceana balthica. The sequence goes on along the minus strand of CALYLW010001015.1, from coordinate 215,095 downwards.
TGATTGGTCGGCGCTGAAACTACTCTTCCGATTCTCCGCATAATGAGCTCGCTACTCCTCGCCGCGCTGTATATAAGGCCGGCGTTCGCTGTGCTCCGCGTCAGTTCTGAACTAGCAAAATAATGCCACCCAAAGTATCTTCCAAAGGCGCCAAGAAGGCCGGTAAGGCTAAGGCCGTTCGCACCGGTGACAAGAAAAAGAAGAGGAAGCGAAAGGAAAGCTACAGCATTTACATCTACAAGGTGTTGAAGCAGGTGCACCCCGACACTGGCATCTCCTCAAAGGCCATGTCCATCATGAACTCTTTCGTCAATGACATCTTTGAGCGCATCTCTGCTGAAGCCAGCCGCCTCGCCCACTACAACAAACGCAGCACCATCACCTCCAGGGAGATCCAGACCGCTGTCCGTCTGTTGCTACCCGGTGAGCTTGCCAAGCACGCCGTCAGTGAGGGCACCAAGGCCGTCACCAAGTACACCACCAGCAAATAGGCTTTCCAACCGCCCCTGCCCCCTATCATCAATATCGGCCCTTTTCAGGGCCTCCCATTCGTACCCGACTGGCTCGATTTGAGTTGTACGCCCACTGCGAGTTTCCACATTAAATTACTAATGACACATTACATTACTCATTAAATTAGACAAGTCTTATGATATGAACTTAAAGCATTAATGATATTCAATTAATATTTTGAATTGAATTACATTGATGATGAAAGTAGGCTGATAATTAATCTAAAACTAGTCTTGATTACATCGGTTCCCTCCTACTCTTACTCTTAACTCTTAGCTAAGCTTAGTTGTCCTTGCTTGCAATAAGCATAAATGAAATGCCCAGGACAAGAAACACCACTTGTACCAGTACTAAGTGTACCAAGTACCAGCATGGGGGAGAAAACCAGCATTGTTATTATTATTTTTTTTTAAAGGAGCAAACATAGTCCCATTTAATTATTAGTCCATCGATCACTGGTACTAGTACTAGCATAGACTAATACTAATACTATTTCCAATAGAGTATTTACTGCGTACAATTAATTATATGTCAGTAGTGTAATAGTAACAGCAGTAACAATGTACCAACTGTGGTTGCACCTGTGTTGTCCTGCTTTGGTTCACTCACATAACATAAGGCAAGAAAAACAATAACAAACTAAGCATAATTATTATTACTAATTATATTAAGTTAAGGGTTGGAAATGTTTTAATATTCAGTTATGTATTTTGTATTTATAATTTACCAAACACAGAGGAGACACTATGTCAACTCAAACCAAAAGATACTCAGTCATACTGGGATTACACCCATGTTACAACAAAATACAACCAGTGCAAGCACAGCTAAGGCACCAGTGTGTCATTCATAGGATTGATTTTCTTTTAGTCCAACAGACTACTATAATGGTATAGCAAATCTCATTCTGTTGTTTAAATTGAAATAATCATTCGACAAAAATTAAAATTACTTGATAGTAATAGCTTACTTGATATATGATTGTGTTTGCATGTAACATACATGATGCATGGGGCCAGTTTTCTACATGTCTGCCGAGAGTGTCATGCTGCCAACTGTAAATACCATACCATATCCAATGATGAGTAGTGCCATCTATTAATTATTGATGCTAGGTAGCCAATGAGTTGCATAAGTTTATCCTTTTTGTTTTTTTTGTTTTAATTTTTTTTGTTTTTTTTGGGTGCTGATTCAAGTGATGCTCAAAGCATTTAGTCACTATCACATCATAATCACTTCCACCATAATCATTATTATAATTTGTTTGTTTTTTTAAATGTGTTTGTAGCTCAATTAACAAACTTATGGAGTGAATATGAAAAACAAAACATAATAATAACAATAATTATAAAAATAACATTGATAATAGTAATAAATAATCATGGTAACCCGGGGCGGCAACTTTTGCCCAATGGACAGAACACATGCCTGACCTCATCATTTCTACCAGACTATTACCGTTAAAATTGCTCCAACCACAATCCACCCAACTTCCCTGGTGCAAATTGACATTTTGGTAAAACATGAAAAGCAACAACAACAAAACAAAACAACCCAGCTAGGTAACAAGTGTCACCACACTGAATCAGATGATGATTCAATAAAGGTGAGCAAACACCACCCAGCCAGTTAGTCTGCATGGTCTTAGTCTTAAACAGTATAGTAATAGTTTAGTATAGTCTCTCAAGTAAAGATTGTCTTTATGTATAATCACTGTACAAAATGGTGTGTGTGTGTGTGTGTGTGTGTGTGTGTGTGTGTGTGTGTGTGTGTGTCTGTGTGTGTGTGTCATTGATCAATAACTTGTCACTGCTCTCATTGTCATGCACAAAAGAAACATTTTATTTCCTTTTTGTTTCATATTATTCATGCTCATCCTTTTTGCTGGCTTTTCAAATCCATTGAGAGTGATAGACATACTTTAAATTTGGTACAAATTTGTTCCCATTGAATATTGAGAATTCATTCCATTCCCATTCTGTTTTAATCCTTCTTTTCTTTTGGTTAGGATTTGAAATAAGAATATATTTTTTTTTAAATTACTCATAATAATGTTAATGATGAAAACTCATAAAATGATCAAACTGCAGTTTCATTCAATATTGTCAGTCAGACTTCCCCACTGACCACTGTGATGAAAATAATGGAAAATCAAAATTCCTATTCCTCTTCATGGTTTCTACTTATATTACACACAAACTTGTAAGACTTCTAGTACTGCTTGTCAAAGTAATTACTTGTAGAAGTTGTGTAGGTCTAGGAATTTGGGCGGGTGAGCAAGTAGAGATCTATACTAATACTATACTAGAAATTAAATCATGGGCCGAATTGAAACTTTCCTCTAGCATGGGCATAGGCCTAGGCCCTTAAAGCCAACATTCCTAGTCTAATACTAATACTAATATCATTTGGCTTGTTTGACTTTCCCATATTTTACTTTTGTTATTATGAATTACGAATCAGTGAGGGGGGAGGGGGGGGGGTTAAGGTGTCGTTGATAACTTTTTTATCACTCAAATGAACACTAACTCACCACTCTTACTATTTATTATGGATTATCTTTATGTTACTTATGACATGACATGGTGTGAGTTACTAGTACTAGTACTAGTCGCCGTGTCGAAGCGCTGTCACTGTGTAACTGTAACAACAGTTCAAAACAAACAGTGGCCCACCCATTGAATATCATTATAGTATAGTAGCCAACAACAACCCATAGTTGCGGGGTTAAACCCATTGAGAGAAAATTTTTGAAATTTTGACTTTTATTGTAAGACTGGTCAGATAGAAATCTGCCGGCATTTTAAAATAAGCGAAAGTGAAAGCGAAAGTTGGCGAACAAGATGGCGGGCGACCTACTTAGGACTTGCGCTCAATACAAACCACCCAGTGTGCCCCTATTTATTGAAACGTACAATTTTATTCAAACGTTACATTCATTCTTTACAAAACTGCTCATTTCTATCAATTTGTACAAATTATATCACTCGATGAAAACATCACGCATCCGTGCAATACGCTATATATACCCAAAATTTGCCTCGTACATTGTCTACGGCCATACCACGTTGAAAATACCGGTTCTCGTCCGATCACCGAAGTCAAGCAACGTCGGGCGTGGTTAGTACTTAGATGGGTGACCGCTTGGGAACACCACGTGTTGTAGACACTTTTCTTTTTCTTTCTCTTTTTATTATTATTATTTATTATTTTATATAGGTACATAACATTTACTGAAATAGACATTTTGATCTTTATTATATCTCCCCTGGGCCACTCACCACACCCCTACTTAATATAAAAAAATATACATATCGGGCATATTTGATTTGGTAGTTGGCTTGCTAATATAAATACCCATGTGATAACATATTTCCTTTGTAGTCTGTTTCGTTTGAAACAAATACAGTAATAAAAATACAGAAAAAAACAACAAACGAACAAAAACAAAACAACAACAGCAACAACAACAAAGCCGTAGAAGTTTCCTATCCGTTGATCGATAATTTTACGTTTATGTCCGGAGGTGTCAATACATCCTAATTCCCAACTGAAAGGTAGCCCACACATCATTCAGTCCCTTTTCTTCGCATACAAAAACACCCACGGCCTGCCTAGACGTGAAAGTAAAATTTACTTAGATAATAATAATAATAATAATAACAATAATATATACCCATTAAAGGCAATTTCCGTTGTCTACGGCCATACCACGTTGAAAATACCGGTTCTCGTCCGATCACCGAAGTCAAGCAACGTCGGGCCTGGTTAGTACTTAGATGGGTGACCGCTTGGGAACACCACGTGTTGTGGACACTTTTTTTTTGTTGCCCCCACGCCCCAACCCACCCATAAAGACTCCCCCCCCCATTCTTTAGACTCACCCACCTTTTTGTTCGCTTCTTTTGACTATTTAACCAATAATAAACGATAATAATAATAAAAATTAAAAGCAACGTCATTTATTAATATTTAAAATTACTTTTGCTATTTATTCATTACAAAAACTGTTATTTATTCTTTATTATTGTAATTATTTATTTTACTTGTTAACATATGTATTTTATTTTTTAACCCAATTCTGGAGCAATAGAGGAGCTGGGGTAGAGAGATATGGGTCGGCTGATGGCCATTACAATAAAATAATATATATGGCCAATTACATCCCTCTGACAAGTATTTTAAGGCATGTATGAAACCAAATGCACCGCCTCTCACTTGTACATATATATACATCTCCCAACCTCCCCGCTGCCAAGTAGCATCGCCTTGCCTTTAGTTGTTAATTTAAGCTATTATTTGCAATAAAGGGGAGCAGGCCAGGATATTGAACTCGGCTAAGACAATGGACGGAAACATTCCTTTCTTTAGTTAATGTCATGTGCGTGTAAAATAATTCACCGCCGCCATACATTGATATTACATTATGACATGGAAGCTATCCAAAAGTGCGCTAAATGCTGAACTAAAATCAGCAATAATAGTATTAAATAAATAAAATAATAAAACTCTCGACCAAGAATAAAAAGGGAAACAAATTAGTTTAAAAAGGTGAGAGGGGCGGGGGAAACCTCTTTTGATCGGTATAGACGCAAACTCAAGCTCATTCAAAAACATGTGGGGTGGCCCTAATAAGGGCCGTGGGTAATGGTGACGTCCGTCTGATGTGCGGTAGTGGTGGCTTAATTAACCGCCGAAGCCGTACAGGGTGCGGCCTTGACGTTTCAGGGCGTAGACTACATCCATGGCTGTGACAGTCTTCCTCTTGGCATGCTCGGTGTAGGTGACGGCATCTCGGATGACGTTTTCAAGGAAAACCTTCAGGACGCCCCTGGTTTCCTCATAGATGAGACCGGAGATACGTTTCACACCACCTCTGCGTGCAAGACGACGAATGGCAGGCTTGGTGATACCTTGGATGTTATCACGCAATACTTTGCGATGACGCTTGGCGCCTCCTTTGCCTAATCCTTTACCTCCCTTTCCTCGGCCAGACATGGTGATTTTGTGTTTTTCTAAGTGGTAGAATAAACTGACGATCGTGCGCCGCGGCTCCCTTTTATAGCCCACGACACCGTGCCTCAGTTAACATGGCGGACGACGCACCGATTGGCTGGATGGTGAAAAACGCGACCAATGAAAATCGGCTAGTCGACTGCTCTCTTCTCTGTATCACCAGACAAGGGAGAGAAGCGCTTTGTTGTTGTTTTCTTTTTAGTTACAATTTTATTATTTTTTAAAATCATATTCGCAGTGGAAAAAAGTAAATAAAACAAAATACCTATTTCATAACTGTCGGCGTGCAGTAGTGTGTGTGATTTCCAAACAAGTGGATCATACGACTAAATTTTAAAAAATAAAAATAAAAAAACAGCCCGTTTCGTATTGTATCGGTTTGAATAGCCCACGTCACATGTAATAAACAGTGTGTAAGTGACGTAAGACTCCCGGCATCTACCATCACACGTGTCCTTATTTACTTTCTTATCATGATTACAATTTCTATTACTTAACACCCACCCCACCCCCACTTGAACAAGAGCGACTGGGTGGTTGCTGCCGGTGACGTGTTGTTGTTGTGGGGCTGCAGATAATTAAACAAATAACAAACTCAACCGACTGACTGTTTTTCTTACGTAGCTTGTTTCCTTTTTAACTACATACACATATAAGGTCAACAATAACAAAGAAACACACTGGGCATGGGGGCAAATAACACGTTGGTGGCGGAAACAAACCGACTCAGCTAATTGAGGATGAGTTGGGGGTGGTCCTAAAAAGGACCGTTGTTTGGATAAGGGTGGTGAGTGTTTGGGGGAGTCACACTTAGGCACGCTCGCCTCTGATACGCCTGGCCAGCTGGATGTCCTTGGGCATGATGGTGACACGCTTGGCGTGGATGGCGCACAAGTTGGTGTCCTCAAAGAGACCGACGAGGTAAGCCTCGCTAGCCTCCTGAAGGGCCATGACGGCTGAGCTCTGGAAGCGCAGGTCGGTCTTGAAGTCCTGAGCGATCTCACGGACCAAACGCTGGAAGGGCAGTTTGCGGATGAGCAGCTCGGTGCTCTTCTGGTAACGACGGATCTCTCTCAGGGCGACGGTTCCAGGCCTGTAACGATGGGGCTTCTTGACTCCACCGGTGGCTGGGGCGGACTTTCTTGCAGCCTTAGTGGCCAGCTGCTTACGTGGGGCCTTGCCTCCGGTGGATTTACGAGCGGTCTGCTTGGTACGTGCCATTTTGATCCAGCAACGATAACAAAATACGTCGAGTAGAGCGAGTTTCCGAGTAGCGTAAAAATAATGCAGAACAGTGCGCCGAATTCCTTTATATACTGGGGCTGCGAGCGAACACACTCAGCGCGACGGCGATTGGTCCCCTGGAGAAACTCGCGCTTTCATTGGCTGGCTCGCTTCCCGCTGTGACGGGCTATGACTGCCGTATAGAGAAAGAAAGGAGATTAAAAAAAACAAAAAAAACTACTCTCACGCAGTCGTTAGCCCATAGCCTTTATATCTCGGGCTGCGTCTTTCTTTAGGTGTGTGTGTATGTGTTTGTGTTTACACTTGACCCATAGCATTCCCTGTGCTGTATTTTAATGTATGTACAAGATAATTTATAACAATTATTAAAAATGAAAAGAAATCGCAGATAGAGGGAAGGAGAGCCTCTTATTTTACGATCATTATGTTATGATTTCCTGGTCTAGTGGGTTTGGGTGGTGGGGTGGGTGTGTCAGCCTCATGCTGGTTTTGGGGGGGGGGTTAAAGAGATGATTCAACTCCGTTCCTTCCATCTATTAATTTACGTAATTTAAGTGTGCGTTACTCCCTATTATATAACATATAGTTATATAACCCGGTCCCACCAACAACCCCCCTGTCTGTATTTCCCCAGTCTTTCTTTAACGTTAACTTCAAGTGAAGGATTATAATGATTATTTGTATCATTAACTTTGTTTATTATTATAGCATTATACACATAGCTCGTGTTGTTGAGTTGATACTATGTACAGGAAATGCAGAGAGGTCTAGTTAGGGTGGGACTAATACTAGTTAGCAACGACAGTTGGGAAAGTTCAGTAAATATTGGAAGGGAAACTCGTTTGTTCGTGGGCGACACCAAGACCAAGCTAATTTTGGAGTAATTGGGGGGGTTGTCCTGAAAAGGACAGTATGGCGGGGGAAAAAAAACAACTGGGTCGGGTGGTTCTGCTGTTGTTGATGACGTTTAGCTCTTGCCACCGGTGGCCTTCTGTGACTTTTTGGGCAGCAAAACGGCCTGGATGTTTGGCAGGACACCTCCCTGGGCGATGGTGACGCCGGACAGGAGCTTGTTCAACTCCTCGTCGTTACGGATGGCCAACTGCAGGTGACGGGGGATGATTCTCGTCTTCTTGTTGTCCCTGGCGGCGTTGCCGGCCAACTCGAGGACCTCAGCGGCCAAGTATTCGAGCACGGCGGCCAGGTAGACGGGGGCTCCGGCACCCACGCGCTCGGCGTAGTTACCCTTCCTGAGGAGACGGTGGATACGACCGACGGGGAACTGAAGCCCTGCCCTGGATGAGCGGGATTTCGCCTTGCCTTTAACTTTGCCTCCTTTGCCACGTCCGGACATGATGAATGACGGTAGTAGTAGAATAATGTGAAGTGATTAAAAAAAAGATTTTCAGCTGAGCTGAGTTGAGTTGTTATTATCTGTCGCGCAGGCTTTATATAGGAAGCGGCGAAGAGTAGTCGGCCGCCAGTGGAGTAGTTCGGGCCCGCGCGCTCTGATTGGTCGGCGCTGAAACTACTCTTCCGATTCTCCGCATAATGAGCTCGCTACTCCTCGCCGCGCTGTATATAAGGCCGGCGTTCGCTGTGCTCCGCGTCAGTTCTGAACTAGCAAAATAATGCCACCCAAAGTATCTTCCAAAGGCGCCAAGAAGGCCGGTAAGGCTAAGGCCGTTCGCACCGGTGACAAGAAAAAGAAGAGGAAGCGAAAGGAAAGCTACAGCATTTACATCTACAAGGTGTTGAAGCAGGTGCACCCCGACACTGGCATCTCCTCAAAGGCCATGTCCATCATGAACTCTTTCGTCAATGACATCTTTGAGCGCATCTCTGCTGAAGCCAGCCGCCTCGCCCACTACAACAAACGCAGCACCATCACCTCCAGGGAGATCCAGACCGCTGTCCGTCTGTTGCTACCCGGTGAGCTTGCCAAGCACGCCGTCAGTGAGGGCACCAAGGCCGTCACCAAGTACACCACCAGCAAATAGGCTTTCCAACCGCCCCTGCCCCCTATCATCAATATCGGCCCTTTTCAGGGCCTCCCATTCGTACCCGACTGGCTCGATTTGAGTTGTACGCCCACTGCGAGTTTCCACATTAAATTACTAATGACACATTACATTACTCATTAAATTAGACAAGTCTTATGATATGAACTTAAAGCATTAATGATATTCAATTAATATTTTGAATTGAATTACATTGATGATGAAAGTAGGCTGATAATTAATCTAAAACTAGTCTTGATTACATCGGTTCCCTCCTACTCTTACTCTTAACTCTTAGCTAAGCTTAGTTGTCCTTGCTTGCAATAAGCATAAATGAAATGCCCAGGACAAGAAACACCACTTGTACCAGTACTAAGTGTACCAAGTACCAGCATGGGGGAGAAAACCAGCATTGTTATTATTATAAAGGAGCAAACATAGTCCCATTTAATTATTAGTCCATCGATCACTGGTACTAGTACTAGCATAGACTAATACTAATACTATTTCCAATAGAGTATTTACTGCGTACAATTAATTATATGTCAGTAGTGTAATAGTAACAGCAGTAACAATGTACCAACTGTGGTTGCACCTGTGTTGTCCTGCTTTGGTTCACTCACATAACATAAGGCAAGAAAAACAATAACAAACTAAGCATAATTATTATTACTAATTATATTAAGTTAAGGGTTGGAAATGTTTTAATATTCAGTTATGTATTTTGTATTTATAATTTACCAAACACAGAGGAGACACTATGTCAACTCAAACCAAAAGATACTCAGTCATACTGGGATTACACCCATGTTACAACAAAATACAACCAGTGCAAGCACAGCTAAGGCACCAGTGTGTCATTCATAGGATTGATTTTCTTTTAGTCCAACAGACTACTATAATGGTATAGCAAATCTCATTCTGTTGTTTAAATTGAAATAATCATTCGACAAAAATTAAAATTACTTGATAGTAATAGCTTACTTGATATATGATTGTGTTTGCATGTAACATACATGATGCATGGGGCCAGTTTTCTACATGTCTGCCGAGAGTGTCATGCTGCCAACTGTAAATACCATACCATATCCAATGATGAGTAGTGCCATCTATTAATTATTGATGCTAGGTAGCCAATGAGTTGCATAAGTTTATCCTTTTTGTTTTTTTTGTTTTAATTTTTTTTGTTTTTTTTGGGTGCTGATTCAAGTGATGCTCAAAGCATTTAGTCACTATCACATCATAATCACTTCCACCATAATCATTATTATAATTTGTTTGTTTTTTTAAATGTGTTTGTAGCTCAATTAACAAACTTATGGAGTGAATATGAAAAACAAAACATAATAATAACAATAATTATAAAAATAACATTGATAATAGTAATAAATAATCATGGTAACCCGGGGCGGCAACTTTTGCCCAATGGACAGAACACATGCCTGACCTCATCATTTCTACCAGACTATTACCGTTAAAATTGCTCCAACCACAATCCACCCAACTTCCCTGGTGCAAATTGACATTTTGGTAAAACATGAAAAGCAACAACAACAAAACAAAACAACCCAGCTAGGTAACAAGTGTCACCACACTGAATCAGATGATGATTCAATAAAGGTGAGCAAACACCACCCAGCCAGTTAGTCTGCATGGTCTTAGTCTTAAACAGTATAGTAATAGTTTAGTATAGTCTCTCAAGTAAAGATTGTCTTTATGTATAATCACTGTACAAAATGGTGTGTGTGTGTGTGTGTGTGTGTGTGTGTGTGTGTGTGTGTGTGTGTGTCTGTGTGTGTGTGTCATTGATCAATAACTTGTCACTGCTCTCATTGTCATGCACAAAAGAAACATTTTATTTCCTTTTTGTTTCATATTATTCATGCTCATCCTTTTTGCTGGCTTTTCAAATCCATTGAGAGTGATAGACATACTTTAAATTTGGTACAAATTTGTTCCCATTGAATATTGAGAATTCATTCCATTCCCATTCTGTTTTAATCCTTCTTTTCTTTTGGTTAGGATTTGAAATAAGAATATATTTTTTTTTAAATTACTCATAATAATGTTAATGATGAAAACTCATAAAATGATCAAACTGCAGTTTCATTCAATATTGTCAGTCAGACTTCCCCACTGACCACTGTGATGAAAATAATGGAAAATCAAAATTCCTATTCCTCTTCATGGTTTCTACTTATATTACACACAAACTTGTAAGACTTCTAGTACTGCTTGTCAAAGTAATTACTTGTAGAAGTTGTGTAGGTCTAGGAATTTGGGCGGGTGAGCAAGTAGAGATCTATACTAATACTATACTAGAAATTAAATCATGGGCCGAATTGAAACTTTCCTCTAGCATGGGCATAGGCCTAGGCCCTTAAAGCCAACATTCCTAGTCTAATACTAATACTAATATCATTTGGCTTGTTTGACTTTCCCATATTTTACTTTTGTTATTATGAATTACGAATCAGTGAGGGGGGAGGGGGGGGGTTAAGGTGTCGTTGATAACTTTTTTATCACTCAAATGAACACTAACTCACCACTCTTACTATTTATTATGGATTATCTTTATGTTACTTATGACATGACATGGTGTGAGTTACTAGTACTAGTACTAGTCGCCGTGTCGAAGCGCTGTCACTGTGTAACTGTAACAACAGTTCAAAACAAACAGTGGCCCACCCATTGAATATCATTATAGTATAGTAGCCAACAACAACCCATAGTTGCGGGGTTAAACCCATTGAGAGAAAATTTTTGAAATTTTGACTTTTATTGTAAGACTGGTCAGATAGAAATCTGCCGGCATTTTAAAATAAGCGAAAGTGAAAGCGAAAGTTGGCGAACAAGATGGCGGGCGACCTACTTAGGACTTGCGCTCAATACAAACCACCCAGTGTGCCCCTATTTATTGAAACGTACAATTTTATTCAAACGTTACATTCATTCTTTACAAAACTGCTCATTTCTATCAATTTGTACAAATTATATCACTCGATGAAAACATCACGCATCCGTGCAATACGCTATATATACCCAAAATTTGCCTCGTACATTGTCTACGGCCATACCACGTTGAAAATACCGGTTCTCGTCCGATCACCGAAGTCAAGCAACGTCGGGCGTGGTTAGTACTTAGATGGGTGACCGCTTGGGAACACCACGTGTTGTAGACACTTTTCTTTTTCTTTCTCTTTTTATTATTATTATTTATTATTTTATATAGGTACATAACATTTACTGAAATAGACATTTTGATCTTTATTATATCTCCCCTGGGCCACTCACCACACCCCTACTTAATATAAAAAAATATACATATCGGGCATATTTGATTTGGTAGTTGGCTTGCTAATATAAATACCCATGTGATAACATATTTCCTTTGTAGTCTGTTTCGTTTGAAACAAATACAGTAATAAAAATACAGAAAAAAAACAACAAACGAAACAAAAACAAAACAACAACAGCAACAACAACAAAGCCGTAGAAGTTTCCTATCCGTTGATCGATAATTTTACGTTTATGTCCGGAGGTGTCAATACATCCTAATTCCCAACTGAAAGGTAGCCCACACATCATTCAGTCCCTTTTCTTCGCATACAAAAACACCCACGGCCTGCCTAGACGTGAAAGTAAAATTTACTTAGATAATAATAATAATAATAATAACAATAATATATACCCATTAAAGGCAATTTCCGTTGTCTACGGCCATACCACGTTGAAAATACCGGTTCTCGTCCGATCACCGAAGTCAAGCAACGTCGGGCCTGGTTAGTACTTAGATGGGTGACCGCTTGGGAACACCACGTGTTGTGGACACTTTTTTTTTGTTGCCCCCACGCCCCAACCCACCCATAAAGACTCCCCCCCCCCATTCTTTAGACTCACCCACCTTTTTGTTCGCTTCTTTTGACTATTTACCAATAATAAACGATAATAATAATAAAAATTAAAAGCAACGTCATTTATTAATATTTAAAATTACTTTTGCTATTTATTCATTACAAAAACTGTTATTTATTCTTTATTATTGTAATTATTTATTTTACTTGTTAACATATGTATTTTATTTTTTAACCCAATTCTGGAGCAATAGAGGAGCTGGGGTAGAGAGATATGGGTCGGCTGATGGCCATTACAATAAAATAATATATATGGCCAATTACATCCCTCTGACAAGTATTTTAAGGCATGTATGAAACCAAATGCACCGCCTCTCACTTGTACATATATATACATCTCCCAACCTCCCCGCTGCCAAGTAGCATCGCCTTGCCTTTAGTTGTTAATTTAGCTATTATTTGCAATAAAGGGGAGCAGGCCAGGATATTGAACTCGGCTAAGACAATGGACGGAAACATTCCTTTCTTTAGTTAATGTCATGTGCGTGTAAAATAATTCACCGCCGCCATACATTGATATTACATTATGACATGGAAGCTATCCAAAAGTGCGCTAAATGCTGAACTAAAATCAGCAATAATAGTATTAAATAAATAAAATAATAAAACTCTCGACCAAGAATAAAAAGGGAAACAAATTAGTTTAAAAAGGTGAGAGGGGCGGGGGAAACCTCTTTTGATCGGTATAGACGCAAACTCAAGCTCATTCAAAAACATGTGGGGTGGCCCTAATAAGGGCCGTGGGTAATGGTGACGTCCGTCTGATGTGCGGTAGTGGTGGCTTAATTAACCGCCGAAGCCGTACAGGGTGCGGCCTTGACGTTTCAGGGCGTAGACTACATCCATGGCTGTGACAGTCTTCCTCTTGGCATGCTCGGTGTAGGTGACGGCATCTCGGATGACGTTTTCAAGGAAAACCTTCAGGACGCCCCTGGTTTCCTCATAGATGAGACCGGAGATACGTTTCACACCACCTCTGCGTGCAAGACGACGAATGGCAGGCTTGGTGATACCTTGGATGTTATCACGCAATACTTTGCGATGACGCTTGGCGCCTCCTTTGCCTAATCCTTTACCTCCCTTTCCTCGGCCAGACATGGTGATTTTGTGTTTTTCTAAGTGGTAGAATAAACTGACGATCGTGCGCCGCGGCTCCCTTTTATAGCCCACGACACCGTGCCTCAGTTAACATGGCGGACGACGCACCGATTGGCTGGATGGTGAAAAACGCGACCAATGAAAATCGGCTAGTCGACTGCTCTCTTCTCTGTATCACCAGACAAGGGAGAGAAGCGCTTTGTTGTTGTTTTCTTTTTAGTTACAATTTTATTATTTTTTAAAATCATATTCGCAGTGGAAAAAAGTAAATAAAACAAAATACCTATTTCATAACTGTCGGCGTGCAGTAGTGTGTGTGATTTCCAAACAAGTGGATCATACGACTAAATTTTAAAAAATAAAAATAAAAAAACAGCCCGTTTCGTATTGTATCGGTTTGAATAGCCCACGTCACATGTAATAAACAGTGTGTAAGTGACGTAAGACTCCCGGCATCTACCATCACACGTGTCCTTATTTACTTTCTTATCATGATTACAATTTCTATTACTTAACACCCACCCCACCCCCACTTGAACAAGAGCGACTGGGTGGTTGCTGCCGGTGACGTGTTGTTGTTGTGGGGCTGCAGATAATTAAACAAATAACAAACTCAACCGACTGACTGTTTTTCTTACGTAGCTTGTTTCCTTTTTAACTACATACACATATAAGGTCAACAATAACAAAGAAACACACTGGGCATGGGGGCAAATAACACGTTGGTGGCGGAAACAAACCGACTCAGCTAATTGAGGATGAGTTGGGGGTGGTCCTAAAAAGGACCGTTGTTTGGATAAGGGTGGTGAGTGTTTGGGGGAGTCACACTTAGGCACGCTCGCCTCTGATACGCCTGGCCAGCTGGATGTCCTTGGGCATGATGGTGACACGCTTGGCGTGGATGGCGCACAAGTTGGTGTCCTCAAAGAGACCGACGAGGTAAGCCTCGCTAGCCTCCTGAAGGGCCATGACGGCTGAGCTCTGGAAGCGCAGGTCGGTCTTGAAGTCCTGAGCGATCTCACGGACCAAACGCTGGAAGGGCAGTTTGCGGATGAGCAGCTCGGTGCTCTTCTGGTAACGACGGATCTCTCTCAGGGCGACGGTTCCAGGCCTGTAACGATGGGGCTTCTTGACTCCACCGGTGGCTGGGGCGGACTTTCTTGCAGCCTTAGTGGCCAGCTGCTTACGTGGGGCCTTGCCTCCGGTGGATTTACGAGCGGTCTGCTTGGTACGTGCCATTTTGATCCAGCAACGATAACAAAATACGTCGAGTAGAGCGAGTTTCCGAGTAGCGTAAAAATAATGCAGAACAGTGCGCCGAATTCCTTTATATACTGGGGCTGCGAGCGAACACACTCAGCGCGACGGCGATTGGTCCCCTGGAGAAACTCGCGCTTTCATTGGCTGGCTCGCTTCCCGCTGTGACGGGCTATGACTGCCGTATAGAGAAAGAAAGGAGATTAAAAAAAACAAAAAAACTACTCTCACGCAGTCGTTAGCCCATAGCCTTTATATCTCGGGCTGCGTCTTTCTTTAGGTGTGTGTGTATGTGTTTGTGTTTACACTTGACCCATAGCATTCCCTGTGCTGTATTTTAATGTATGTACAAGATAATTTATAACAATTATTAAAAATGAAAAGAAATCGCAGATAGAGGGAAGGAGAGCCTCTTATTTTACGATCATTATGTTATGATTTCCTGGTCTAGTGGGTTTGGGTGGTGGGGTGGGTGTGTCAGCCTCATGCTGGTTTTGGGGGGGGGGTTAAAGAGATGATTCAACTCCGTTCCTTCCATCTATTAATTTACGTAATTTAAGTGTGCGTTACTCCCTATTATATAACATATAGTTATATAACCCGGTCCCACCAACAACCCCCCTGTCTGTATTTCCCCAGTCTTTCTTTAACGTTAACTTCAAGTGAAGGATTATAATGATTATTTGTATCATTAACTTTGTTTATTATTATAGCATTATACACATAGCTCGTGTTGTTGAGTTGATACTATGTACAGGAAATGCAGAGAGGTCTAGTTAGGGTGGGACTAATACTAGTTAGCAACGACAGTTGGGAAAGTTCAGTAAATATTGGAAGGGAAACTCGTTTGTTCGTGGGCGACACCAAGACCAAGCTAATTTTGGAGTAATTGGGGGGGTTGTCCTGAAAAGGACAGTATGGCGGGGGAAAAAAAAACAACTGGGTCGGGTGGTTCTGCTGTTGTTGATGACGTTTAGCTCTTGCCACCGGTGGCCTTCTGTGACTTTTTGGGCAGCAAAACGGCCTGGATGTTTGGCAGGACACCTCCCTGGGCGATGGTGACGCCGGACAGGAGCTTGTTCAACTCCTCGTCGTTACGGATGGCCAACTGCAGGTGACGGGGGATGATTCTCGTCTTCTTGTTGTCCCTGGCGGCGTTGCCGGCCAACTCGAGGACCTCAGCGGCCAAGTATTCGAGCACGGCGGCCAGGTAGACGGGGGCTCCGGCACCCACGCGCTCGGCGTAGTTACCCTTCCTGAGGAGACGGTGGATACGACCGACGGGGAACTGAAGCCCTGCCCTGGATGAGCGGGATTTCGCCTTGCCTTTAACTTTGCCTCCTTTGCCACGTCCGGACATGATGAATGACGGTAGTAGTAGAATAATGTGAAGTGATAAAAAAAAGATTTTCAGCTGAGCTGAGTTGAGTTGTTATTATCTGTCGCGCAGGCTTTATATAGGAAGCGGCGAAGAGTAGTCGGCCGCCAGTGGAGTAGTTCGGGCCCGCGCGCTCTGATTGGTCGGCGCTGAAACTACTCTTCCGATTCTCCGCATAATGAGCTCGCTACTCCTCGCCGCGCTGTATATAAAGCCGGCGTTCGCTGTGCTCCGCGTCAGTTCTGAACTAGCAAAATAATGCCACCCAAAGTATCTTCCAAAGGCGCCAAGAAGGCCGGTAAGGCTAAGGCCGTTCGCACCGGTGACAAGAAAAAGAAGAGGAAGCGAAAGGAAAGCTACAGCATTTACATCTACAAGGTGTTGAAGCAGGTGCACCCCGACACTGGCATCTCCTCAAAGGCCATGTCCATCATGAACTCTTTCGTCAATGACATCTTTGAGCGCATCTCTGCTGAAGCCAGCCGCCTCGCCCACTACAACAAACGCAGCACCATCACCTCCAGGGAGATCCAGACCGCTGTCCGTCTGTTGCTACCCGGTGAGCTTGCCAAGCACGCCGTCAGTGAGGGCACCAAGGCCGTCACCAAGTACACCACCAGCAAATAGGCTTTCCAACCGCCCCTGCCCCCTATCATCAATATCGGCCCTTTTCAGGGCCTCCCATTCGTACCCGACTGGCTCGATTTGAGTTGTACGCCCACTGCGAGTTTCCACATTAAATTACTAATGACACATTACATTACTCATTAAATTTAGACAAGTCTTATGATATGAACTTAAAGCATTAATGATATTCAATTAATATTTTGAATTGAATTACATTGATGATGAAAGTAGGCTGATAATTAATCTAAAACTAGTCTTGATTACATCGGTTCCCTCCTACTCTTACTCTTAACTCTTAGCTAAGCTTAGTTGTCCTTGCTTGCAATAAGCATAAATGAAATGCCCAGGACAAGAAACACCACTTGTACCAGTACTAAGTGTACCAAGTACCAGCATGGGGGAGAAAACCAGCATTGTTATTATTATAAAGGAGCAAACATAGTCCCATTTAATTATTAGTCCATCGATCACTGGTACTAGTACTAGCATAGACTAATACTAATACTATTTCCAATAGAGTATTTACTGCGTACAATTAATTATATGTCAGTAGTGTAATAGTAACAGCAGTAACAATGTACCAACTGTGGTTGCACCTGTGTTGTCCTGCTTTGGTTCACTCACATAACATAAGGCAAGAAAAACAATAACAAACTAAGCATAATTATTATTACTAATTATATTAAGTTAAGGGTTGGAAATGTTTTAATATTCAGTTATGTATTTTGTATTTATAATTTACCAAACACAGAGGAGACACTATGTCAACTCAAACCAAAAGATACTCAGTCATACTGGGATTACACCCATGTTACAACAAAATACAACCAGTGCAAGCACAGCTAAGGCACCAGTGTGTCATTCATAGGATTGATTTTCTTTTAGTCCAACAGACTACTATAATGGTATAGCAAATCTCATTCTGTTGTTTAAATTGAAATAATCATTCGACAAAAATTAAAATTACTTGATAGTAATAGCTTACTTGATATATGATTGTGTTTGCATGTAACATACATGATGCATGGGGCCAGTTTTCTACATGTCTGCCGAGAGTGTCATGCTGCCAACTGTAAATACCATACCATATCCAATGATGAGTAGTGCCATCTATTAATTATTGATGCTAGGTAGCCAATGAGTTGCATAAGTTTATCCTTTTTGTTTTTTTTGTTTTAATTTTTTTTGTTTTTTTGGGTGCTGATTCAAGTGATGCTCAAAGCATTTAGTCACTATCACATCATAATCACTTCCACCATAATCATTATTATAATTTGTTTGTTTTTTTAAATGTGTTTGTAGCTCAATTAACAAACTTATGGAGTGAATATGAAAAACAAAACATAATAATAACAATAATTATAAAAATAACATTGATAATAGTAATAAATAATCATGGTAACCCGGGGCGGCAACTTTTGCCCAATGGACAGAACACATGCCTGACCTCATCATTTCTACCAGACTATTACCGTTAAAATTGCTCCAACCACAATCCACCCAACTTCCCTGGTGCAAATTGACATTTTGGTAAAACATGAAAAGCAACAACAACAAAACAAAACAACCCAGCTAGGTAACAAGTGTCACCACACTGAATCAGATGATGATTCAATAAAGGTGAGCAAACACCACCCAGCCAGTTAGTCTGCATGGTCTTAGTCTTAAACAGTATAGTAATAGTTTAGTATAGTCTCTCAAGTAAAGATTGTCTTTATGTATAATCACTGTACAAAATGGTGTGTGTGTGTGTGTGTGTGTGTGTGTGTCTGTGTGTGTGTGTGTGTCATTGATCAATAACTTGTCACTGCTCTCATTGTCATTGCACAAAAGGTAAACACTTGTTTATTTCCTTTTCATTGTTTCATATTATCATCGTCTGTCCCCACATTTTGCTCATCTTTTGCTGGCTGTTTCAAATCCTATTGAATATTGAGAGTGCCCTCATGAGACGTGATAGACCTACTTTTTAAATTTGGCACAAATTTGTTATCCCATTGAATATTGAGAATTCATTCCATTCCCATTCTGTATTTAATCCTCTTTTCTTTGGTTAAGGATTAAAGTAATATGAAGAAGATATACAGATTTACTCATAATAATGTTTAATGATGAAAACTTCATATATCATTTAAAATGAATCCAACTGCAGTTTCATTCTATATAGTTGTCAGTCAGACTTCCCCACTGACCCACTGTGATGTTTGAAATAATGGAATAATCAAAATTCCTATTCCTATTCAGGGTTTACTACTTTTATTACACACATATTGTAAAAGACTTCTAAGTAACTGCTGTCAACGAGTAATTTCTTGATAGGTCTAGGATTTTGGTTGCCCGGGGTGGTCCCGTTCATGCCTTTTTAGTGTTTCTTCGGGGTGATGCAATAGTAGGTTGAGTCGTGATACAATACAATTACGAGAAATTACTATCATGGCCGACCGAATTTGAACTATTCCTCTAGCAACTATGGGCATAGGCCTTGGCCCTTAAAGCCATCATTCCTAGGTCTTAATACTAATGCTTAATATCATTGGCTGTTTTGACTCTTTCCCATATTTTACTTTTGTTATTTTGAAATACGTATCTGTGGGGGGGAGGAGAGGGGGGGGGGGGGGGTTTAAGGTTGGGTTTTGTTTTATTGTTGGTTTTTATAGTGTTATGGTTTGTTTAAAATGTTTTTGGGGTTTTTAATGCGTTGTGGGTTTTATGTTTTGGGTAGTTTGTAGGTGTGTGTGGTTTTTTATTTTTTTGTTGGGGGGGGGGTTTTCTGTTTTTATTATAAGGTGGTCCGTTGATAACTTTTTTTTTTTTTATCACTCAATGAACACTAACTCACCACTTTATCTAATTTATTATGGATTTATCTTTATTGTTTCTTCTACTATGACTATGACTTGGGTTTTGTGGGTGTTTGTGGTGGAGTTTACTTTAGAGCCTTTGTGACGATTTGTGTGTTACTAGTACTTGTCGCCTCGTTGTTCGAAGCGCTCTTTCACTGCTGTAACTGTTAACAACAGTTTCAAACAAACAGTGGCACCACCATTGTTATCATTATAGTATTTTAGCCAACAACTACCATAGTTGCGGGGCGTGTTTTGTTTTTAAACCATTTGAGGGAAGAAAATTTTTGAAATTTTGACTTTCTTTTTATTTGTATGATCTGGTCAGGATTAGTAAGAACAGATAGAAATCTGCCGGCTTTTTTAAAAAATAAGCGAAAAGTGTAAAGCGGAATGTAGTGAGGACCAAAGTTGGCGGGCGGGTAGCGGGTGCGACATACTTACGTAGGACTTCGCGCTCAATTCTAAATCCACCCTAAGTGTGCCCGATTTTATTGAAAACGTTACAATTTTATTCAAACGTTACATTCATTTTTACAAAAGCTGCTACATTTTCTATCTATTTGTACAAATTCTTCACTCGATGAAAACATACATTCACGCATCCGTGCAATGTTGCAATTCGCTATATATTACCCAAATTTGCCTCGTACATTGTCTACGGCCCATACACGTTGAAAAAAGAAAAAAAAAAAAATACCGGTTCTCGTCCTCGATCACCGAGCCGAATGTTCATAGCATAGTCGGGGGCCCTGCCATGGTTTATTGTTACCTATAGATGGGGTGACTTCTGCGCTATTATTTGGGAACAACCACCGTTGTCTGGTTAGACAACTTTTTTTTTCTTTTTTTTATTTCTTTAATTTATTATTATTATTTTTGTATTTTATATAGGTACCTAACATTTATTGAAATAGACATTATTTGATCATATATGTATATCTCCCACCCTGAGGCCATACTCACCAACCCCATACTTTAACTATAAAAGATAAATATACATATCGGCGGCATATGTCGTTTGATTTGGTATTAGTTGGCTTTGCTATTTATAAATTCCCATGTGATTACATATTTCCTTTGTAGAGTCTGTTTCGTTTTGAAACAAAATACAGTTAAATAAAAAATACAGAAAAAAAATAAAAAACAAACAAAACAAATAACAAAACAAACTCATCAGAAACAACAACAAAAGCCGTAGAAGTTTCTATCCGTTGGTTCGATAATTTTTTTCGTTTATGTACGGAGTGTTTGCGGGAATATGTTGGGAAGTACAATAAATCCTAAATTTTCCCAACTGAATACTGAAAGGTTATTAGTAGCCCTCACATCATTCTGTCCCTTTTCTTCGACTCATACACAATAACACCACGGACCATCTTGGCTGACGTTGAAAGGTTAAATTATAAAATTTATCTTAGATTAGATAATAAATAATAAGAACATTTATATATATACCCATTAATAGGCAATTTTTCGTCGTTGATTCCACGGCCATGTACCACGTTGTGATAATACCGGTTCATCGTCCGATCACCGTACAGTCAAGCAAAAGCAACGTCGGGATCACTGTGGTTGAGTAATTAAGATGGGTGTCCCCGACTACTGGGAACACACGTGTTTCGTGGACACTATTTTTTTTTTTGTTTGCCCCCCATAGCTGCCCCCAACCAACCCATTCCCATAATAATACCTCTTAACGAGATCCCCCACCCCCTTTTCTTTTAGGACTCACCCACCTTTTGTTCGCTTCTTTGACTATTTAGAAAACCAATAATAACGATATAATAATAAAATTAAAAGCAACGTCACATTTATTAATATTTAAATATTACTTTTGCTATTTATTCATCATACACAAATACTGTTATTTATTCTATTATTATTGTATGATTTATTTGACTTGTTAACATATGTACTATATTTTTTAACCCTAATCTGAGCAATAGAGGAGCTGGGGTAGAGAGTATATGTGTGGTCGGTGTATGGCCATTACAATAAAACTAATATTTATGGCACACTTACATACACACTGACAAGTATTCTAAGGGCATGTATGAAACCAAACTGCACCGCCTACTCTACACTTGTAATATATATACATCTCAACCTCCCCGCTGCCAAGTAGCATCGCTTGCATTTAGTTGTTAATTTACACGATATTATTTGCAATAAAGGGGAGCTCGAGCCAGGATATTGAACTCGGCTAAGACAATGGACGGAAACATTCCTTTCTTTAGTTAATGTCATGTGCGTGTAAAAATAATTCACCGCCCGCCATACATTGATATTACATTATGACATGGGAAGCTATCAAAAGTGCGCTAAATGCTGAACTAAAATCAGCAATAATAGTATTAAATAAATAAAATAATAAAACTCTCGACCAAGAATAAAAAGGGAAACAAATTAGTTTAAAAAGGTGAGAGGGGCGGGGGAAACCTCTTTTGATCGGTATAGACGCAAACTCAAGCTCATTCAAAAACATGTGGGGTGGCCCTAATAAGGGCCGTGGGTAATGGTGACGTCCGTCTGATGTGCGGTAGTGGTGGCTTAATTAACCGCCGAAGCCGTACAGGGTGCGGCCTTGACGTTTCAGGGCGTAGACTACATCCATGGCTGTGACAGTCTTCCTCTTGGCATGCTCGGTGTAGGTGACGGCATCTCGGATGACGTTTTCAAGGAAAACCTTCAGGACGCCCCTGGTTTCCTCATAGATGAGACCGGAGATACGTTTCACACCACCTCTGCGTGCAAGACGACGAATGGCAGGCTTGGTGATACCTTGGATGTTATCACGCAATACTTTGCGAAGAAATAAACCATGCAGCCCACACCAGTTGACAGGTGGGTAGAACTGTGGCAGGTGGGCAGAACTGTGGCAGGTGGGCAGAACTGTGACAGGTGGGCAGAACTGTGGCAGGTGGGCAGAACTGTGGCAGGTGGGCAGAACTGTGTCAGGTGGGTAGAACTGTTCCAGGCATCGTCTGAGTCAGTCGATCAATAGGTCAACGGACTTGTATGGATTCTGTCTCTACTTACCCAAGCCCCTGCCGGACACAACACCGCATCACTGGTTGTGACGTCACCCAGCACTTCATGTCCTGGTGCCTGGCATTGATTTGTCAAGTTAGTCAGCCGCTCATGTAGGACAATAGAACATTTCTGTATTCCAACAACACCCAATCAAGTCTCAAAAACATAGACGGACATAGACGGACATAGATGGACATAGATGGACATACATAGACGTACATAGACGGACATACATAGACGGACATACATAGAGGGACATAGACGGACATACATTGACGGAAATACATAGACGAACATACACGGACATAGACGTTAGAAGTGATTAGCCGGAACGTAGAGATAAAAAAATTACTATAATTTATACGCATGAGGGAGCACGTTGGTCGAGTGGCAGCGCGCTAGGCTGTCGTACGAGAGTCACGGGTTCAAATCTCAGTGAAGATGGGGCCTGTTCCCGTGACTAAAGGGTGTCCCTGAGTTCACCCAGCTCCGGATGGGTACCTGACAACAATCTCCTCGTATGCCGTAGCTATTAGGCCATTATCACCTGAAAAGTGAACCTGACTTTACTTAGTAACTCAGGGAGGTTGTGAACTGACTTTACTTAGTAACTCAGGGAGGTTGTGAACTGACTTTACTTAGTAACTCAGGGAGGTTGGGAACCTGACTTTACTTAGTAATTCAGGGAGGTTGTGAACCTGACTTTACTTAGTAACTCAGTTAGGTTGTGAAAGTGTCCAACATAGAAACATTCACTTCATTAAGTCTGATGCAAACATCTCATGAGAATCGTAACGGCTTTTTATTAATATTTTTTCCCCCCTTTTTTTCCTCTCCACATTTAGAAGGCCCGTCATATCAAACAAGTCAAGTTTTGCGATATTTATACTTGAAAATCAGAATGTAGTATCCGTAAGATCTTACAAAGATTTTATTGAAAAAAAGTGAAACAAAATGTTATCCAAATTATGGTCTTAAGTCGTAAGGCAATAGAGAATATAAGGTACTCAGTAGGGAAAGGAAATCGTACCAGAATGTTCGTATGGTCGAAATAAGAAAAACATTGTTGATGATAAAAATTAACTTTAAATATAACCAAAGTCCACCCCGGTTTGTCTCAGTGGCGTAGCGTGGTTGCCAGTTCCCGGGGCGACCGCCTCCACATCCCCGTCCATGCTACGCCACTGCATAGTCGTGGCGCGCCCCTGAAATGAGTGATATCAATCGTTGGTGGCGGTATCCAGGGTTGCCAGATTGTAATTTGGGTAAAAGGCCAAACTGACAGCCAAAAAAGGCCAAAAAAAGGCCAAACTTATGTTACATGAAAAATGTCAACAAAAATGACGTCACGCACCTAGGGGGCGGGAGGGGGTCACAGATTTGTGGCGATGTATGACGAGGGGGAGAGTGCTTTTAAGAACTGTGACGTCATATTGGAAAGGGTCTAGCTCTTGATTACGTGTGACGAGGGGTGGGGGGGATGAAAATATATTGAAAAATCTGTAAAAATCGCGTGACGTCATTTATGGACGGCTCATAACGGCTGAAAATTAGTTAACTATTTAAAATGAAGGTAGAACCAGGAGAAAAAGGATAATAAAAGTGTAAATGCCAATGTTCGTATCGTATGTATGATTGTACTCACAAAATAAATAGACTATGATTATAACATAAAAATTTGAAAGAAAAGCTTCAGGTCATCCTTTTCCTCTAGACTGCTATTTGCAGTATTATTATAAACTTTATCAGATGTCAAGTCATCAACTATTCTTGGCGACATGACAAAGTCCTTACTGCATTTATTTGTAAACAAAAGCTCAGCCTTGTCTCTAAAAATAGCGTCTAAAAGTGTGAGCTGCATTTTATATCTGGCTTTGTCTTAATAGGCCTCTTCATTAAACTTTTTAAAAACTTTTTAATGTCTAACATACACGTAAGCTATTCAAAAAAAAGAAAATAATTAATAAGGTTATTGACTATTGGCGATTTTTAAATATTTTTTAATATATTTTAAAAAAAATTTTTTTTTGTGTTATTGTTTTGTTGAGATAAGGATTATTTTTATATATATTTTATATATTTTTATTTTTTTTTAAAGAAAAAGGCCAAAAAAAGGCCAAAAGGCCAAACAAAAATCTTAAGGCCAAACCCTCTTAAAAAAGGCCAAATTTTGAGAATTTGGCCTTAAAAAGGCCAATATGGCAACCCTGGCGGTATCATGTTCTCTCTAGCAAAGTCTTGAATAATCTTTCCCTCTCTGATTGGATTAAAGTTATAGACGTTTGCAACAAGCCTCGCGATTGGCTGTAAGTACTGAGCTCAATTTAAATGTGATAGGTTGTTTCCCTTGATAGAATCTTATTTTAAAACAAATCATTACGTCATTACATCGTTATTTTCAGACAAATTGCGGATGTGACATTACAGCCTTGTTATTCTGTACCTCCTGTAATTTGGCTAATTATTCAACTTTCAGACTTTGCACCACGATAAAAGGAGATGATTGACTATAGCCCAGGGGCAAAAACTGTACATTTTAAAATAATGACAACATTTAAATGACTGAGAAAATTATATTCAAGGCGATTGGAAAAGTATTATCGTCTTTTAATAAATGCGTATAATTTTGACTTACATCAAAGTCAATGGACTGAGATTTTAATTTAGATTAGAAAATTAAATTAGAAAATTATATTCTTTACATTTAACTGTAAAATCTGCCTGCCAGCGGCCAGCATTTTCCCGTGACTTTAATGTCCCGGAAAATTGTCTTTAAATTTTTTTTTATATACACCAACTCTATTGGGGAAGGGGGGAGAATGCTTCCTTGTGCAGAGGACTTCGCGTTCGATCAGGTTTAAGTTTTTTTCGGGAAAGCTGGCGGCAAAAATATTTAGGCCACTGCACACAAATTACCTTAGACGACGTCTGCATGTTGTGGTAAATGTTATAACTGGCTTTTCCCTCACTTTGTCAGATCAACACGGGTCAAAATGAAGACAAATGACACAGATGTCAAAATGACCACAGATGACATTGACTACGCCAACAGCGTTTGGCATGTTGACGACCATACCACACAACTCTTTCTCACCATCAACAACTGCATCATCAGTGAGATCATAGGCCTTGCCGGGGTGATCAGCAACATCATCAACTTGATTGTATTCTACAGACAGGGCTTCCAGGACACAGTCAACATCAGCTTGTTTGGTCTCAGCCTCTCGGACCTGGGCAGCCTGCTGACCCTCCA
This sequence comes from Ampullaceana balthica, assembly GCA_944989445.1. NCBI lineage: Eukaryota > Metazoa > Mollusca > Gastropoda > Lymnaeidae > Ampullaceana > Ampullaceana balthica. The sequence goes on along the minus strand of CALYLW010001015.1, from coordinate 188,915 downwards.
GTGGGAGAACATTTGTTTTAATCCTCTATTTCAACAGTTGGACCTTCCGTTCGACCCGTCAGAGGTCGAGCACATCACAGCGGGTTGGCCTCACGTCTGCTTCGCTCGTATTACCAGCATGATCACCGCCTACATCACGTTTGAGCGATGTCTGTGTGTGGCCACGCCCCTCAAGGTTAAGCTCATACTGACACCAAAGAGAACCAGTTTTATCATCGTCGCCATCTTCCTCGTCATGTTTGCCTGCACCAGCCCCATCTTCACAGTCTACTGGTTCCAGGCCAAGTGGAACAGCGCAAGGAATCGAACTGTCGTCGGTATAGTGTTTGCCCCGGACAGAGAGTTGGTTCAAAGGTCAACACTAGCCACAAACGACGCTCTGGGCTATATCTCTTTTATAAGTGTCGCCATTTTTACAGCGGTCCTTGTCACTAAACTCAACAGAAAAACAAAATGGCGCCACACGTCTGTTGCTGCAGAGAAAGTGACTGCGGTCGTGACTCGGGACAACAAAGTCGTGAAAATGGTCATCACCATCTCTGTCGTGTTCATAGTCTGCTTCACACCTAATACAATTATGTTTCTCGGCACCATGATTCGCCCAGAGTTCGGAGTGGCAGGAGAGTTTCGGAACTTGGCCTACATCCTGGTCTTTTTTGGCTTCTCCATGGAGGCCCTCAACTCTAGTCTCAGTATTTTCATTTATTTAAAGATGAGCTCAAGATACAAACAATTCTTTTATGAACTTTTCTGGTGCGCCAAAAGTTAGGATCAATAAATTGTGTGAGACTTGCACTTATGATTAGTGTCAAGTAAATTAAGTTTAGCTTCGCTAATAAAGCCCCAAAGTGAATTCTGACCAATGTCTTGTAGGTAAGGGGTGGGCAAACTTTTCATAGCGAGAACCGCCACCAGTTAGTCATGTAGCGACATTGTAGCGACCTAGGACCGTCTAGTCTAGAACATCGTAGTGGGCCGTATGTGGCCCGCTAGCCGGAGTTTGCCCACCACTGTTATACGTGATTACTACCTTGTGTGACATATATAATCAGAGACACAACATAAAACAAATTATATTACCTTGCATGACACATACAACTTCCAACAAATTACATAACCTTGTATGGCACATACAACTACAACAAATTGCATTACCTTTTATGACACATACAACTTATATCTAGGGCTGCGGAAATTAACGATTAATTTATCTATTAATCGTTAAAAATGTTAACGATTAATTTTTTTAAAGATTAATCGACACACCACTTATAAATGTACTGAAAGTCAAAAAGTAAAATATTTCAGCCGATAAATATAAACTAAATTCCGAACGATTACACGAACATTTTGGTTTTAAACTATTGACTGACGTGAATGTTCAAAATGTTGATAAAGGCAAAGGTTATTGTGTCTATTGAGAGAAATCGTTTGCTTACCATGCAATGTAATCAATGTTCCCTCTAAGTCTAAGCTCCGTTGGTCCGTGTGCAAAGCTAAAAAAAAACTCGTGTGCAAAGTTCCACAACGTCCATTTTTTGTGCAATATTTTAGAAAAGTTTGCTAGGCGGTTATTCTAAACTCTCGCGTGTAGTCGTTCAAATATCTGCGCAGCTGCGCTGCTTAAAAGGAACATTGCTACCATGGTTCTAACACTTCGCTTACATATCGCCTGCAAACCAAACATCCACTACAGTTTTGGAAACTTCAGCTGAGACGATCTAAAGTCTAAAGCGATTATTTTGCTCGGCTGGTTATATTGTCAATGCGACCCGCTCATCACTTGAACCAAATAATGTCAATACACTTGTCTGTTTGCGTTGTTGGTAAAAAGATGTCATATAAAGAAGACACTCCAGTGTTATTTCGATTTTTGGCAAGTATTTTAATAAATGTTACTTATGACCCCATAAATTTCAATTTTTGGCTTTAATCGAAATTAACGATTAATTAATCGTTACTTTTTCAAAAGTTAACGATTAAATTTAAATTAATCGTTAACAGCCCTACTTATATCTTACTACACTTCACTCAGTCTTATGCAATTATGCATTTTAAGATTTTTAACTTGAAGTACTTTTTAATGCCACCATTGTACTTAATACAACAATAAATAAAATTGATTTAAAGTTGGAGTTCTATAAATTACTTTAAAGTTGGAGTTCTATAAATTACTTTAAAGTTGGAGTTCTATAAATTACTTTAAAGTTGGAGTTCTATAAATTACTTTAAAGTTGGAGTTCTATAAATTACTTTAAAGTTGGAGTTCTATAAATTACTTTAAAGTTAGAGTTCTATAAATTACTTTAAGTTGGAGTTCTATAAATTACTTTAAAGTTGGAGTTCTATAAATTACTTTAAAGTTGGAGTTCTATCAATTACTTTAAAGTTGGAGTTCTATAAATTACTTTAAAGTTGGATTTCTATAAATTACTTTAAAGTTGGAGTTCTATAAATTACTTTAAAGTTGGAGTTCTATAAATTACTTTAAAGTTGGAGTTCTATAAATTACTTTAAAGTTGGAGTTCTATAAATTACTTTAAAGTTGGAGTTCTATAAATTACTTTAAAGTTGGAGTTCTATAAATTACTTTAAAGTTGGAGTTCTATAAATTACTTTAAAGTTGGAGTTCTATAAATTACTTTAAAGTTGGAGTTCTATAAATTACTTTAAAGTTGGAGTTCTATAAATTACTTTAAAGTTGGAGTTCTATAAATTACTTTAAAGTTGGAGTTCTATAAATTACTTTAAAGTTGGAGTTCTATAAATTACTTTAAAGTTGGAGTTCTATCAATTACTTTAAAGTTGGAGTTCTATAAATTACTTTAAAGTTGGATTTCTATAAATTACTTTAAAGTTGGAGTTCTATAAATTACTTTAAAGTTGGAGTTCTATAAATTACTTTAAAGTTGGGAGTTCTATAAATTACTTTAAAGTTGGAGTTCTATAAATTACTTTAAAGTTGGAGTTCTATAAATTACTTTAAAGTTGGAGTTCTATCAATTACTTTAAAGTTGGAGTTCTATAAATTACTTTAAAGTTGGATTTCTATAAATTACTTTAAAGTTGGAGTTCTATAAATTACTATAAAGTTGGAGTTCTATAAATTACTTTAAAGTTGGAGTTCTATAAATTACTTTAAAGTTGGAGTTCTATAAATTACTTTAAAGTTGGAGTTCTATAAATCACTTGACGAAGACATATATTAGGGTATGTGTATTATACTAACTGAAACAATCTGTAGCCTAATAATACTAATATGTAATTCCAGTGGTGACTCTTTCGTTGATCGGCACATCCTATAAAACTAGTGCCAGTGCAAGACACGTCTGCTACATCTCTAGTCCCATTGTAAAGATTAAAATTTGCTCCTCGGTAACTCAAAACTTCTCCGCGGTGCCTGTTATTTATGTAGTACCATTTAGTATTTAGGAGGTGACCACTTATTAATTATTTTATAAAAACATAACTTTGGGAATAATGAAACAATAAGTTACCTGAGATGATCCTGTCAATTTGACGGTAAAATGATCCTGTCAATTTGACGGTAAAATGAGCCATTTTGAATTAAATCAGTGATTATATCTCTAGTATTTAGTATTTGGGCAAGCAACATACAGTAACTCTAAATAATGCAAGTGCCTGCTTTAAAATTAAGTAGATCCAGGACCAGGCATATGAACTACATTAAGTAGATCCAGGACCAGGCATATGAACTACATTAAGTAGATCCAGGACCAGGCATATGAGCTACATTAAGTAGATCCAGGACCAGGCATATGAACTACATTAAGTAGATCCAGGACCAGGCATCTGAACAACATTAAGTAGATCCAGGACCAGGCATATGAACTACATTAAGTAGATCCAGGACCAGGCATATGAAACTACATTAAGTAGATCCAGGACCAGGCATATGAACTACATTAAGTAGATCCAGGACCAGGCATATGAACTACATACAGTAGATCCAGGACCAGGCATATGAACTACATACAGTAGATCCAGGACCAGGCATATGAACTACATACAGTAGATCCAGGACCAGGCATATGAACTACATACAGTAGATCCAGGACCAGGCATATGAACTACATACAGTAGATCCAGGACCAGGCATATGAACTACATACAGTAGATCCAGGACCAGGCATATGAACTACATTAAGTAGATCCAGGACCAGGCATATGAACTACATTAAGTAGATCCAGGACCAGGCATATGAACTACATTAAGTGGATCCAGGACCAGGCATATTAACTACATACAGTAGCTCTAGGACCAGGCATATGACCTACATTAAGTAGATCCAGGACCAGACATATGACCCACTGCATGATTTGCTGCCTTAATTAAATTGTCAAATTTACTAGAATTTAATCTTTTTTTTAAAAAATGATTTGTTTCCATCTATCTTCTATATATATTAAATCAAAGTATGTATGTTTGTCCTTTATAATTTATAGCTGACTAAACCATTCATCAAATCACCATAAAACTTAAGGACATTGTTGAGTTTGCTCAAGGAATGGTTTGTTTAAAAAAAATGTTGAACATTAACGCTCATGGGGGGCGCGGGGGCACAAAATGTCTTTTTTTCTTATATGAGCTTTATAAAAATTAGTTTATGCGTTAGCTACTTGAAAAATGAATGGATCTTGACCAAACTTGATACATACAAACTTGATAGCCCATATTAAAGTACCGTGGGGCATTGAACTCCTAATGTCCATTTCTTCAGGGATATCTTTTTTTCCACAAGCATTAAAACATTATTCCCATTATGATTTTACAGTCTTGTAAAAGTATTGACAATATAATATCTATCATGATACAGATTGGAATAAACAGATATTTTAAAGTTAATTTGCTGTACCGATTGGGCCAAGAGGCCCTTAATGTCGTTTTTGTTCATATAAGCTATATAAAAAAAATTAAGCTTTAACAACTGGGTAAATTGGTGCATCTTGACCAAACTTGGTGTATAATAACTTGATAGTCCATATTAAAATACTATAAAGCTTAATAAGTATATATACATGATATTTAAAAAAAATACAGTTTGGATCCCATGCCAATAATGAGAAATAATTGTAACAGAAAGTTTGCCACCAGTTTCCTTTGCAAAAGTGAGCCCAAAGATTTTCCTACAATGAATGGTGTGTTAAGGTTTAAAGGACTCAGAGATACATTCATTTTAACAATATATTTATACAGATGACGGTATAATGTGTGTTAAGGTTTAAAGGACTATCAGAGATACATTCATTTTAACAATATATTTATACAGATGACACTATGTAATTTAAACATTATCTTAACGATGTAGTTGAATTTCATTTCTTCGGAAATCATTCCAACGCACGAACGGGTATAGCTAGTAATTTATAAAATAAACTTTGAGAATAGTAAATTTGGGTGGATTTGACAGAAAACTGTAGGTGAATCTATCACTGATAATAGTTGAATCTGTCACTGATAATAGATTAATCTGTCACTGATAATAGGTGAATCTGTCACTGATAATAGATTAATCTGTCACTGATAATAGGTGAATCTGTCACTGATAATAGGTGAATCTATCACTGATAATAGGTGAATCTGTCACTGATAGGTGAATCTGTCACTGATAGGTGAATCTGTCACTGATAATAGTTGAATCTGTCAGTGATAATAGGTGAATCAGTCAGCAATAATAGATGAATCTATCACTGATAATAGTTGAATCTGTCACTGATAATAGGCGAATCTATCACTGATAATAGGTGAATCTATCACTGATAATAGGTGAATCTATCACTGATAATAGGTGAATCTATCACTGATAATAGTTAAATCTGTCACTGATAATAGGTGAATCTATCACTGATAATAGGTGAATCTATCACTGATAATAGGTGAATCTATCACTGATAATAGGTGAATCTATCACTGATAATAGGTGAATCTATCACTGATAAAGTAATTGTGTTTTTCCCCTGAAGTCCAAACTTTAAAATGAAGAATCCATCTAACCCTGAAACAATAATGTAGCCATCCAAAGAATTGATACAAAACTTGGATCAGATCATACCAATCACAGCAATCAAACAAACAAATATTTTTATCTAGTCAATATGTAAATTTTTTATTTGTTTTTAAATGATCACAATAAAAAAACATTTAAAAAAAACAAGAGTAATATCACGGACTGCTAGGTAGGCAATAGGTGTCAATGGTGTCTGTACACACAACCAATTATCAGGTAGACAATGGACATGAGATCAAATCACAAAGGGACTCCTGGTATGTGTATGTTTGTCTAATGTAATGTGTATGTTTGTCTAATGTAATGTGTATGTTTAGCTAATGTAATGTGTATGTTTGTATAATGTAATTTGATGTTTGTCTAATGTAATGTGTATGTTCAGCTAATGTAATGTGTATGTTCAGCTAATGTAATGTGTATGTTTAGCTAATGTAATGTGTATGTTCAGCTAATGTAATGTGTATGTTTAGCTAATGTAATGTGTATGTTTGTCTAATGTAATGTGTATGTTTGTATAATGTAATTTGATGTTTGTCTAATGTAATGTGTATGTTCAGCTAATGTAATGTGTATGTTTAGCTAATGTAATGTGTATGTTTAGCTAATGTAATGTGTATGTTAGGTTAATGTAATGTGTATGTTTTTCTGATGTTGTGTATGTTTGCCTAATTTTATGTTTGGGTAATGTTAGGTGTAAGTTTGGCTGATGTATGGAAAATGTTAAAATAAAAGTTTGAACTAAAACTGTTCAAATAACTGTAACCAAATTGACATCACTTTAAATTGTGTGTTTGTCTTTCATCGCGATTATCTGCCCCTGCTCAGAGTTACTCAGAAGTAAGTAAACAGCAACTCCTGAATAGAAGGGAGGTAATCATGACTAAGTGAAATGCCATAAACACATGATATCAAAAGCAACAACTGAAACATTCGACTTGTTGACATGCTGAATGATGACCACATACTGGATCCCGTGATGTTGGATAAAAGGATTTATTGAAAGCTCAGGTTTAAATATAGCACTTGTTCCAGGCAGTCACTGATACAGGAATTCATCACAGTTTCAATCAATAACTTTTAAAAGAACACAGCAAAGCACACATGAATGTCGATAGAACATCAACAGTAGATTTGTTCCTTACATAATAGTAGTCATAACCTGTTACTCACATATTTCATATCAAACGTGTACAACAATATATTCACAAGAAATATTCATGCTTTTCTACAGTAACTTAGAGCATAAACAGTTTAGACAAGAATCTTGAAAGGGTTATTATAAGTTATACATCCTGAGGGCAATAATTTTTTATTGTTATAATTATTATAATAAATTATTGCTGAATTTTAATAACATGACCAGTATTTAATAACATGTAATGTCCCTATCTAATAACATTTAATGGCCCATATCTAATAACATGTAATGGCCAATATCTCATAATATCTAAAGGCCATATATCTAACAGCATCTTATGTATTATATCTAAGGCTACATCCCCAAAACAGCTAAGAAATGAAGGACTTAATTTTCTGTTCAATACATTTTACATTTCAATAATTTTAAATTGTGCCACACAAGAATTCCACTAAAAGGATCAAATTAGGTAATGAAATGTGATGTAAAATGTGATCATTTCTAAGTTTATCACAGCAAACTCTTGGATAATTATGGTTACAGTAGTTCAGCGGCTCGGACCATGCTATAGAAGAGAGATCCAGAGTTCTGCACCAACTGACCAGGCGTGTCATATTCAACCAGCTCTCCCCTCTCCAACACTAGAATCCTGCATCATAAAATATTAGACAGAAAGAATTTTATTTTTAAAGTGAAAATTCTAGAACATAAGAAAGATTTCACCCCCTTAGAATAACAATAACAAGGTTCTAAGTGAACTTTTTTTTGTGTGGAATTCAGATATTGATGTTAGTAGGCCTATAGAGATTTGATGTTAGGGCTATACAGATTTGATGTTAGTAGGACTATAGAGATTTGATGTTAGTAGGCCTATAGAGATTTGATGTTAGTAGGCCAATAGAGATTTGATGTTAGTAGGCCTATAGAGATTTGATGTTAGTAGGCCTATAGAGATTTGATGTTAGTAGGGCTATTGAGATTTGATGTTAGTAGGCCTATAGAGATTTGATGTTAGTAGGGCTATAGAGATTTGATGTTAGTAGGCCTATGGAGATTTGATGTTAGTAGGCGTTTAGAGATTTGATGTTAGTAGGCCTAATAGATATTTGATGTTAGTAGGGCTATAGAGATTTGATGTTAGTAGGCCTATAGAGATTTGTGTTAGTAGGGCTATAGAGATTTGATGTTATTAGGGCTATAGAGATTTGATGTTATTAGGGCTATAGAGATTTGATGTTAGTAGGCCTATAGAGATTTGATGTTAGTAGGCCTATAGAGATTTGTGTTAGTAGGGCTATAGAGATTTGATGTTATTAGGGCTATAGAGATTTGATGTTATTAGGGCTATAGAGATTTGATGTTAGTAGGCGTTTAGAGATTTGATGTTAGTAGGCCTATAGAGATTTAAAACTTGTTAGTTTGTACTTCCTACAAAATTGTCTCAAGATACAGCGTTCATATTTTTTACCATGATAGATTGATACCCGGTGGCTATAGCTCATTTTTGTCACAAATTTGACTTAGAAACTTGTTATTCTAAGGGGACCAGATGCATTCTTAAACATGCTGTAGAATTTAAACTCACTCACCCTTTCCACAAGTTAAACTCAATCACCTGTCACAAGTTAAACTCGATTCCCTGTCACAAGTTAAACTCACTCACCTGTCACAAGTTAAACTCACTCACCTGTCACAAGTTAAACTCACTCACCTATCACAAGTGAAACTCACTCACCTGTCACAAGTTAAACTCACTCACCTGTCACAAGTTAAACTCACTCACCTATCACAAGTGAAACTCACTCACCTGTCACAAGTTAAACTCACTCACCTGTCGTAATCCATGACTGTATTAAGTCTGTGTGCAATGGTCAAAATAGTGCAGTCACTAAAACTCTTTTCGGATAGTCTTCTGGATCAACTCATCCGTCTCCATATCCACAGCGGCTGTCGCCTCATCCAGTATCAGAATTTTAGTTTTACGGAGTAACGCACGGCTTAAACACAGCAGCTGCTTCTGTCCAACGCTGAGACAATAGAATCTTTAATTAGTAAATAATGTCTTGTGATGGGCTGGCTTTAGCCTCACACTAATGTCAGATTATTTCAACAAAACTATGGTCAACAGAAACAAAAATGATTGGCATAAAACTAAAACAATATTTTTACAAATCAGAGTCATTTCATATGTACAAGCCAGCTGTAACCAGTCAGATAAATAATGTTATCAATCAACTTTACCTGAGATTTTCCCCGCCCTCCCCGCATTGGTGGTACAAGAGATCAGGCAAACCTTCAACAAACGATTTCAGGTGGGCGTGTTCTAGAGATGTCCACAATGCCTCGTCCGGATATTTGTTGAAAGGATCTAAATTACTTCGTAAGGTACCAGCAAATATAACTGGGTCCTGTGAAATATACAACAAATATAACTGGGTCCTGTTAAATATACAACAAATATAACAGCCCTGTTAAATACACAACAAATATAACTGGGCCCTGTTAAATACACAACAAATATAACTGAACCTGTTAAATACACAACAAATATAACTGGGTCCTGTTAAATATACAACAAATATAACTGGGTCCTGGGGAGTATACAACAAATATAACTGGGTCCTGTGAAATATACAACAAATATAACTGGTTCCTGTTACAACAAATCACCCCAGAATCAAAGGAAGAAAAAAAAATTTAACATTAAAACGACTACCATATATACTCGTTCTATAGCCCGTTCGTTCATAAGCCGACACTTTTGGAAGAGAAAAGTATTAAAAGTGTATAACCCGCTCGCAAAATTAATAGGACAGCTTAAAAAAAATGGTACAAATTTTTTTTAAACTACAAGCTAAATCGGTCAATATGTTTGTTTGCTTTGTACTGCCTATTTTTGTCTTTGATCTCTTTGTTAGGAAAGAGTTACAGGTATTTTAAAAAAAATATTCTTTGGTAAACAGTGACAATTATAAAATTATAAATAATTATAAAATTATAAATAATTATAAAATTATAAATAATTATAAAATTATAAATAATTATAAAATATTAAATAATTATAAAATTATAAATAATTATAAATTAAATCGTATAAATTTGGTAAACGTAAACAAGTGTTCACTATTTTGTCCGGTACACCGGTACCATCAGACAACTGCATTCATTATACAAGGCATTCGATTTAGGACATGAACGAAAACTGGTTCCAGGCCGGCTTAAACTGGCCACGTTTAAGTCAAGAGATGAATACTGTATACCAAATACTGTATAACAAAATACCGTATAACAAAATGCTGTCTAACAAAATTTATAAATACAAATTGAAGTCTTTAAAAAAAATATTTATTCATAATTTTTAGGGTTTGTTTTATATTCCTGTTTAGCAAGTGATAGCGCCATTGATTTATTATTCAGTAAAAAAAATTCAGATACCCCGCCCACGGAGATACCCTGGTCTAAACCGCGGGGAATGCACGTGAAAATACGGTAAAGAGACATCTGTTACAGATGCTCCTTCTATTAGAAGATTATTGTGTCCTTTGCTAATCCATGGTTTGTTTCTCGTCTTGCATTTTATTAGAGTTTTAAATGTTGATAAAGTGTTGGTTTTCATGGTTTCCTCAGGCAACCAATTTCATGTCCAAATTCCAGAAGGAAGAACGAGAATTTGTATGTGTTTGTTCTTGCATAGGAATAAGAAAAGTGTTTTTATCCTTATGTCTATCTGAGGGTTACATCAATATCAAAAATAAAGGGACATCACTACCAAGAAGAAAGGGACATCACTACCAAGAAGAAAGGGACATCACTATCAAGAAGAAAGGGACATCACTACCAAGAAGAAAGGGACATCACTACCAAGAAGAAAGGGACATCACTACCAAGAAGAAAGGGACATCACTAATAGGCCTATTATGTCAACGGGTACCCAGTAACCCTTGCCGTGCAATTACCCGGGTAGTAAATTGCGCCCGGGTACTTGTGAAAATGTTGCTGTGACGTCTATACCAACGGTGGTCGAACTGCAGCTCTTCTGTGTTCACATTTATAAAATTAAAACTTTTGGTTTGAAATATATGCTGTGAAATACGTTTAACATGAAAACGCTTAAAAAGAAATATCTGTTAACCAGAAATAAAATAAGGTCCTGACAAACTACAATGTATTTTGATACACCCTTTTTCTTTTAACATGAAACAAAAATTATTTACCACAAAAAGATTTAGCTTCTTTCAATTATTCAAATAAGGAAAATACGGCAGCGACGACGAGAATTAAGAGGGGCTGGAAATGACACTCACTCCTTCCTCCACTCATATCCCCACCATACTTCAAAAAAACTAATCTATTATTGGGTTTTTAAAAAATATTTCAGTCATTTAATGATTTTCACTGTACTAACAAAACTAAATGCTGGGGGCTGGGTCCACTCAGTCAGGGAAAGTCTCAGACAAGTTTGGTTAATTACATCAGTTGTACAGCTATCAAATAGAAATAACCCGCCATGTCATCATATGATTACCACCCTTTATCTTTAAAAGAATTTGTTTTAGTCGCACCAACAATTTTTTTCACTTTGGTACTCCACTCCTGATTGTTTTTACAAAAGTAGTATTTCAATGTATTCTATTATTTTATTTCAATGTCATGATTGTTATGATCTAAATTGGTATTTCCATAATAAACAAAGGAGTAGGGTAATAATTAGGCAAAAATTATGCAGCATATCGAAACGGGTACCCGGATACCTGTTCTAAATTTGGACGGGTACTCGGCAGCTTTTATCAACAATATTGACAGCCCTAATGACTAACAAAAAGAAAGGGACACCACTACCAAGAATAAACTGAATATGAACAAGTAATAAATTTCAAACCTGAGGAATTATTGTGACCTTTGACCTCAGATCATGTAAGCCAAGTTTACTTATATCCACATCGTCAATGAGGATCCGCCCTTCCACAGGCTCGACCAATCGAAACAGAGCAAGTACAAGGGAAGATTTACCTGCCCCTGTACGGCCTACTATTCCTACCTGGGGAAAAATGGGTGTTACTTTTACATGATCTTATTCAACATACATGTACTTTCATCTATGTTAACAGATTTATTTACAATCTACTCAATAGATTTACTTATGGTAAAACAAGCTTTTTAAAATGATCTGTTTGACTATATTTAACAAAATGTATATCTGCTTTAAGAGGACAGACTTTCATTATGATCTATCATATAAAACAGACTTTCATTATGATCTATCATAAAACAGACTTTCATTATGATCTATTATATAACAGACTTTCATTATGATCTATCATAAAAAAGACTTTCATTATGATCTATCATAAAACAGACTTTCATTATGATCTATTATATAACAGACTTTCATTATGATCTATCATATAACAGACTTTCATTATGATCTATTATATAACAGACTTTCATTATGATCTATCATAAAACAGACTTTCATTATGATCTATCATAAAACAGACTTTCATTATGATCTATCATAAAACAGACTTTCATTATGATCTATCATAAAGCAGACTTTCATTATGATCTATCATAAAACAGACTTTCATTATGATCTATCATATAAAACAGACTTTCATTATGATCTATCATATAATACAGACTTTCATTATGATCTATCATAAAACAGACTTTCATTATGATCTATCATAAAACAGACTTTCATTATGATCTATCATAAAATAGACTTTCATTATGATCTATCATAAAACAGACTTTCATTATGATCTATCATATAAAACAGACTTTCATTATGATCTATGATATAATACAGACTTTCATTATGATCTATTTTAAAACAGACTTTCATTATGATCTATTATAGTAAAGACTTTCATTATGATCTATTTTAAAACAGACTTTCATTATGATCTATTTAAACAAAAAGTTGTGCTTAAACAGATGTAATTTTGATCTATTCAAATAGACTTATATAAATTATCAGTCTCTGGAATTAAGTTCAAAATCATGACTGCTGTATTTCAATCATGATTGCTGTATTTCAATAATGACTGCTGTATTTCAATCGACTTATTTCAATCATGACTGTTGTATTTCAATAGACTTATTTCAAACTTACTTTCTCCCCTGGGTTCACCTCAAAGCTGACACTTTTCAACACAAGGTCAAGGCCATCTCTATAGCAGACACTGAGGTTTTCAATGCTGACATGTCCAGTAGGTGGCCAGCCCACAGGACTCCTGTACAGGAAATTGTCCCAAGCTGCCTGAAATTGATTTTTTCTAAGTTATAGGAAATCTTTGAAGTAATAGTTCCAGACAGATAAAGACAAGTTATAGGAAATCTTTGAAGTAATAGTTCCAGACAGATAAAGACAAGTTATAGTATTATTATAAGGAATCTTTGAAGTAATAGTTCCAGACAGATAAAGACAAGTTATAGTATTATTATAAGGAATCTTTGAAGTAATAGTTCCAGACAGATAAAGACAAGTTATAGTATTATTATAAGGAATCTTTGAAGTAATAGTTCCAGACAGATAAAGACAAGTTATAGTATTATTATAAGGAATCTTTGAAGTAATAGTTCCAGACAGATAAAGACAAGTTATAGTATTATTATAAGGAATCTTTGAAGTAATAGTTCCAGACAGATAAAGACAAGTTATAGTATTATTATAAGGAATCTTTGAAGTAATAGTTCCAGACAGATAAAGACAAGTTATAGTATTATTATAAGGAATCTTTGAAGTAATAGTTCCAGACAGATAAAGACAAGTTATAGTATTATTATAAGGAATCTTTGAAGTAATAGTTCCAGACAGATAAAGACAAGTTATAGTATTATTATAAGGAATCTTTGAAGTAATAGTTCCAGACAGATAAAGACAAGTTATAGTATTATAAGGAATCTTTGAAGTGATAGTTCCAGACAGATACAGACAAGTTATTTCAACAAGGATTTAATTGATTAATTTGTAAAATAGAGAAAATATGTTGATGGATTTATTGAATGGTAAAACTGTTAATTACATTTCAATAGATTGATTTAATCTGATCATTTCAATAGATTGATTTAATCTGATCATTTCAATAGATTGATTTAATCTGATCATTTCAATAGATTGATTTAATCTGATCATTTCAATAGATTGATTTAATCTGATCATTTCAATAGATTGATTTAATCTGATCATTTCAATAGATTGATTTAATCTGATCATTTCAATAGATTGATTTAATCTGATCATTTACCTCAGTTTTAATCTCTGTGTATTCAATGATTCTCTCCAGGGAGACGACCTGTGTTTCAAGGTCACTTGTCAACCTTACCATCCAATTTAAACTTTCTGTGATCTGAGATAGTATTACATGGATTGTGATACAAGAGACAGTATTACATGGATTGTGATACAAGAGACAGTATTACATGGATTGTGATACAAGAGACGGTATTACATGGATTGTGATACAAGAGACAGTATTACATGGATTGTGATACAAGAGACAGTATTACATGGATTGTGATACAAGAGACGGTATTACATGGGTGGTGTGACATGATACAATTTCTTTAATTATTTAGCATTTAAATTTAAGTAAGTTAAATCACCATAGAGCTATGAAAAAAACTACATTTTTCTCAGAATGGTTTAATCAAACATTTTTTTTTGGCTACGTCATCAGACACTGTGGGTGCAGGTCGTATGGGGCTACGTCATCAGACACTGTGGGTGCAGGTCGTTGGGGCTACGTCATCAGACACTGTGGGTGCAGGTCGTTGGGGCTACGTCATCAGACACTGTGGGTGCGGGTGGTATGGGGCTACGTCATCAGACACTGTGGGTGCAGGTCATATGGGGCTACGTCATCAGACACTGTGTGTGCAGGTCGTATGGGGCTACGTCATCAGACACTGTGGGTGCAGGTCGTATGGGGCTACGTCATCAGACACTGTGGGTGCAGGTCGTTGGGGCTACGTCATCAGACACTGTGGGTGCAGGTCATATGGGGCTACGTCATCAGACACTGTGGGTGCAGGTCGTATGGGGCTACGTCATCAGACACTGTGGGTGCAGGTCGTATGGGGCTACGTCATCAGACACTGTGGGTGCAGGTCGTTGGGGCTACGTCATCAGACACTGTGGGTGCAGGTCGTATGGGGCTACGTCATCAGACACTGTGGGTGCAGGTCGTATGGGGCTACGTCATCAGACACTGTGGGTGCAGGTCGTATGGGGCTACGTCATCAGACACTGCGGGTCGTATGGGGCTACGTCATCAGACACTGTGGGTGCGGGTCGTATGGGGCTTCCACCTCCCACCACCCTGGTTTCCCACCACTGTTATGGTGGCCCCCCCCCACCCCTTTTTCTCCCAACAATGTTGATAAAACAGAAAACACCTGTAATGTTGCTAAAACAGAACACACCTGTAATGTTGCTAAAACAGAACACACCTGTAATGTTGATAAAACAAAACACACCTGCAATATTGATAAAACAGAACAAACCTCTAATGCATACGTAATGGAGAGCCCCATGATTCCAGCACTGATGGAGTCCGTGCTGCTGACAGCAATTAGTGTTGCCGTCAGCACAATCAGGTTACCAACTAACTCAAGGCGATAGCCCAACCACCTGAAACCATGACAAGAATTAGCAATAAAC
Source organism: Ampullaceana balthica (assembly GCA_944989445.1). Lineage (NCBI taxonomy): Eukaryota > Metazoa > Mollusca > Gastropoda > Lymnaeidae > Ampullaceana > Ampullaceana balthica. The sequence goes on along the minus strand of CALYLW010001015.1, from coordinate 173,080 downwards.
AAAACTGGTTTAGATTTGTACTTGTTATTTCTGACCCTCACTGACCATTATGTGATTTGTTTATGTTATGGATTTGTTCCGCACCTTTTCTTTGGGGAGTTTTTCAATGGCAGGGTAGACAATATATGATGGAATCTAAATTTAAATTTCCCAGTACTTTGAATTATTTGTCATGAAGAGAGGCAATGGCCGACTCTTTTATATTGCCTAATATTAGAGGTTAAAATGTGTTGCTATATTGAGGCACATAGTTTGTCTCTTTTATCACTGTCCAACTTGCACATTTGAAGTACAAAGTACAGTGGGGCCCGCTTAAGTCGACGGCATCGGGGTATGAAAAATGGCTCCGAGATAACCGATCACCGAGTTAAACGAAAACCAAAATGGCGGCAAAATATTAACATGCGCTTGAAATTTCTTTATAATTATATACATGATGTGCGTTAATTAGTGATGGGACGATTAATTGGAATCGTATCGGAATATCGGGACCCATTTCTTCACTCTTTCCTAAGGTTGTTAAGACCGCTCGTTTTTAAGGAACGTTTAAGTTTAAATATAACCCTTTATTGCGTTAGCGCAGTTTTTTTTCCCTAGTACATAACTACATGTATAAGGAATTCATCTAGTCCTGCCAGACACACCTCGTGCGCGCCCGCGTGCGCGCGCAGTGTCCGCTGGTGACTGGTGACTTTCCTTACAAGCTACACAAATACATAACCCACCCCGTCCCCTCAGCTTACAATGGACTCAGAATTCCTTTGGTAACTTGAGTGCTAATCGAACTAACCAACAACAATGGTGTGGGAGATTGAGAGTGGGCGTGGGTAAACTGTCTGTAGTCTGTTATATTATATATTTTAAAATTGGGGAGCCTTGTTTACAGTAAGCACCCTATGATTTTTCGTCCCATCACTAGCGTTAATAAATGAGAATGTACATGCACATGATTTTCGAGTTTTTTTTTACACAAAGGCGTTGCCGTTATTTGTTTATCATGACCTATATATGACTCATAACAAAGCGAACTCTTCTCTATAAAAGTGTACAAAAATAAATTAGGAACTCCATTTGAACTTTTGAACCTTCAACTTTGATACATTTTAATTAATTCTAACCAATAGTTAAATGGCTTTTGCACACTGCCACTTCTTATGAATGAAACAATGAGAACAAAGCAGTAGTAATAGAGTCAAAATGAGGTTGAAGAATGAATGGTTGCCAATGACAACAAGTCTGCACACGATACATTTTGTTATTCCATACGAAACTAAATGTTTTAGACATGCGATTCTGCATGCATCTTTGCTATTGGAGCAATTACGTAATACTCGGCATCACTTACCCAGCCGATTGCCGAGTATCTCCGAGTATACGAAAATCGGCCGATGCCAAGTAGCTGAACCGATCAGTTCAGCCCTATCGATAAGAACATTTTCAAAAGCTGGCGATTTAAGTTAGTAACACAGCGCTGTGAGCAAGCGGGCTGTGACGTCACCAGCGAGGCAGAAATTTTATGCCTTCACTTGGTTATAAAAATCACATCTAACATTTTCAAAAGCTGACGATTGGTCATGGGGATCGAGATAACCAACACTAAGTGGCAAATTTGACCCTCTTTTGTGCTCGAGGTATTAGGGTTCGGCGACTTAAAATAATCGAATTAAACGATGAGAAAATGCAAAGACAAAGAGAGAATTTGGGCGGTTCCAAAAAAAACGCCGACTTAATAGAGCTGACGAGTTAACAAGGGCTCGAGTTAAGTGGGCCCCACTGTATTTAATAATAAAAGCTTTAACAATAGATTTGTGTACCTAGTTTTATCCATGGTTGTATGTATGTACCTAGTTTTATCCATGGATTATTATTATTTGTTCACTTATATAGCGCAGTACCCCAGCCTACAGCTGGGCTCACAGCGCTTTACAAACATGTTCAACAACTACATAAAACACATTGCACTCTAAATCTGCCTAAACATAATTACACACACAAAATTTCATATAAATGTTCAGAAATGGACGCATCATGTACTTAGTTTTATCCATGGATATATGTACCTAGTTTAATCCATGGATGTATGTACCTAGTTTTATCCATGGATGTATGTACTAGGGGTCTACCGATATCAGGATATCGGCAATATCGGTATCGGTAGCATGTAAAGGTCCCGATATTGACGTCACCGATATTTCATAATAAGTGACATTTTGACCCAAAAAAATACAACAACAAAAACAACTATCATTTAGATTTACAATATCTCGACAAATTAATATATCGACCCCGATACCGGTATTGAAATAGCCAAAAGAGTCCTAGTATTAATATCTACAGCCACGATACAGTGTGCCATGTGCTATGATATTTTTTAGGTATCGCCCGATTTTCGTATGCTCGTAAAAACTGTGTAAATAGTGCCGATGCCAAGTATACCGTAATTGCTCTAATAAATGGATAACATGTAAACATTATGTTCACATAATTGCTCTAATAGCAAATATGCACGCAGAATCGCAGATGTCTAAAACATTTCGTTTCGTATGGAATAGCAAAATGTACCGTGTGCACTGTGCAGACTTGTTGTCATTAGCAAACCATTCATCCTTCAACCTCATTTCACTCTATTACTATTGCTTTTTCTCATTGTTTCAAAGGTGGCCGTGTGCAAAAGCCATTAAACTATTGGTTAGAAATAATATTTATGAGTCAAGGTTGAAGTTTCAAAGGAAGTACCTAATTTTGCTTGTACATTTTCATAAAGGATGGTTCGTTTTGTCATGAGTCCTATGTAGGTCATGATCTGGAACTTGTAAACACATCAGAAACTTCGTTTCGGAAAATAAATAAATAAATCGGTAATATCGGCATAACTGGATATCGGTAGAGTGTAGACCCCTAAATTATAAAATATAAATAATTACGAGTGATAAATTTAAGAATGACATCATCAAATATGACCGCTGTTTGTTTTTTTGTCCTCATATCGGAAAAAAATATCGGTAATATCGGCAAAAATGCATATCGGTAGACACCTAAATTATAAAATATAAATAATTACGAGTGATAAATTTAAGACTGACGTCATCAAATAAGACCGCTGGTTTTTGTCCTAACAAATACTCATATCGGCACTCATATCGGAGAAATATATCGGTAATATTGGCAAAAATGCATATCGGTAGACCCCTAATATATTATATAAATAATTAGGAGTGATAAATTTAAGAATGACGTCATCAAATATGACCGCTGGTTTTTGTCATTACAAATACTCATATCGGCAAAAAAAATATAGGTAATATCGGTATCGGCAAAAATGCATATCGGTAGACCCCTAGTATGTACGTAGTTTAATCCATGGATACATGGACCTAGTTCCCCACACTGCTTTATGCTTGTGAAACTTGGACTGTTTATCAGCGCCATGCAAGAAAGCTGAATCACTTTCATATAACAAGCCTCAGGAAGATTCTCGGCATAAAGTGGCAGAACAAAATTCCAGACACAGTGGTACTGACCAAGGCAGGTCTCCCCAGCATCTTCACCCTCCTGATGCAGTCCCAGCTTCGCTGGGCAGGGCACGTTGTCCGAATGCCAGACGAGAGACTGCCAAAGAGAATCTTCTATGGTGAGCTCCAGTATGGCCAGCGGTCCCACGGTGGGCAAAAGAAACGCTTCAAAGACACACTGAAAGCCTCAATGAAAGCGTTTGCCATAAATCCAGACACGTGGGAACGAGCTGCAATGGACCGATCCACCTGGCGCTCTTCCATCCACGAAGGTGCCAGGTCATGCGAGGCAAACCGGACTACCGCCGCAGAAAAGAAGAGGCAAGCCCGAAAGGCCCATGCTGTCAACCCTCCAGGAGATGTCGCACTCGCCCCCTGTCCCTTCTGTTCCCAAACCTTTCGTGCAAGGATCGGCCTAATCAGCCATCTGCGCACGCACAGAAAACCCTCGGATGACTAGAGTGGTCCTCGTCGTATCGACGGACGAACGAACATGAACATGGACCTAGTGTTATCCATGGCTGTACGTACCTGTTGCATGTGTAGTTGAAGAACATACAAATCTGATTGAGGTCGACCTTGTCGTCACACTCCATGACGAATCTCTTCTCAGCACCGAACGCTCTGATAACACTCGCCCCTGCCAGTGTTTCACTGAAGTGGTTGAAGATGGGAGAAGTGGTCTTAGCTCCGAGTCTCTTCAGCTGTCTGGAGCTCTTGATATAATATCTCTGGTAGATAACAACAGTAGGCAGAACATGATAACAACAGTAAGCAGAACTTGATAACAACAGTAGACAGAACTTAATAACAACAGTAGACAGAACTTGATAACAACAGTAGACAGAACTTGATAACATCAGTAGACAGAACTTGATAACAACAGTAGGCAGAACTTGATACCAATACATCCCCATTCTTCTAGTCTAATTATATCTGGCTCCTGTATTTACCCAATAGAAAATTAAAATGTAAAACCATCGGGTTACATAAACCAATAAACCATCCTAACCCTAACTGTAACCAAGAGACCCACCTGTATGAACAAATAAAGTAGCCCAACTGGCAATATAAAGGCCATGAACAAAGGTGTGCTGTAGGATATGATGATGATTGTGGCCACCACCTGGAAGACACACTCAAGCCACATGTGGAAGGTCAAGGGGATCTGCTCATCCACGTCGTCCATGTCCTTGGAGAAGCGATTGATGATCCTGCCAACTGGAGTTGTGTCAAAGAAAGACATCGGAGCACGAAGAACTTGATCCAACATGGAAAGGTGCAGCCTGCGTGACGCATGAATGCTCCGGAGATTTAGTACCAGGGTAAAAGCCAGAAGTAAAACAGCTGGAGAAATATTTGATTTCAAATGTAAAATAAGTCAGGTAGGCAGAACTTAATAACTGAAACACTCAAACAAGAAAGATGCTAAATGTTTGATTTGTTGAAAGATAAAAGTATAACGATTTTCAAAATACTTGGTTTGTTTATGTAATACAGAATAGGAGCAGAGACATTGTGGCGTCTATTCACTAGTCAGTTACAAATAACGTAGTTTGTACAAGTAGCGCCCCCCCACTCCCACCCACCCCCCACAACTGATCAAGTCAAGCTGTTCATCTAAGCTTCCAGTCCAGGCAAGTAGAGTTAAATAACCAAAGAATTGTTAGAGAAACAGAAACTAGACAAGTAACTAGATGAGGATTTATTCAGCAATGTTCAGATTTGATATTAAAATATCAAATGATATCACAGAAAACACTAAACTTGACAGTGTCTAATACTAAACTTGAGTGTCTAATACTAAACTTGAGTGTCTAATACTAAACTTGACAGTGTCTAACACCAAACTTGACAGTGTCTAATACTAAACTTGAGTGTCTAATACTAAACTTGACAGTGTCTAATACTAAACTTGACAGTGTCTAACACCAAACTTGACAGTGTCTAATACTAAACTTGAGTGTCTAATACTAAACTTGACAGTGTCTAACACTAAACTTGACAGTGTCTAACACCAAACTTGACAGTGTCTAATACCAAACTTGACAGTGTCTAACACTAAACTTGACAGTGTCTAACACTAATCTTGACAGTGTCTAACACTAAACTTGACAGTGTCTAACACTAAACTTGACAGTGTCTAATACTAAACTTGATAGTGTCTAACACTAAACTTGACAGTGTCTAACACCAAACTTGACAGTGTCTAACACAAAACTTGACAGTGTCTAACACTAAACTTGACAGTGTCTAATACTAAACTTGACAGTGTCTAACACCAAACTTGACAGTGTCTAACACTAAACTTGAAAGTGTCTAATACTAAACTTGACAGTGTCTAACACTAAACTTGACAGTGTCTAATACTAAACTTGACAGTGTCTCACACAAAACTTGTCAGTGTCTAACACTAATCTTGACAGTGTCTAACACTAAACTTGACAGTGTCTAACACTAAACTTGACAGTGTCTAACACTAAACTTGACAGTGTCTAAACTAAACTTGACAGTGTCTAATACTAAACTTGACAGTGTCTAACACTAAACTTGACAGTATCTAATACTAAACTTGACAGTGTCTAACACAAAACTTGACAGTGTCTAACACTAATCTTGACAGTGTCTAACTCTAAACTTGACAGTGTCTAACACTAAACTTGACAGTGTCTAATACTAAACTTGACAGTTTCTAGCACTAAACAATTATACTCAACGTACACTAGACAGACATTTAAATTTTAAACAATAATTTTCTTTGAGTACGTTTCCTTTATATAATGTCAACTTCTGAGTGTTCAGTGGTATAATCATCTACTCATTGATTACTCTCAGTGCTATAATCATCCACTCATTGATTACTCTCAGTGCTATAATCATCCACTCATTGATTACTCTCAGTGCTATAATCATCCACTCATTGATTACTCTCAGTGCTATAATCATCCACTCATTGATTACTCTCAATGCTATAATCATTTACTAATTGATTACTCTCAGTGCTATAATCATCCACTAATTGATTACTCTCAGTGCTATAATCATCCACTCATTGATTACTCTCAATGCTATAATCATCTACTAATTGATTACTCTCAGTGCGATAATCATCCACTTATTGATTACTCTCAGTGCTATAACCATCCACTAATTGATTACTCTCAGTGCTATAATCATCCACTTATTGATTACTCTCAGTGCTATAATCATCCACTAATTGATTACTCTCAGTGCTATAATCATCCACTCATTGATTACTCTCAGTGCTATAATCATCCACTCATTGATTACTCTCAATGCTATAATCATCTACTAATTGATTACTCTCAGTGCGATAATCATCCACTTATTGATTACTCTGTGCTATAATCATCCCCTAATTGATTACTCTCAGTGCTATAATCATCTACTCATTGATTACACCCAGTGCTATAATCATCCACTCATTGATTAGTCTCAGTGCTATAACCATCTACTAATTGATTACTCTGTGCTATAATCATCCACTCATTGATTACTCTCAGTGCTATAATCATCCACTCATTGATTACTCCCAGTGCTATAATCATCCACTCATTGATTACTCTCAGTGCTATAATCATCCACTCATTGATTACTCTCAGTGCTATAATCATGTACTTATTGATTACTCTGTGCTATAATCATCTACTCATTGAGTACTCTCAGTGCTATAATCATGTACTTATTGATTACTCTGTGCTATAATCATCTACTCATTGATTACTCTCAGTGCTATAATCATCTACTCAAACAAAATTGATTACTCTGAGCTACTCCAAAAGCCCCATAAATGCCGATGTAAAAACTGTTTTGGTCCATTCTCTCGGTGCTGTTCCTGGGCCATGCCGTCAAATTGGCCAGTTGTTGGTCATCTGTCCAGATACTTAAAAACACCGAGGCCCCCATGTAGGCGGCAGTGAAGACAGAGTAGAGAACTAGGATCAACAGCATGGAACCGTAGCCCAGAGATTTGCAATACTCTTTGAAAACACTCAGTTTTACCTGATCACAGAAGATATCATAGTGCAAATAACAATGTGAAATATTTAGCTACAGATGATTTCACTATACAATAACCAAGTTGCACATCAGTCTTATCTTAAACAAGAAATCAGATTGCAGTTCATTTTTAAAGACATTTCTACTATGATGATGAAGAGGTTAAGTTTAAAGTTTATAAATAAAGGTTGAGAAAAAATTTTTTTTGACATTGCTAACGAGATCGCTTACAGTTCCAGTGGCTACTGTTTCTTCCTCGGTTAGATTGGCGTCTAAGTTCTGTCGAGTCAACTGTTGATGATCCAACTTCTCCTCAACTAAACTTTCATTAGTTTCTGTGATCACACTGGAAGCAGGTTTACATTTGTTTTAGTTTATCTGATCACAATGTTTACATTTGTTTTAGTTTATCTGATCACAATGTTTACATTTATTTTAGTTTATCTGATCACAATGTTTACATTTATTTTAGTTTATCTGATCACAATGTTTACATTTGTTTTAGTTTATCTGATCACAATGTTTACATTTATTTTAGTTTATCTGATCACAAAGTTTACATTTATTAACAACATTGTTAGAGTAATTAGAAATATTGATTGGAAGAGAGAAAAGATTTTTTATTATAAAAGTCAGGGATGGGTAAACTAAGCCCCGCTACAGAGTTTTTTAAGTCCCGTGGAATCCTGCTGTAATATCGAGAAAATAAATTAATTTATTCGATCAAATCTGTTTACAGACGCTCCTTCTATACAGAAGATTATTGCATCCTACGCTTATTTATGGTGTGTGTTTAGTCATGCATTTTTATTAGAGATTTAAATGTTGATAAAGTGTTGGTTTTCCTGGTTTCTTCAGGCAACCCATTCCACGCCCGAATTCCGGACGGGAAGAACAAAAATTTGTATGTGTTTGTTCTTGCATACGGAATAAGAAAGGTGTTTTTATCCTTATGTCTATCTGAGGGTTGTATTAAGTTATCTTTGTGTTGTATTTCTAAATTAGAATTAATTGCTTTATGTATGATTACTACTTTACTCTTGGTTCTTCTATCTTCTAGTGTTTCAAGGTTTAATGATTTAACTAATGGTGTTATTCTTGTCAGTTTTGAATATTCTCCAGTAATGAATCTGGCAGCTCTTTTTTGAATTTGTTCTAGTTTATCAATGCTTTCTTTGGTGGATAGTTCCCATACAGAAGATGCATATTCTAGTACAGGTCTCACCAAAGTGAGGTAGCATTTTAGTTTAAAACTCTATTACATTTGTAAAAGTTTCTTTTTATAAAGCCTAAGGTTTTGTTTGATTTTTTAATAACTTCATTGACATGGCGATTCCATGATAGTTTCTCATTTATTAAGACTCCTAAGTATTTTGCATCTTTTATGTTAATCCTGGATGTTTGTATTGAATCAAGGCTAAAGTTTGGTTAGGTGCTGCCCCTTGATGTTTCATTTCTTACTAATGCGACCCTCACTCTAAAAAGTTTGCCTACCCCTGACATAGGTGATTCAAAATATTTATTAGGAGAGAGAAAAGATTATTTATTATAACGTAGGTAATTGGAAACATTTTTCAGAAGAGAGAACAGATTTTTGTTTATTACGTAAGGCACATTTTCAAGAAGTAGTCTTCATAAACGATAACATATTTAATTTTCAATGTAGTTTTAGAAAAACAAACGTACGTAGCAGAAAGTTGTCTGATTAAGTCTGGGGCTGTTCCACTGTTGTAATCATCATCTTCAGACTCTGACAGAACTTTCAATTCATTCACTGAAATTTGGCACACACATTTGTTAACACATTTGTTAACACTTACATTTGTACATCTGACATTAAGTTCAGTTCAACTGTGTACAGTAAAGTAGTGTGTACATTAAGTTCAGTTCAACTGTGTACAGTAAAGTAGTATGTATATTAATTTCAGTTCAACTTTGTATATTCTATTAAGTTCAGTTCAACTGTGTACAATAAAGTAGTGTGTATGTTAAGTTCAGTTCAACTGTGTACAATAAAGTAGTATGTACGTCAACTGTGTACAATAAAGTAGTGTGTACGTCAACTGTGTATAATAAAGTAGTCTGTACGTCAACTGTGTACAATAAAGTAGTGTGTACATTAACTGTGTACAATAAATTAGTGTGTATGTTAACTGTGTACAATAAAGTAGTGTGTACACCAACTGTGTACAATAAAGTAGTGTGTACGTCAACTGTGTATAATAAAGTAGTGTGTACGTTAACTGTGTACAATAAATTAGTGTGTATGTTAACTGTGTACAATAAAGTAGTGTGTACGCCAACTGTGTACAATAGAGTAGTGTGTACGCCAACTGTGTACAATAGAGTAGTGTGTACGCCAACTGTGTTAATTCTATTAAAAGAACTTACACTGATGTTGATCTTCAGCCAACAGTTTCACTAGGTAGGTTGTGATCAGCTTGGCGAATGGACCCTTGTGTGACACAAGATTATTGTATTGGCCAGCCTCTGAAATTTGACCATTGGTCATCACAATTATATGGTCAGTAAATGGGAGGTACTGTATACCATGTGTGACCAGAACTCTCACCTGGGGGAGGAAATTGTAATAGTACAACTGCAAATCAAGACACCAGTCAATGGCCTGTGTAACAAATGTCATTGACACCAGTCAATGGTCTGTGTAACAAATGTCATTGACACCAGTTGATGGCCTGTGTAACAAATGTAATTGACACCAGTCAATGGCCTGTGTAACAAATGTCATTTATTTTATGTTTATAGCCACCCGAGTTCACCTCAATACACGACACACAGCCTCGGTACTCAGTACACGACACACAGCCTCAGTACTCAGTACACGAGCACACAGCCTCGGTACTCAGTATGCAACACACAGCCTCGGTGCTCAGTACACGACACACATCCTCGGTACTCAGTACACGACACACAGCCTCGGTACTCAGTACGCGACACACAGCCTCGGTACTCAGTACACGACACACAGCCTCAGTACTCAGTACACGACACACAGCCTCGGTACTCAGTACACGACACACAACCTCGGTACTCAGTACATGACACACAGCCTCGGTACTCAGTACACCACACACAGCCTCGGTACTCAGTCATTCAAGTCACATTCTCCAACAATGTCATCACTACACGACACACAGCCTCGGTACTCAGTAATTCAAGTCACATGCTCCAACAATGTCATCACAACACATCACACAGCATCGGTACTCAGTCATTCAAGTCACATGCTCCAACAATGTCATCACTACACGACACACAGCCTTGGTAGTCAGTCATTCAAGTCACATGCTCCAACAATGTCATCACAACACATCACACAACCTCGGTACTCAGTCATCCAAGTCACATGCTCCAACAATGTCATCACAACACGAGCACACAGCCTCGGTACTCAGTCATTCAAGTCACGTGCTCCAACAATGTCATCACTACACGAGCACACAGCCTCGGTACTCAGTCATTCAAGTCACATGCTCCAACAATGTCATCACAACACATCACACAGCCTTGGTACTCAGTCATTCAAGTCACATGCTCCAACAATGTCATTCACAACACATCACACAGCCTCAGTACTCAGTCATTCAAGTCACGTGCTCCAACAATGTCATCACAACACTAGCACACAGCCTCAGTACTCAGTCATTCAAGTCACGTGCTCCAACAATGTCATCACAACACATCACACAGCCTCAGTACTCAGTCATTCAAGTCACGTGCTCCAACAATGTCATCACAACACTAGCACACAGCCTCAGTACTCAGTCATTCAAGTCACGTGCTCCAACAATGTCATCACAACACTAGCACACAGCCTCAGTACTCAGTCATTCAAGTCACGTGCTCCAACAATGTCATCACAACACATCACACAGCCTCAGTACTCAGTCATTCAAGTCACGTGCTCCAACAATGTCATCACAACACATCACACAGCCTCAGTACTCAGTCATTCAAGTCACGTGCTCCAACAATGTCATCACAACACTAGCACACAGCCTCAGTACTCAGTCATTCAAGTCACGTGCTCCAACAATGTCATCACTACACGACACACAGCCTCAGTACTCAGTCATTCAAGTCACGTGCTCCAACAATGTCATCACAACACTAGCACACAGCCTCGGTACTCAGTCATTCAAGTCACGTGCTCCAACAATGTCATCACAACACATCACACAGCCTCAGTACTCAGTCATTCAAGTCACGTGCTCCAACAATGTCATCACAACACTAGCACACAGCCTCAGTACTCAGTCATTCAAGTCACGTGCTCCAACAATGTCATCACAACACATCACACAGCCTCAGTACTCAGTCATTCAAGTCACGTGCTCCAACAATGTCATCACAACACTAGCACACAGCCTCAGTACTCAGTCATTCAAGTCACGTGCTCCAACAATGTCATCACAACACATCACACCTGTTACAGAAATGACAGAATATTTAAAAAGGTGCTTCACAGGTGTCAAGTTCATATCAAGGTTTCTGTGTAAAGTAGATTCACTGTTACGTTCAGACATGTGAGAAACAAATAAAACATTTATCATCTAATTAAAGCCTTTAATTTCTTATTACGATGTCCTGACCTTGCCACCCAGAAGCCCGTTGGCGCTGATCACATGATCAAAAATGTGTTTGCCGACATGGGAGTCCACAGCACTGAGGGGATCGTCCAGTAGGTAGATGTCAGCTTGAGCGTAGATGGCCCGGGCAAGGGCCACACGCTGCTTCTGGCCACCTGATAAATTGATACCCTGAAGAGAAATGGTTTATCACAGTTCAGTACTTTACTTGCTATAGATCATCACGGTATTGTAATCATTTTCTGTTGAGTTTTTCTCAAATCTTTACTTTAAAGGAAATAAAATAAATGTAACAATGAAGTCTCCCAAGTGGTCAAAGGCTGACCAATACGAAACATAAGGATGATATTGAAAACAAGTTTTATTTAATTTAACTGAAGTTTTTTAAATCTTTGAATAGTGGAGTGTTTAACAGCTTCACAGAATTCATGGTGTAGTAACAATCCTATAGTGTTTGAGGTTATTTCTCCTTATCAAAAGAATTGGTAGGAGGTCATGTGATGAGGTCATGTGATGAGGTCATGTGATACAAGAACTAGACTTGTGTTCAAATAGGTTTTAAGAATAAAATGTTTTTATAATACGATTGGAATGTTCTAACAAGTTAATCTGTTATAAAAGTATCATGAACTGTTATAAAAATGTTATAAAAAGTGTCATGGATTATTATAAAAGTGTCATGGATTATTTTAAAAGTGTCATGAACAGCTATGAAAATGTTATCAACTGTTATAAAAGTGTCATCAACAGTTATGAAAATGTTATCAACAATTGTGAAGTAGAATTGTGTCAAACCCTTTCCCCGATCTCAGTCAAATCCCCGGCCGGCAGAATGTCCAAGTCCTGTCTGAGAGTGCAGGCATCGAGGCAGCTGTTGTATAGGTCGTCATTGAAACCATTGCCAAACAAGATGTTGTTTCTCAGGGTGTCGTTCTGTATCCAGGCTTGCTGGGACACATACGCCAAACTGCCCTGGTCAAAGGAAATGGACCATTTAAAGAAAACATTAATACCTCTGGGAGTCATACGCCAAACTGCCCTGGTCAAAGGAAATGGACCATTAAAAGACAACATTAATATCCCTGGGAGACAAAGGCCAAACTGCCCTGGTCAAAGGAAATGGACCATTTAAAGACAACATTAATATCTCTGGGAGTCATACGCCAAACTGCCCTGGTCAAAGGAAATGGACCATTTAAAGACAACATTAATATCCCTGGGAGACAAAGGCCAAACTGCCCTGGTCAAAGGAAATGGACCATTTAAAGATAACATTAATATCCCTGGGAGACAAAGGCCAAACTGCCCTGGTCAAAGGAAATGGACCATTTAAAGATAACATTAATATCCCTGGGAGACAAAGGCCAAACTGCCCTGGTCAAAGGAAATGGACCATTTAAAGATAACATTAATATCCCTGGGAGTCATACAACACTGACACATTCCAACCAATCTTATTTAGATGCCACACTGACACATTCCAACCAATCTTATTATCTTATTTAGATGCCACACTGACACATTCCAACCAATCTTATTTAGATGCAACACTGACACATTCCAACCAATCTTATTTAGATGCCACACTGACACATTCCAACCAATCTTATTTAGATGCCACACTGACACATTCCAACCAATCTTATTTAGATGCCACACTGACACATTCCAACCAATCTTATTTAGATGCAACACTGACACATTCCAACCAATCTTATTTAGATGCCACACTGACACATTCCAACCAATCTTATTTAGATGCAACACTGACACATTCCAACCAATCTTATTTAGATGCCACACTGACACATTCCAACCAATCTTATTTAGATGCAATACTGACACATTCCAACCAATCTTATTTAGATACGACACTGACACATTCCGACCAATCTTATTTAGATCAACACTGACACATTCCAACCAATCTTATTTAGATGAAACACTGACACATTCCAACCAATCTTATTTAGATCAACACTGACACATTCCAACCAATCTTATTTAGATCAACACTGACAGTGACTGACACATTCTTAACAAACATATCATTGAATAAAAAAAACAACGTAAAAAACCAAGTTTTTGACTATAAATCCTTTATGTATGAGACGTAACTAAAAGAATGTTCATTATAATACGCAGCGCAAGACGATCCAAAAATACGAATTTGTAGTTGTGTCGTAAAACATGTTTAATATAATGCGCACCGATCAGGAATATGTTTATAAAAAGTGTTGTCAATAAAATATGCACCTAATTGCGTGACAGAAAGGTTGTTCAATATAATGCGCACCCTTACACTCTATCTCAAAAAATAACATGATACATAGGAATAAATAAAATAATCTAAAAAATCAATAATTCAATTACGGTACATGTGATTGACTTGAAATTCTGATACATTAGTTTTTATCATCGCCACCAAACTGCCTGCTAAATTTCAGCTCACTAGCTTACGAGGAAGTGGGTTAAGAATCGATCCAAAGTTTTGGCGACAAGCAATCAAGCAAGCAGACACCACGAGTTAATATAAAGGTTTTAAAAAAAGAAAAAAAATTGTCAGTAGCATTCATCATAATTTTAACTTAAAATAAGAAAATAACACAAAGATGTTTCAATAGTCATCAAGCCCATATATATGTCAAGCTCATATATATGTTGACAGCCCAATCTCACAGAGTTCTGTACAAGACATTATTCATATGTTCATTCAAAATTTAAAAAAAAATTTGAGTTGCTTTATTCAGAGGCTAAGCAGAAAAACTTTGTGACCCCAGAATAAGGGGCACCACCAAATTAATTTTGTGTACAAAAATGCCCGGTCTGTACAACTCAGTAAAATAAATTTTACTTCTGTGGCCCGACTTACAGAACGTTACAAATGTAACACAAGAAATATTTTCATGCATCTATACTTACTGACTTACAACTGAACAATGATTCCTGGCAGAAAAGATAAGTGTTTAAAACGTGTAGTTAGTCGATAGGTGAGCCCTCAAGTCCTATTGAAGTCAATGGGGCTACTCATTAACTACAACATCAGCTACAACATCAGCTACAACAACTACAACATCAGCTACAACAACTACAACATCAGCTACAACATCAGCTACAACATCGACTACAACATCAACTACAACATCAGCTACAACATCAACTACAACATCAGCTACAACAACTACAACATCAGCTACAACAACTACAACATCAGCTACAACATCAGCTACAACATCAGCTACAACATCAACTACAACATCAGCTACAACAACTACATCATCAGCTACAACATCAACTACAACATCATCTACAACATCTGCTACAACATCAACTACAACATCAGCTACAACATCAGCTGCAACATTAGCTACAACATCAGCTACAACATCAGCTGCAACATCAGCTACAACATCAGCTACAACATCAACTACAACATCAGCTACAACATCAAATACAACATCAACTGCAACATCAGCTACAACAACTACAACATCAGCTACACAACTACAACATCAGCTACAACAACTACAACATCAGCTACAACATCAGCTACAACATCAGCTACAGCATCAGCTACAACATCAACTACAACATCAACTGCAACATCAGCTACAACATCAACTACAACATCAGCTACAACAACTACAACATCAACTACAACATCAACTGCAACATCAGCTACAACAACTACAACATCAGCTGCAACATCAACTACAACATCAACTGCAACATCAGCTACAACACCAACTACAACATCAACTACAACATCAGCTACAACATCAACTACAACATCAGCTACAACATCAACTACAACATCAGCTACAACATCAACTACAACATCAGCTACAACATCAGCTACAACATCAACTACAACATCAGCTACAACATCAACTACAACATCAACTACAACATCAAATACAACATCAGCTACAACAACTACAACATCAGCTACAACATCAACTACAACATCAGCTACAACATCAACTACAACATCAGCTACAACATCAACTACAACATCAGCTACAACATCAACTACAACATCAGCTACAACATCAGCTACAACATCAGCTACAACATCAGCTACAACATCAACTACAACATCAGCTACAACATCAACTACAACATCAGCTACAACATCAACTACAACATCAACTAAAACATCAGCTACAACATCAGCTACAACATCAGCTACAACATCAACTACAACATCAGCTACAACATCAGCTACAACATCAGCTACAACATCAGCTACAACATCAGCTATAACATCAGCTACAAGATCAGCTACAACATCAGCTACAACATCAGCTACAACATCAGCTACAACATCAACTTTAGTGATGATTTGTAAATCAACCAACAGTCTGTAATAAATATTTCACAATGGCACAATGTGAATAGCAACAGCTTTTCTTTGATCATTGTAACAAGTGGCATTAATGATGTCTTTAAACAAAGGTTCTCACCTTGATGGTGATCATGCCCTCCATTTTCTCCATATCCCCAAGGATGGCAGATATTAATGATGTCTTTAAACAAAGGTTCTCACCTTGATGGTGATCATGCCCTCCATTTTCTCCATATCCCCAAGGATGGCAGATATTAATGATGTCTTTAAACAAAGGTTCTCACCTTGATGGTGATCATGCCCTACATTTTCTCCATATCCCCAGGGATGGCAGATATTAATGATGTCTTTAAACAAAGGTTCTCACCTTGATGGTGATCATGCCCTCCATTTTCTCCATATCCCCAAGGATGGCAGAAATTAATGATGACTTGCCACTTCCAACAGCTCCGACCACAGCAACCAAACTTCCATCTTCAACTGTCAGGTTGATGCTGAAACAACAATTTCACACATTTCATGGCAAAAAGTTTGGCTCATCAACCCTCCCATGTATAGATAGATGTATGTCATACAAACAGGTTATATGAGCCTGACATACATCTACTTATACATATAAGCCTGATTGCAGTCTCACCCATATTTTTTTCGTCCCATGTATACCTGCCAAAAATGATCTAAGGTGAACTTGACCCCTGCCATGTAACCTGCATGGACTGACCAAAGGTGAACTTGACCCCTCCCATGTAACCTGCATGGACTGACCTAAGGTGAACTTGACCCTTTCTTTGACCTTTTGAAAATAAACATTTAAAATTGGAAAAAATCTACGATTAATTTTTTTTAAATTCAGCATGTAACCTGCATGGACTGACCAAAGGTCAACTTGACCCCTCCCATGTAACCTGCATGGACTGACCAAAGGTCACCTTGACCCCTGCCATGTAACCTGCATGGACTGACCAAAGGTCAACTTGACCCTTCCCGTGTAACCTGCATGGACTGACCAAAGGTCAACTTGAACCCTCCCATGTAACCCGTATGGACTGACCCTAGGTGAACTTGACCCCTCCCATGTAACCTGCATGGACTGACCAAAGGTCAACTTGACCCCTGCCATGTAACCTGTATGGACTGACCAAAGGTCAACTTGACCCCTGCCATGTAACCTGTATGGACTGACCAAAGGTCAACTTGACCCCTGTCATGTAACCTGCATGGACTGACCAAAGGTCAACTTGACCCCTGCCATGTAACCTGTATGGACTGACCAAAGGTGAACTTGACCCCTCCCATGTAACCTGCATGGACTGACCTATTTTTGTTACCATCCCTTGTTTTGAGAATATAAGTAAAAATACCTTGCTCCCACTAATGCAGTGGTGGCAAACCTTTTTGGGGCCCCGTGCCCCATGAAGTGGTGGTAAACCTTTTTGGGGGTCCCTTGCCCCATGCAGTGGTGGTAAACCTTTTTGGGGGCCCCGTGCCCCATGCAGTGATGGTAAACCTTTTTGGGGCCCCGTGCCCCATGCAGTGGTGGTAAACCTTTTTGGGGGCCCCGTGCCCCATGCAGTGGTGGTAAACCTTTTGGGGACCCGTGCCCCATGCAGTGGTGGCAAACATTTTTGGGGCCCCGTTCCCCATGCAGTGGTGGCAAACATTTTTGGGGCCCCGTGCCCCATGCAGTGGTGGCAAACATTTTTGGGGCCCCATGCCCCATGCATTGGTGGCAAACATTTTTGGGGCCCCGTGTCCCATGCAGTGATGGTAAACCTTTTGGGGGCCCCGTGCCCCATGCAGTGGTGGCAAACATTTTTGGGGCCCTGTGCCAACCAAACCCCCTTATAGCAAAGTTCCAAAACTTCAATGACACTCAAAAGCTGGGGTTTGGGGTAGATTCTTTGATTTGTATGGCATCTGTCCGTCTACGAAAGACGATAGATTTATCTTTATTATTTGCAGCTCTTGGTGTGGCTGATGAGACCAATCCTTGAGTGGCAGTCTCTTCTGCATGACACACACACGAAAGCAGTGGGGCAGTGTTGCCTGGCCTTTCTCCTCGCTCTTTTCCCAACTGCTTCTGCCCTAGTTTGCTCCTCTGCTCTTAGTGATCCTTCTTTCACTATAGCCCGCCACATGGACCTATCCTCTGCCAGGTTTTCCCAGTTTTGTATATCAATGTTGGCTACTTTCATGGCTACATTACTTGATTAAGGAAATAATATTGTAGTCGCGTGCCGGCTGATGAGGCTCTGCGTGCCGACTGTGGCGCGTGTGCCATAGGTATGCCATCACTGCACCAATGGATTGTTGAATTGAATTTTATTAAACTGCTAACCAGTCCTCCAAAGCAAGGGGACGTAACTGAAAAAATATTGTTAGTGGCCCACTCTCACTGCACCTACTTTGTAAGTGTTGTTGGCAAGTCAGGCGTCCACCTGAAAACTCCATTCTCAATGGAAATAGCGTGGTCTGGAAATAGATAAAGGAAATAGCGTGGTCTGGAAATAGATAAAGGAAATAGTGTGGTCTGGAAATAGATAAAGGAAATAGTGTGGTCTGGAAATAGATAAAGGAAATAGATAAAGGAAATAGCGTGGTCTGGAAATAGATAAAGGAAATAGTGTGGTCTGAAAATAGCTAAAGGAAATAGTGTGGTTTGGAAATAGATAAAGGAAATAGCGTGGTCTGGAAATAGATAAAGGAAATAGTGTGGTCTGGAAATAGATAAAGGAAATAGCGTGGTCTGGAAATAGATAAAGGAAATAGTGTGGTCTGGAAATAGATAAAGGAAATAGCGTGGTCTGGAAATAGATAAAGGAAATAGCGTGGTCTGGAAATAGATAAAGGAAATAGCGTGGTCTGGAAATAGATAAAGGAAATAGTGTGGTCTGGAAATAGATAAAGGAAATAGTGTGGTCTGGAAATAGATAAAGGAAATAGATAAAGGAAATAGCGTGGTCTGGAAATAGATAAAGGAAATAGTGTGGTCTGAAAATAGCTAAAGGAAATAGTGTGGTTTGGAAATAGATAAAGGAAATAGTGTGGTCTGGAAATAGATAAAGGAAATAGCGTGGTCTGGAAATAGATAAAGGAAATAGCGTGGTCTGGAAGTAGATAAAGGAAATAGCGTGGTCTGGGAACAGAATAGGAAAAATCGAATTAAAATTCCACCTGACTGGCCACTGACTGCCTGTTTTAGATAAGCAGCTTGGAATAAAAGTAACACAGCAAGGTCATTTCAACATACAATTTGAGCATTACAGCAACAACATATATTATGAACATAATCACAACAACATACAATTTGAGCATTACAGCAACAACATACATTATGAACATAATTACAACAACATACAGTACGAACCACTTAGACTGTACAGATACACAGAAATGATCAGAATCTTTACAAGAACATTCAAATTAAGGACCAGAAACACGTAGTTAACAATTCATTTAAAAGATCTCTAAACATTACCTGAAGCCTCGTTGTAACACACATTATTAGGGTCAAGGTCATCATGATATAAGAAACTTTCAATTCTTCGGGCTGAGATGAAAGCCTGAAATGTGGACAATCTTTTCATTTACCTCAATGTATTTGAGTTTTTTAAACTAATTTGACCCCAGTGTATGTCAAGTCTTAAAGTTCTTATTTTATTGAACAACTTATCTCAGTATGGGTGTACCTTGTAAGAAAACTTAATTTAATGGGTGAAAATTTAAAGATTGGAGCAACATTAAATTATTAATTCTATTACTAGTGATCAATTCTTATTTTATTGAACAACTTATCTCAGTATGGGTGTACCTTGTAAGAAAACTTAATTTAATGGGTGAACATTTAAAGATTGGAGCAACATTAAATCATTAATTCTATTACTAGTGATCAATTCTTATTTTATTGAACAACTTATCTCAGTATGGGTGTACCTTGTAAGAAAACTTAATTTAATGGGTGAAAATTTAAAGATTGGAGCAACATTAAATTATTAATTCTATTACTAGTGATCAATTCTTATTTTATTGAACAACTTATCTCAGTATGGGTGTACCTTGTAAGAAAACTTAATTTAATGGGTGAAAATTTAAAGATTGGAGCAACATTAAATCATTAATTCTATTACTAGTGATCAATTCTTATTTTATTGAACAACTTATCTCAGTATGGGTGTACCTTGTAAGAAAACTTAATTTAACGGGTGAAAATTTAAAGATTGGAGCAACATTAAATTATTAATTCTATTACTAGTGATCAATTCTTATTTTATTGAACAACTTATCTCAGTATGGGTGTACCTTGTAAGAAAACTTAATTTAATGGGTGAAAATTTAAAGATTGGAGCAACATTAAATCATTAATTCTATTACTAGTGATCAATTCTTATTTTATTGAACAACTTATCTCAGTATGGGTGTACCTTGTAAGAAAACTTAATTTAATGGGTGAAAATTTAAAGATTGGA
Source organism: Ampullaceana balthica (assembly GCA_944989445.1). Classification (NCBI taxonomy): domain Eukaryota; kingdom Metazoa; phylum Mollusca; class Gastropoda; family Lymnaeidae; genus Ampullaceana; species Ampullaceana balthica. The sequence continues at coordinate 152,124 of CALYLW010001015.1, read as the reverse complement.
GCAACATTAAATCATTAATTCTATTACTAGTGATCAATTCTTATTTTATTGAACAACTTATCTCAGTATGGGTGTACCTTGTAAGAAAACTTAATTTAATGGGTGAAAATTTAAAGATTGGAGCAACATTAAATCATTAATTCTATTACTAGTGATCAATTCTTATTTTATTGAATAACTTATCTCAGTATGAGTGTACCTTGTAAGAAAACTTAATTTAATGGGTGAAAATTTAAATATTGGAGCAACATTAAATTATTAATTCTATTACTAGTGATCAATTCTTATTTTATTGAACAACTTATCTCAGTATGGGTGTACCTTGTAAGAAAACTTAATTTAATGGGTGAAAATTTAAAGATTTGAGCAACATTAAATCATTAATTCTATTACTAGTGATCAATTATTATTTTATTACATGCAAAAGTAAATAAACTTTCAATTGAAAACATAACTAAAGTGGATACATTTTGAGACTTGTTTGAATTTTAGTTTGATGAATACATTGAAAAAGGTGGTCTCACTAGTCTCACTAGTCTCACTGGTCTCACTAGTCTCACTGGTCTCACTGGTCTCACTGGTCTCACTGGTCTCACTAGTCTCACTAGTCTCACTAGTCTCACTAGTCTCACTAGATGTTAGTACATGTATTGTGAAGTGAAAAACATTCTAATACTTTCTATTAACCCCCACGCTAGTGTATAATAAGTGCCACTAACCTATACACTAGTGTGTAATAAGTGCTGTTGCCACTAACCTATACACTAGTGTATAATAAGTGCCACTAACCTATACACTAGTGTATATTAAGTGCCACTAACCTATACGCTAGTGTATAATAAGTGCTGTACCACTAACCTATACACTAGTGTATAATAAGTGCTGTTGCCACTGACCTATACACTAGGGTATAATAATTGCTGTTGCCACTAATCTATACACTAGTGTATAATAAGTGCTGTTGCCACTAACCTATACACTAGGGTATAATAAGATCCACTAACCTATACACTTGTGTATAATAAGTGCTGTTGCCACTAACCTATACACTAGTGTATAATAAGTGCTGTTGCCACTAACCTATACACTAGTGTATAATAAGTGCTGTTGCCACTAACCTATACGCTAGTGTATAATAAGTGATATGCTGACAACTGACCTATACACTAGTGTATAATAAGTGCAGCTAACCTATAGTTAGCTGCACCTATAGTGTAGTTGCCACTAACCTATACACTAATGTATAATAAGTGCCACGAACCTATACACTAATGTATAATAAGTGCCACTAACCTATACACTAGTGTATAATAAGTGCCACTAACCTATACACTAATGTATAATAAGTGCCACTAACCTATACACTAATGTATAATAAGTGCCACTAACCTATACACTAGTGTATAATAAGTGCCACTAACCTATACACTAATGTATAATAAGTGCCACTAACCTATACACTAATGTATAATAAGTGCCACGAACCTATACACTAGTGTATAATAAGAGCAACTAACCTATACACTAGTGTATAATAAGTGCAACTAACCTATAGGCTAGTGCTGGTGCATTTTCAAAACTTGAAATGTTATTTTTGTTAATTTAAAGAGTATGTCTTATATCGTGCTTTGTCTTTTATCTGGGGCAGTTGGGAAGAATTGAAAGAAAGATTAACCTTGATCAAATCTGTTACAATCATAGGCGCAAAGTTGATGGCGTAACGTAAAATGTCAAACAAGGCAATGGCCACAAAGGCAGTTTTAGGATCTAAGAAGTGGTCCTCTGATAGGAGGACATAGGACATGAAGGACATCATGGACACCTGGACGTGGAAAAAACAAGATGAAAAATTCAAGAGATTTATACAGCACACAGGCTGTCAGTCCATTTAGGCATGTTTTAAATTGTAACATTTAGTAAGGAGATGAATTTGTATAGGATTGAAAAATAAACAACTTGAGCAAATGTAGCTTCAATCAGGAACCTGTTCTTGTCAATATATATATAATGGGTGCCACACCCCATGACCTACCCCAAAGGGTGCCACACCCCATGACCTACCACAAAGCGTGCCACACCCCCACACCCCATGACCTACCACAAAGGGTGCCACACCCCATGACCTACCACAAAGGGTTGCCACACACCCCACACCCCATGACCTACCACAAAGGGTGCCACACCCCATGACCTACCACAAAGGGTGCCACACCCCCACACCCCATGACCTACCACAAAGGGTGCCACACCCCCATGACCTACCACAAAGGGTGCCACAACCCCACACCCCATGACCTACCACAAAGGGGGCCACACCCCATGAAAGCCCCAGCACTGATCCTATGAGAGCTGACTGCCTCAGTTTGTGAAGTTCTTTGTTTCTTATCTCAAGTATTCGCTGTTCAAAGCTCAGCTCCCAGGCAAATAGTTTAACAATCTGTGGAGACAGTCACAATACTTGGTAATGGCTGAGAACTTTCATGGCCAGACTAACAATAACCTTGCTTGAGCCATTTCTGTTACTACAAAAATGAGTGTAAATAATGTTCCACTACTACAAGGGTTCCCAACCTATGGGTAGTAACCTCAAAGGGGGTCATGGTGGGTTTTCTGTGGGTGTGCCAACTTACGAAGTTAAATTTTTTTTTATATACAAAATAATACAATTTTATTTTTAATGGTGTCTTGAATTGAAGCCATGAATAATGTCTTTGAAACATAACCTTTTGGTATATTTTAACAAGCCTTGGTTGAAAAGTGTAGCATATCTTTCAGATATGTGAGGACGGCTAAATTGGCTTAACATAAACTTTTGAGAAATGAAACAAATATTATTGCACTTCACAATGACCTTGGGACATTTTTATCTAAGCTGCAAACTTGTCAAAGATTGGAAACATTGCCATGTTAGAAAAACTCTGTAGTGTGGTAGATGAATCTTTATGTGAAATATAGGAAACATTTTAAAGAGGAAATTACTGGGCATCTCAAATCTCTCGAAAATGAACTCCAGCGTTAATTCCATGAGCTGAATGAATTAGAAACTACAGTGACACTGAATCCATTGTTGCTTCCCTTGATTTAGCCAGCATTTACAAAGAAATGACAAAATGAATTCTTGGGTTTGTCAGCACGTAACTAGTTTAATGAAAACTGGCTCACAAAAATTTGGTGTGGTACTTATCACTCATACCAAAATGTGATGTTGCCTGCTATTTGAGTTTTAGTTCCGTTGCTGCTATAAGTTATTGTATCACAAAACTGCAGCAAGCTCATTTGAAATTTGAGGTGATATAAATACATGTTTCATTTTCACATGATATTCTCCAAGTACTGTGTAGTACTTTTCAAGCAGAAATGTCAGTTGTAAAATAATCCTGTATATTGACTTGTCTCAATAAGCATGGCCATGAAGAGAAAAATTCCTTTTCTTTCCAGGACTTTAATAATGTCAAACATTCAAACAAAAACTCATGCCATGACGTATTGCTGTTTTTTAAATTATTTTTAAACCATCATTTATTTAATACTATTGTTGTTTTTTATATAACTGAGCAGTAGCATTAGTGTGGTACATCCATTATGGGGTAGAGAGTATAACTGAGCAGTAGCATTAGTGTGGTACATCCATTATGGGGTAGAGAGTATAACTGAGCAGTAGCATTAGTGTGGTACATCCAATATGGGGTAGAGAGTATAACTGAGCAGTAGCATTAGTGTGGTACATCCAATATGGGGTAGAGAGTATAACTGAGCAGTAGCATTAGTGTGGTACATCCAATATGGGGTAGAGAGTATAACTGGGCAGTAGCATTAGTGTGGTACATCCAATATGGGGTAGAGAGTATAACTGAGCAGTAGCATTAGTGTGGTACATCCATTATGGGGTAGAGAGTATAACTGGGCAGTAGCATTAGTGTGGTACATCCAATATGGGGTAGAGAGTATAACTGGGCAGTAGCATTAGTGTGGTACATCCAATATGGGGTAGAGAGTATAACTGAGCAGTAGCATTAGTGTGGTACATCCAATATGGGGTAGAGAGTATAACTGAGCAGTATCATTATTGTGGTACATCCAATATGGGTTATAGAGTATAACAATAGAAAAATATTTTTGAATAGTTTCTTCATTTCTTTTATTATTTCTTCCTTGGCCTTCTTTTTATTATTTGTTATAAAATATTCCTCTTTATTTTACCCTTTTCATGCTTTGTAGCGAACAAAATGTTCTGAGACTGCAATCAGGCTTATCGATAAGTGGTTGGATAAAAATTCTAACAAGCTATGAGAGTGCCTGACAAGACGTCACAAAACAGCAAATGTTTCAGCAAATAGCCTTCTTCAACGAACAAATAGTACACAAGTAAAACGAATATAAAGAAATTAAAACTTAGCTGCAGTGAAATCCAGAGCCAAAGAGAGCAATAGTAGGAAGAGAGCAGTACGAGCTTATATAGGAAAGGAGAGAGTGGGCGTGGTGAATGTCAGTGTAAACAAAACAGTCTTAGGGTCCACGAGGAGGATGGTGCGGTTTTTCAAAAATATTTTTTTGGCCCTGATGTTGTGCGGATGTGGTATGTGACAACCAGAGAACCACTTTGCTTCTGCTCACTATTGTACCTGATGCGTGATACAAAGCCGTTGGCACCAGTGAAGCTTTTAACTCGCTGAAGCGCTAATTGTATTATAGCTTCAGGGTAAGACCTTTGTCTAAAAAAACTCCATTTCAATGCCTTTTCTCAAAAGACCTCATGAGATTGACACAGACTACAGAGGCGAAGAAGTTGAGAAAAGGGGTTAGAATCCTTACAGAATTTAGAGGAGAGGAGGTAGGCTAATGTTGGTAGGCTAATGTATGTAGGCTAATGTAGGTAGGCTAATGTAGGTAGGCTAATCGATGACAAGGAATTTCACACCGCTAACCTGTAACTTCCCTTACTTTTAATTTAGATTTACATACTAATTAATCACCTAAACTTGTTACTTGTAAAATTCAAAATACACAAACAAATTGTGTAATCAAAACAATAAATTAAAGCTATATTAATAAACTAATACAAAATTTTTAAATCTTTATCGCAGTCCCATTCTATATGACTATTGTTACTTGTACTTACTTTTGATTTAGATTGACATATAATTAATTAACTAAACTTTGTAACTTGCACTTACTTTGAGTTTGCCTAAGAATGATTTATTACCTTCAGTGTGAAGCTAAACACATTTTGACCAGACACAAAGTGTCAACATGTGCACAGACTATTTATCACGGGGACTTTTAAATGTAGTCACCTTAATGCCGCTCAGTAATTCATTCATGACCTTCATTCTCTCATCCTTGAAAGTCATCAGCTCTGTCTGGAGCGAGCCCAGCTTTGAGGAAACAAGGAAATTAGCCATTATAATGGCAATCAGGACCGCAACACCAGCAAATATTGAAACACCTGTGAAAATAAGAAAGACCTGTGAAATTATATATACCGTATATACTCGTTCTATAGCCTGTTCGTTCATAAGCCGACCCCCCCACTTTTGGCAGAGAAAAGTATCAAAAGTGTATAACCTGCTCGCAAGCCGACCCCCCAAAATAATAGGACAGCTTAAACAAAATGGTACACATTTTTTTAAAACTACAAGCTAAATCGGTCATTATGATTGTTTACTTTGTACTACCTATCTTTGTCTTTGTGCTCTTTGTTAGGCAAGAGTTACTGGTATTTTAAAAAAAATTCTTTGGTAAACAGTGGCGAAAGCGAGTACATTAAAATTCGTTGTTGAAAAGAAAATTTGTAAAATAATTTATTAAAACATTCACAAAAATAAATAAAATGATTATATAAGGTAAGTGTAGATGTTTAATTAATCGTTAATTTCGATTAAAGCCAAAAATTGAAATTTATGGTGTCATAAGTAACATTTATTAAACGTATTTGTCGAAAATCGAAATAACACTGGAATATCTTCTTTATATGACATCTTTTAACGAACAATGCAAACAGACAAGTGTATTGACATTTTTTGGTTCTAGTGATGAGCGGTTCTTATTGACAATATAACCAGCCGAGCTTAACAATCGTTCACATCCTTTAGATTGTCTCATGTCTTTTTTCGGGGAATGTTTAAGATTTTGTCCCCCATTAAATTTTTATAAGATCTTGAGAAATAAAGAGATTAGATGTAATTTCATTTATTCTTCTTAACAACAATAAATAGTTTAATTTAATTCACACTTCTTAGCATCAATAAACAGAATAGAAATCAAGGTGAACCTGAGTAGGGTTAGGTTACCCTAGGGGTGGACACCTGGGGTTGAAACATAGCCTATGACCTGTCCCGGGTCAAATGAGGGTCCCATGCAAAATTTCAGCACCCTAGGTCCAACGGTGTGTTTACTATTTTTTAAATCATGCAACACAGAGTATCCCAGATAGTATATATATATATATATATATCTAATACATAATCGCCCTATCTGTGTGTCTCCCCAAAGGGAAAACACTCTGCTTTTTTTATAAAAAATTGAAAAGAGAGACTTAAAAATCTATTTTGGTTTCCAGATTAAAATTAACAATGACGTCATTGTTTTATGAGGATTGTTAATTATTAAATACTTTGTGTGCATTTCAGGAATATTTCGCAGGCGCCCTACAACCAGTGGCGTTGCTAGGGGGGGGGGCGAGGGGGCAGGCCGCCCCGGGTGACACCCATCAGGTTGTGACACCCGAGCCTAAAATTTTACTGTGTACGATTTTATGTCAGAAAAAAAAGAAGACACATGTTTTCATCTGGGAAGAAATCAAGTATTACAATGAAATACGTTAAACGTGAAATTATTTTTAAAAAATCAGTTAACTTGCAATAATAAAGCCATTTGGGCTTGGACAAACTGACAGCATGGACGAATCCCACCTCACGACTCCCTCCACCCCAGTGGGGTGGGGGAATACGATTTTTATCTCCCCAAAAACACATAAAAAGATAGATTTTATTTGTTGATGCTTTTCAAGAGGAAAATTATGAATTCAATGTCTTTGAGTTAATATTTCGTTATATATATATATATTTATTATAGGCGTGAAAGCATAGATATGCATGTTGATATATAGGTAGTCCACCGATTACGACGGTACATTTCAGGAAGTTTAATATTTCGTCCGCCTGCTACACTAAAAATGCGGTGTACAAGGTAATCTATGATTTTTAGCTGTTCATATCGTAATGTGTTCATGGTAATAAAAGATAAATGTTCTTTTCTATTGCAGTATTTCATACATTTCTTTGTTTTTTCTGTTCATATCGTATTCTGTTCATGGCAATAAGGGCCACGTGTTCTTTTCTATTGTAATATTTCATATATTTCTTTGTTATCACTTCTGTCGGATTTCATTCAGCCAGCTTCAGCAGGCTTTTATACTAGTATATATATATATATATATACGTGAGAACATCTCGTAGAATATGAGTTATTTCAAAATATAATTCAATTAATTATAATATTTCATCTCATTGTTTTTTATAGCAAAATATTTCAGCTAATCATATGTAAAATAAGTAAACCAGTAAACTATTTAAGTTTGCAAGGGTAGAGTTCAAGGGTATAGCTCAAGGGAATAGTTCAAGGATATAGTTCAAGGGTATAGTTCAAGGGTATAGTTCAAGGGTAGAGTTCAAGGGTAGAGTTCAAGGGTATAGTTAAAATAAGTTTGATGTGATTAAATCCCATTTTACAAGATGTTCTCACTTTTAATGGCCCACCCTGTATATCTGTCATAGAGCAGGCAGACTGACATAGTTTACCTATCATGTCATAGAGCAGGCAGACTGACATAGTTTACCTATCATGTTATAGAGCAGGCAGAGGGAGATGGTTTACCTATCATGTTATAGAGCAGGCAGACTGACATAGTTTACCTATCATGTTATAGAGCAGGCAGAGGGAGATGGTTTACCTATCATGTTATAGAGCAGGCAGACTGACATAGTTTACCTATCATGTTATAGAGCAGGTAGAGGGAGATGGTTTACCCTATCATGTTATAGAGCAGGTAGAGTGACATGGTTTACCTATCATGTTATAGAGCAGGCAGAGGGAGATGGTTTACCTATCATGTTATAGAGCAGGTAGAGGGAGATGGTTTACCTATCATGTTATAGAGCAGGTAGAGGGAGATGGTTTACCTATCATGTTATAGAGCAGGTAGAGGGAGATGGTTTACCTATCATGTTATAGAGCAGGTAGAGGGAGATGGTTTACCTATCATGTTATAGAGCAGGTAGAGGGAGATGGTTTACCTATCATGTTATAGAGCAGGTAGAGGGAGATGGTTTACCTATCATGTTATAGAGCAGGTAGAGGGAGATGGTTTACCTATCATGTTATAGAGCAGGTAGAGGGAGATGGTTTACCTATCACGTTATAGAGCAGGTAGAGGGAGATGGTTTACCTATCACGTTATAGAGCAGGTAGAGGGAGATGGTTTACCTATCATGTTATAGAGCAGGTAGAGGGAGATGGTTTACCTATCATGTTATAGAGCAGGTAGAGGGAGATGGTTTACCTATCATGTTATAGAGCAGGTAGAGGGAGATGGTTTACCTATCATGTTATAGAGCAGGTAGAGGGAGATGGTTTACCTATCATGTTATAGAGCAGGTAGAGGGAGATGGTTTACCTATCATGTTATAGAGCAGGTAGAGGGAGATGGTTTACCTATCATGTTATAGAGCAGGTAGAGGGAGATGGTTTACCTATCATGTTATAGAGCAGGTAGAGGGAGATGGTTTACCTATCATGTTATAGAGCAGGTAGAGGGAGATGGTTTACCTATCATGTTATAGAGCAGGTAGAGGGAGATGGTTTACCTATCATGTTATAGAGCAGGTAGAGGGAGATGGTTTACCTATCATGTTATAGAGCAGGTAGAGGGAGATGGTTTACCTATCATGTTATAGAGCAGGTAGAGGGAGATGGTTTACCTATCATGTTATAGAGCAGGTAGAGGGAGATGGTTTACCTATCATGTTATAGAGCAGGTAGAGGGAGATGGTTTACCTATCATGTTATAGAGCAGGTAGAGGGAGATGGTTTACCTATCATGTTATAGAGCAGGTAGAGGGAGATGGTTTACCTATCATGTTATAGAGCAGGTAGAGGGAGATGGTTTACCTATCATGTTATAGAGCAGGTAGAGGGAGATGGTTTACCTATCATGTTATAGAGCAGGTAGAGGGAGATGGTTTACCTATCATGTTATAGAGCAGGTAGAGGGAGATGGTTTACCTATCATGTTATAGAGCAGGTAGAGGGAGATGGTTTACCTATCATGTTATAGAGCAGGTAGAGGGAGATGGTTTACCTATCATGTTATAGAGCAGGTAGAGGGAGATGGTTTACCTATCATGTTATAGAGCAGGTAGAGGGAGATGGTTTACCTATCATGTTATAGAGCAGGTAGAGGGAGATGGTTTACCTATCATGTTATAGAGCAGGTAGAGGGAGATGGTTTACCTATCATGTTATAGAGCAGGTAGAGGGAGATGGTTTACCTATCATGTTATAGAGCAGGTAGAGGGAGATGGTTTACCTATCATGTTATAGAGCAGGTAGAGGGAGATGGTTTACCTATCATGTTATAGAGCAGGTAGAGGGAGATGGTTTACCTATCATGTTATAGAGCAGGTAGAGGGAGATGGTTTACCTATCATGTTATAGAGCAGGTAGAGGGAGATGGTTTACCTATCATGTTATAGAGCAGGTAGAGGGAGATGGTTTACCTATCATGTTATAGAGCAGGTAGAGGGAGATGGTTTACCTATCATGTTATAGAGCAGGTAGAGGGAGATGGTTTACCTATCATGTTATAGAGCAGGTAGAGGGAGATGGTTTACCTATCATGTTATAGAGCAGGTAGAGGGAGATGGTTTACCTATCATGTTATAGAGCAGGTAGAGGGAGATGGTTTACCTATCATGTTATAGAGCAGGTAGAGGGAGATGGTTTACCTATCATGTTATAGAGCAGGTAGAGGGAGATGGTTTACCTATCATGTTATAGAGCAGGTAGAGGGAGATGGTTTACCTATCATGTTATAGAGCAGGTAGAGGGAGATGGTTTACCTATCATGTTATAGAGCAGGTAGAGGGAGATGGTTTACCTATCATGTTATAGAGCAGGTAGAGGGAGATGGTTTACCTATCATGTTATAGAGCAGGTAGAGGGAGATGGTTTACCTATCATGTTATAGAGCAGGTAGAGGGAGATGGTTTACCTATCATGTTATAGAGCAGGTAGAGGGAGATGGTTTACCTATCATGTTATAGAGCAGGTAGAGGGAGATGGTTTACCTATCATGTTATAGAGCAGGTAGAGGGAGATGGTTTACCTATCATGTTATAGAGCAGGTAGAGGGAGATGGTTTACCTATCATGTTATAGAGCAGGTAGAGGGAGATGGTTTACCTATCATGTTATAGAGCAGGTAGAGGGAGATGGTTTACCTATCATGTTATAGAGCAGGTAGAGGGAGATGGTTTACCTATCATGTTATAGAGCAGGTAGAGGGAGATGGTTTACCTATCATGTTATAGAGCAGGTAGAGGGAGATGGTTTACCTATCATGTTATAGAGCAGGCAGACTGACATAGTTTACCTATCATGTTATAGAGCAGGCAGAGGGAGATGGTTTACCTATCATGTTATAGAGCAGGTAGAGGGAGATGGTTTACCTATCATGTTATAGAGCAGGTAGAGGGAGACTACCATCTGTAGTGGACTTGACCACAAAGCCCACAGATAACTCATGACAGACTCAAATCTTGAAGCATCCACAGACATCAGATTGACAACTTCTCCAATGGTAGAATCTTTCCGAGCCATGTTATTCATGGTCAGTGCCTGAGGATATACATCAATAAAACATTAACCTCAGGACTAATATTAATTAATCATTAACCTGAGAGAAACATCAATTAATTATTAGCCTGAGAGTACAATTAATCAATCATTAACCAAAGAGTAGCCTGTGAAATAACATCAATTAATCATCACCCAGACAAGTAAAATCAATTAATCATCACCCAGACAAGTAAAATCAATTAATCATCACCCAGACAAGTCAAATCAATTAATCATCACCCAGACAAGTCAAATTAATTAATCATCACCCAGACAAGTAAAATCAATTAATCATCACCCAGACAAGTAAAATCAATTAATCAACAATCAATCAACTAATCCAACCTCACAACCCAAATATTGATATTACATTGAGGAAATATTGGTTCTATTTATTTTAACATGAATATTCATTATGAATAGATGTGGTTATGAAGTATTCATTGTTATAGTACTATGATATAGATGTCAATAGGAAATATGACATGGTACAGTACTATGATATAGATGTCAATAGGAAATATGACATGGTACAGTACTATGATATAGATGTCAATAGGAAATATGACATGGTACAGTACTATGATATAGATGTCAATAGGAAATATGACATGGTACAGTACTATGATATAGATGTCAATAGGAAATATGACATGGTACAGTACTATGATATAGATGTCAATAGGAAATATGACATGGTACAGTACTATGATATAGATGTCAATAGGAAATATGACATGGTACAGTACTATGATGTAGATGTCAATAGGAAATATGACATGGTACAGTACTATGATATAGATGTCAATAGGAAATATGACATGGTACAGTACTATGATATAGATGTCAATAGGAAATATGACATGGTACAGTACTATGATATAGATGTCAATAGGAAATATGACATGGTACAGTACTATGATATAGATGTCAATAGGAAATATGACATGGTACAGTACTATGATATAGATGTCAATAGGAAATATGACATGGTACAGTACTATGATATAGATGTCAATAGGAAATATGACATGGTACAGTACTATGATGTAGATGTCAATAGGAAATATGACATGGTACAGTACTATGATGTAGATGTCAATAGGAAATATGACATGGTACAGTACTATGATATAGATGTCAATAGGAAATATGACATGGTACAGTACTATGATGTAGATGTCAATAGGAAATATGACATGGTACAGTACTATGATATAGATGTCAATAGGAAATATGACATGGTACAGTACTATGATGTAGATGTCAATAGGAAATATGACATGGTACAGTACTATGATGTAGATGTCAATAGGAAATATGACATGGTACAGTACTATGATGTAGATGTCAATAGGAAATATGACATGGTACAGTACTATGATGTAGATGTCAATAGGTAGTATGACATGGTACAGTACTATGATGTAGATGTCAATAGGAAATATGACATGGTACAGTACTATGATGTAGATGTCATTAGGAAATATGACATGTTACAGTACTATGATGTAGATGTCAATAGGAAATATGACATGGTACAGTACTATGATGTAGATGTCAATAGGAAATATGACATGGTACAGTACTATGATGTAGATGTCAATAGGAAATATGACATGGTACAGTACTATGCTGTAGATGTCAAAAGGAAATATGACATGGTACAGTACTATGATGTAGATGTCAATAGGAAATATGACATGTTACAGTACTATGATGTAGATGTCAATAGGAAATATGACATGGTATAGTACTATGATATAGATGTCAATAGGAAATATTACATGGTACAGTACTATGATGTAGATGTCAATAGGAAATATGACATGGTACAGTACTATGATATAGATGTCAATAGGAAATATGACATGGTACAGTACTATGATGTAGATGTCAATAGGAAATATGACATGGTACAGTACAATGATGTGGATGTCAATAGGAAATATGACATGGTACAGTACTATGATGTAGAACATTGAGAAAATTTATGAAGAATAGAATGACTGCCCCTTACAGGAATGCCGGTTCCCTAATTAAATCCCAAGTGATGAGACAGTCAGTGAAATAGGGTACTGTAAATGAAATAAAAATACCTTCCTGAAGACTCCCGATATAATGGCCGCCCTGACACGCAGACCTAGAGATGTTGAGTGGTGAAACAGCTGATGGAAGAACACAGACTGCAGACATGTGGAACAAAAGAGCGCACCTGCCAGGACGTAACCGTGCCATCTCTCTGACGTCTTCTTCTCAACAAATTCAATCAGCTGTCTGCATAGAGTCAAAATGTGGGATATTTTTATATTTCTAACCTGCACACTCTCTTCAAACACAGTAATTACAGACAACACTCTCTTCAAACACAGTAATTACAGGCAACACTCTCTTCAAACACAGTAATTACAGACAACACACTCTTCAAACACAGTAATTACAGGCAAGCATGAATGACAACACGCTCTTCCAACACAATAATTACAGACAAGCATGAATGACAACACGCTCTTCCAACACAATAATTACAGACAAGCATGAATGACAACAACCTCTTCAAACACAATAATTACAGACAAGCATGAATGACAACACGCTCTTCAAACACAATAATTACAGACAAGCATGAATGACAACACGCTCTTCAAACACAATAATTACAGACAAGCATGAATGACAACACGCTCTTCAAACACAATAATTACAGACAAGCATGAATGACAACACGCTCTTCAAACACAATAATTACAGACAAGCATGAATGACAACACGCTCTTCAAACACAATAATTACAGACAAGCATGAATGACAACACGCTCTTCAAACACAATAATTACAGACAAGCATGAATGACAACACGCTCTTCAAACACAATAATTACAGACAAGCATGAATGACAACACGCTCTTCCAACACAATAATTACAGACAAGCATGAATGACAACACGCTCTTCAAACACAATAATTACAGACAAGCATGAATGACAACACGCTCTTCAAACACAATAATTACAGACAAGCATGAATGACAACACGCTCTTCAAACACAATAATTACAGACAAGCATGAATGACAACACGCTCTTCAAACACAATAATTACAGACAAGCATGAATGACAACACGCTCTTCCAACACAATAATTACAGACAAGCATGAATGACAACACGCTCTTCAAACACAATAATTACAGACAAGCATGAATGACAACACGCTCTTCCAACACAATAATTACAGACAAGCATGAATGACAACACGCTCTTCCAACACAATAATTACAGACAAGCATGAATGACAACACGCTCTTCAAACACAATAATTACAGACAAGCATGAATGACAACACGCTCTTCAAACACAATAATTACAGACAAGCATGAATGACAACACGCTCTTCCAACACAATAATTACAGACAAGCATGAATGACAACACGCTCTTCAAACACAATAATTACAGACAAGCATGAATGACAACACGCTCTTCAAACACAATAATTACAGACAAGCATGAATGACAACACGCTCTTCCAACACAATAATTACAGACAAGCATGAATGACAACAGATATTGAAAGGTTTATTAAAATAAAAACCACACAATATACTTGTACTTGATATTTATTGTGTGACTGGTTTCAGTAGTTATCCATAGATAGCAATAAAATAAAATCTTTTGTTTCGGTTTATTTGCTTGTTAGGTTTTAATTTTTTTTAAAGAGAAATGTCCTTTCATTCTTCATACAATATAAAAATACAAAAATGTATTTTCAACATTAAATGTTTTTAGCACGTAAAGATTTAAAAGATATAAAGTGTATTTAAGCAACAGACTATTAGAGATTTGGTCTTATTCTACAGGCTAAGTGGTTATCAAACCTTGTACTAGTTAGTATAAGTGGACTAGACATTACCCTAATATAAGTGGACTGGTCAGTAGACATTACCCTAATATAAGTGGACTGGTCAGTAGACATTACCCTAATATAAGTGGACTGGTCAGTAGACATTACCCTAATATAAGCAGACTGGTCAGTAGACATTACCCTAATATAGTGGACTGGTCAGTAGACATTACCCTAATATAAGTGGACTGGTCAGTAGACATTACCCTAATTTAAGTGGACTGGTCAGTAGACATTACCCTAATATAAGTGGACAGGTCAGTAGACATTACCCTAATATAAGCGGACTGGTCAGTAGACATTACCCTAATATAAGTGGACTGGTCAGTATTAAGACATCATCGAACAATTTCCAGATCTGACTCAACAGGTAGTCTGGCCAAAATGTTTTGAACAGAATAAAAACCAGTGAAGGTCCAGTGAGTTTTTTCTTTGATCTGGGGACACCATCCGTGTATGATGGACCTGATGTTTCCTGGATCAGAGGTGTTTCCTCGGTTTGATGGAGATCCACACTAAATGACTTGGATACTTTCTTTGACCTTTTGAAAATAAACATGTGAAAATTGGAAAAAATCTATGATTAATTTTTTTTTAAATTCAGCACATACATCAATAATGACATCTTACATCAATAATGACATCCCCATACATCAATAATGACATCTTACATCAATAATGACATCCTCATACATCAATAATGACATCCCTATACATCAATGACATCTAACATCAATAATGACATCCCCATACATCAAAAGTGACATCCCCCCCATGAGAAGACTTACTTTAATTTGGCCAATGTTACTGCAGGCTGCCAACATTGAAAGAATCTGGGAACCACTGTCTGACACTTATCTCTAGGGTGTAGATCTGGTAGGGTGTCCTCAGTTAAAGGTGCTGTATACCCTGACCTCATGAACCTAGGTGTCAACCAAAGCCAGTTGTTATAACTTTATACCCTGACCTCATGAACCTAGGGGTCAACCAATCACAGCCAGTTGTTATCACTTTATACCCTAACCTCATGAACCTAGGGGTCAACATATTCAACCAATCACAGCCAGTTGTTATCAATTTATACCCTAACCTCATGAACCTAGGGGTCAACATATTCAACCAATCACAGCCAGTTGTTATCACTTTATACCCTGACCTCATGAACCTATGGGTCAACCAATCACAGCCAGTTGTTATCAATTTATACCCTAACCTCATGAGTCTAGGGGTAAACATATTAACACAATCACAGCCAGTTGTTATCAATTTATACCCTGACCTCATGAGTCTAGGGGTAAATATATTAACACAATCACAGCCAGTTATCAATTTTAACAGCTTTAATTAAGTATCTAACCATCAGTATAATGGCAAAGATGATAATTTTCGATGTGACAATCTGCATCTGCGATGCACATTATCTTTTAGTATCTTTAAGTACCCAAGATATTTCCATAACAAAAGTAGAACTGTCTAAAATATTGAGGTCTACTCTAACAGAAAAGATCAGTAAAGAAAACTTGTGTCTTTATGGTCCAGAAAGCACAGACTCATATTAGTCACCTATCAATCATGTCAGATAATAATAATAACTTGATAATAAATTGATAATTTTTATAGCGCTGTATCCCAGCAAAGAGCCGGGCTTACAGCGCTTTATATGGAGATAATAACATACATATAATAATTAAATAAACATTCTTATCATACTAAACACATAAATGACAGTACGCTACACATAAGCTACGTTAATGTTCATCATTCAAAAGTCATGCTGCTTCTTTAATTTTGAAAAGATTCGTCTTAAGTGCAGTCTTGAGGAACTTGGTAGATGAAATATTCTGGATGTGTAATGGTAGAGAATTCCATTGTTTGGCTGCACAAAAAGAGAACGACCTTTCGCCAAAAGTTTTAGTTGGTGTCTTAGGAACACAGAGAATGCACGTGTCTGCAGAAGAACGTAACTGACGACTTGGTGAGTAGAAAGACAGAAGCTCAGTAAGATAGGATGGGAATGAGTCAGAAAAGAAGTTGTGACAGAGAACGGCCAGTTTGTAATCAATTCGGGCTTGTATAGGTAGCCAATGAAGTGAGTAAAGTAGCGGAGTAACATGGTCATGTTTTTTTGCCTTTAGAACTTATCTGGCAGATGAATTTTGAACTTTCTGTCGTTTTTGAATGCATTGTTTTGGCGCACCTGACACAAGAGAATCGCAGTAATCCATACAAGCTAGTACAAAAGCACAGACTAGAGTTTTTGTTGCACTAACTGTAAAGTAATGACGGATTGAGCTGATCTGACGAATGGCACTGTAGGCAGAGCGACAGATGTGATTGATGAAGATAACTCAAGTTAACCTTAGCACCTAACCTGTCAATGAGATAACTCACGTTAAACATAGCACCTAACATGACAATGAGATAACTCAAGTTAACCGTAGCACCTCACCTGTCAATGAGATAACTCACGTTAACCATAGCACCTAACATTACAATGAGATAACTCAAGTTAACTGTAGCACCTCACCTGTCAATGAGATAACTCATGTTAACCATAGCACCTAACATTACAATGAGATAACTCAAGTTAACTGTAGCACCTCACCTGTCAATGAGATAACTCATGTTAACCATAGCACCTAACATTACAATGAGATAATTCAAGTTAACCGTAGCACCTCACCTGTCAATGAGATAACTCACGTTAACCATAGCACCTAACATTACAATGAGATAACTCAAGTTAACCGTAGCACCTCACCTGTCAATGAGATAACTCACGTTAACCATAGCACCTAACATTACAATGAGATAACTCAAGTTAACCTTAGCACCTAACCTGTCAATGAGATAACTCAAGTTAACCTTAGCACCTAACCTGTCAATGAGATAACTCACGTTAACCTTAGCACCTAACCTGTCAATGAGATAACTCACGTTAACCTTAGCACCTAACCTGTCAATTAGATAACTCAAGTTAACCGTAGCACCTAACCTGTCAATGAGATAACTCAAGTTAACCTTAGCACCTAACCTGTCAATGAGATAACTCAAGTTAACCTTAGCACCTAACCTGTCAATGAGATAACTCACGTTAACCTTAGCACCTAACCTGTCAATGAGATAACTCAAGTTAACCTTAGCACCTCACCTGTCAAGCCAAAAAAATGAGAAACGAGATGGGAATGAAGCTGAGAGCTCTGGGCTGGGTTTCTGAACAAGAAAAGGAAAACATTTAATTTTTACAAGCCAACACACAGAACATGTCATCTGTCACATATGTTCTCAACTATAATGGCATATGTCTTAACATAATCAGAACTGATGTGACATCTGTCATACATTTTCTAAACTAACATGTCATGTCACATATGTTCTGAAATAACACAGCATTTGTCACACATCTTCTTAGCCATATTTTTAAAAATAGAAATTCCTTTTTTTTTAAAGATAAAACATGACCAAACTGCTAAAACATTTGACAAAATATGGTGCTACTAGAATTACCTTGGTAGTGTTATGAGGTGATTTGACAAAATATGGTGCTACTAGAATTACCTTGGTAGTGTTATGAGGTGATTTGACAAAATATGGTGCTACTAGAATTATCTTGGTAGTGTTATGAGGTGATTTGACAAAATATGGTGCTACTAGAATTACCTTGGTAGTGTTATGAGGTGATTTGACAAAATTTGGTGTTACTAGAATTACCTTGGTAGTGTTATGAGGTGATTTGACAAAATATGGTGTTACTAGAATTACCTTGGTAGTGTTATGAGGTGATTTGATATTCTCAGCAAAACAATGTAGAATAAGTTCAATCAAATAAAAGAGATATTGTAGATAGAACATTGCAAATAAATATCTATCTTTAAGATAAACCTGAAAGAAAAGATTGAAATAAAACTTAAGTTTAAAAATAAGTACATCCAAATAATTGTAGTGTAATAGTAGAAATACATGATTGAATTCTAGTTTTGACTAATAAGAAAAATGTTAATATTGAGTAAGTACAGTAACAATGAATAAACTTATGGCTTTAATTACTTCAAGTTTCAGCAGGCTGTAAAAGTGGACTATGTCTGAAAGGATCAGAAGTAGCCAGAAGAAATGACTAAACTTATGGCTTTAATTACTTCAAGTTTCAGCAGGCTGTAAAAGTTGACTATGTCTGAAAGGATCAGAAGTAGCCAGAAGATAAAAAGAACTCCTGATGTGACAAAACCTTTTCTCTTCTCCAATATTACAAATATCAGAGCAAGAACCTGCAGAGGAAAAGACAGAGAGAGTTTAATTAAGATATCCTCTACAACCAAACCTCTTAAATTAGGATATCCTCTACAACAAAACCTTTTTAATTAAGATATCCTCGAAAACAAAACAAAATTAAATTAGGATATCCTCTACAACCAAACCTCTTAAATTATGATATCTTCTACAACAAAACCTCTTTAACTAGGATATCCTCTACAACAAAACCTTTTTAATTAAGATATCCTCTACAACCAAACCTCTTAAATTAGGATATCTTCTACAACAAAACCTCTTTAACTAGGATATCCTCTACAACAAAACCTTTTTAATTAAGATATCCTCTACAACAAAACCTCTTAAATTAGGATATCCTCTACAACAAAACCTCTTAAATTAGGATATCCTCTACAACAAAACCTCTTAAATTTCAACATTTTCAACTGCATCAAATAGTTCAATAGTTTCTTTAAATCAGAGTGAAAAGAATTGTCCCAAAATTTCTACTTCCCACGTGTTAAGCCTCAAGGTTGATAGTATTCTATTGTACAGTCGAAACCGGTTAAGTCGACGGCGTTGGGGTATGAAAAATGGCGTCTACATAACCGATGATCGAGTTAAAACAAAAACCAATATGGCGGCAAAAAGTTATTGAAATTTCTTTATGTACATGATTAATTAGTTAGCGTTAATTAGTGATGGGACGATTAATCGGAATCGTATCGGAACCCTAATATTAATATTTCTTCACTCTTTCCTAAGGTTGTAGTTGTAATGACCGTTCGTTTTAAGGACAGTTTAAAATTTAAATATAACCATGTTTCCCACTCAGGAAAACAGGAAAAAGTCGGGAATTCTTGAAAAAAAATTCTGGGCCTTGAAAGTCGGTAAAAGTTATGACTAATCTGGAATTTATATATATATATATATATTTATGCCGAAGTAAAGGACTTTGATTACGTCTCTGTCATGTTTCGATTCCATTTAATTAAAAATAAGTTACCAGTTTATAATTGTCTGTGCATGCGCTAAAAGGTCAAAGTTTACGCATCGCCTACGCTAAAAGGTCAAAGTTTACGCCTCGCCTAGTCCCATGGCGCGTTTGCAATGCCGTCGAATCAGCGAATTAAAAAAACAACAAAAAAACTATCAATATGGTAATTTTAAGTTTAATGCTTTTGACGTCAAGGATATCTGTTACTATCAGAACGCTCTCGAATTTCCTCAGTCTTGTAATAATATAAATAAAACTATTGCGGCCTTGACCGTTGATCACAGCATGCTGTGGGCTGTGTGTTAGACCTCGGCCGGCAACTAAGTCTAAGAGAATTTTTTTAAAAATCATTCCTTATCAGAATTCGACCTCCAAAAGTGATGACGTGTATATTAATAATATTATATACATGTACTGGAATATTAAGAAAATGATTTGATTTCATCGTCACGCGCGTGTAAGTGTCACAGTCACGTATCTTACTGGTAACAAAGAAACAACAAACTTTAAAAATAATAATAATTTTTTATTTAATTATATAAAAACCACCGTCGATTCTCGATACAAACCTTTATTTTCATTTCTAAAGATATTCGTTTATCTTAAAAAATAAAATGATCAATGCATCAGAAAATGAATTAAGTTTAATAATAATATAACATGCACTACGAAACAATGACGGATTAAAGATCGCTAACGCCGATTTATGGGCACATCGGGTGAATACATCTAATTCACACATGGATCGAAAAAGAAAGAAGATAATAACATCCGGTAATTTTTATTGAAATCTTGTAGAATCACACAATAGTCGGAAGTCTCGAAGAAAGCGAGATGTCAACACTATTTTGAACTAAAAATGCATTGCTGGGCGAACCGACGAGGATCAAGCTAAGCAACGTTAAGTTGCAAATTTGGCCCTCTTTTGTGCTCAAGGTATTAGGTTTCGGCGACTTAGAAAAATCGAATTAGTCGATGAAAAAATGCTAAGACAAAGAGAGAATTTGGCGGTTCCAATAAAAAACGTCAAGATAATGGGGTGGTCGAGCTAACCGAGCTCGAGGTAAGTGGGTTCGACTGTATTGTTAAGTGTCCCAATTTACATTACAGATAAATTGAATCCATAAACATCAAAGAATGTATACATACTAGAGTCTCTCTAACTCTCTAACATACCAGAGTAGTGGAAACAAAAACATGCTTAAATACATCAGCTTTCAGAAGGCTTCCACCAAGACTTTTTCTCTCAGTGATAACATGGGGAATGTTGAGTACTGAGATGAGAATCAATGAACACAAACAACTCTGGAAGGAGATGTAAGCATAACATCATCACTCAAATGTAAGCATAACATCATCACTCAAATGTAAGCATAACATCATCACTCAAATGTAAGCATAACATCATCACTCAAATGTAAGCATAACATCATTACTCAAATGTAAGCATAACATCATCACTCAAATGTAAGCATAACATCATCATTCAAATGTAAGCATAACATCATCACTCAAATGTAAGCATAACATCATCACTCAAATGTCAGCATAACATCATCACTCAAATGTCAGCATAACATCAACACTCAAATGTCAGCATAACATCATCACTCAAATGTAAGCATAACATCATCACTCAAATGTAAGCATAACATCATCACTCAAATGTAAGCATAACATCATCACTCAAATGTAAGCATAACATCATTACTCAAATGTAAGCATAACATCATCACTCAAATGTAAGCATAACATCATCACTCAAATGTCAGCATAACATCATCACTCAAATGTCAGCATAACATCATCACTCAAATGTAAGCATAACATCATCACTCAAATGTCAGCATAACATCATTACTCAAATGTCAGCATAACATCATCACTCGAATGTCAGCATAACATCATCACTCAAATGTAAGCATAACATCATCACTCGAATGTAAGCATAACATCATCACTCGAATGTAAGCATAACATCATTACTCAAATGTAAGCATAACATCATCACTCAAATGTAAGCATAACATCATCACTCAAATGTAAGCATAACATCATCACTCAAATGTAAGCATAACATCATCACTCAAATGTCAGCATAACATCAACACTCAAATGTAAGCATAACATCATCACTCAAATGTAAGCACAACATCATCACTCAAATGTCAGCATAACATCATCACTCAAATGTCAGCATAACATCAACACTCAAATGTCAGCATAACATCATCACTCAAATGTAAGCATAACATCATCACTCAAATGTAAGCATAACATCATCACTCAAATGTAAGCATAACATCATCACTCAAATGTAAGCATAACATCATCACTCAAATGTAAGCATAACATCATCACTCAAATGTCAGCATAACATCATCACTCAAATGTCAGCATAACATCATCACTCAAATGTCAGCATAACATCAACACTCAAATGTCAGCATAACATCATCACTCAAATGTAAGCATAACATCATCACTCAAATGTAAGCATAACATCATCACTCAAATGTAAGCATAACATCAACACTCAAATGTAAGCATAACATCATCACTCAAATGTAAGCATAACATCATCACTCAAATGTAAGCATAACATCATCACTCAAATGTCAGCATAACATCAACACTCAAATGTCAGCATAACATCATCACTCAAATGTAAGCATAACATCATCACTCAAATGTAAGCATAACATCATCACTCAAATGTAAGCATAACATCATCACTCAAATGTAAGCATAACATCATCACTCAAATGTAAGCATAACATCATCACTCAAATGTCAGCATAACATCATCACTCAAATGTAAGCATAACATCATCACTCAAATGTCAGCATAACATCACACTCAAATGTAGCATAACATCATCACTCAAATGTCAGCATAACATCATCACTCAAATGTAAGCATAACATCATCACTCAAATGTCAGCATAACATCAACACTCAAATGTCAGCAAATAACTCAGTAACATAACATCTCAAATGTAAGCATAACATCATCACTCAAATGTAAGCATAACATCATCACTCAAATGTAAGCATAACATCACACTCAAATGTAAGCATAACATCACACTCAAATGTAAGCATAAATCACACTCAAATGTCAGCATAACATCACCTCAATGCACTACTTGACTTAAACATTCCAATAATCTATGATTAAAATCACATTTAACTTGCTTTATATTCTACTGGACTAATTGGATTTCACCGCAGCTAAGTTTTTTTATTCTTTCGTTTTATTCGTTTTATTTGTGTACTATTTGTTCGTTGAGGAAGGCTCTTTGCCTAAACGTTCGCTGTTTTGTTACGTCCTGTCAGGCTAACTAATTCCCTGTTTATATGTTATAAACTTACTAATTTAAAAGCCTGGTTGCAGTCTCACCCCAATTATTTTATTTTCAACAGCCTCCCAGAACATAGAATGATTTACTTTAATACTTTCTATAGTCATAAACATATTTTTGCTTACCTCTACACAGTGAGTGTTTTGAAAAAGATGATCTTAAAGATGACCTTAAAGATGATCTTAAAGATGATCTTAAAGATGACCTTAAAGATGATCTTAAAGATGATCTTAAAGGTGTATGTTTGATTCTCAAACTAATGTCTTAAAACACTTGATTATAGTCAAACTATTAGTGGTTTAATTAATCATAACTCTCCTTGCATAAAAATATTGTATGACATTTAAAAACTGTTGAAAAATTCTATCCTACCAGTTTGATGGTGAAAAGTTTGGTCAAGTTGTTTCCTGCATGATGTGTGGGTGAACCTGATAAGTACCACATGTAGACAGGGGCAGACATCCACAACCAGCCACAGGGCACCCAAACAAGAACAGTGTTCTGGAAGCATTCTGTAAACTGAGGCCAACTGTTGTACCAGGTTAACTGGAGATCCTGTAGTTATCACAATTTATGGAATACAATTTAAAGTAAAAGTGTCCCCTATTGTTAAATGCATATAGAAATAAAATAATGTATGAGACACACCATCCAAATAACAAATAGCTCATCAACAAATGAGGATGAGAGTTGTAATGCTGCTTTGAATATATCAATTTAACATGTCGTTATATCATAACAATAACACACCTACCCACTTAGGATCATCACAATAACACACCTACCCACATAGGATCATCACAATAACACACCTACCCACATAGGATCATCACAATAACACACCTACCCACATAGGATCATCACAATAACACACCTACCCACATAGGATCATCACAATAACACACCTACCCACATAGGATCATCACAATAACACACCTACCCACATAGGATCATCACAATAACACACCTACCCACATAGGATCATCACAATAACACACCTACCCACATAGGATCATCACAATAACACACCTACCCACATAGGATCATCACAATAACACACCTACCCACATAGGATCATCACAATAACACACCTACCCACATAGGATCATCACAATAACACACCTACCCACATAGGATCATCACAATAACACACCTACCCACATAGGATCATCACAAAAACCTTTCAGTTTGTCATCAGGTGAAAACAGTTGAATAGAGTTATTCATTTCTACAATGTATTTCAAAAATACATCAGTTTATTCCTGTAAAATTTAAACAAAAAGAAATTATACATGTAATACAAATTGATTAAATGACAATACAGCAATGTAACAATTGGGATACATATTAGCATTGTGATATGTGATGAAACTCACCAAAAATTCTTTCTCTATAAAACCTATTTGATATTTTTAATGTTTTTGGGTGGTTTGGTTACACCATTTAGGTTTAAATTTCAAATCTAAAAATTATGTCATTAAAATATCACAAATTCTTCATTCAGTGATTCAGTGGTTACCAATGCAAGAGTGATGTCCCCTGGACAGCTGCAGAGAGTGATGTTCCCTGGACAGCTGCAGTTTCCGCAGAGTCACACTAGTCACTAGAAGTAGAAACCTGCAAAATATTTATAGTATATAGTATGGCTAATTACAAATATCAAATAGGCATAGTATCTTAGTGACGCCTCGATGCTTTAACTTTAAGTTTAACCAGCAGCTTACAACTAAGTCAGTGATGGCGAACCTATGGCACACGTGCCACAGTCGGCACACAAAGCCTCATCAGCCAGCATGCAACTAAAATTTTACTTCTTTAATTTTAATCAAACCAGCTTAGCCAACCCCCATTTTCGGGGTTCATAGGAGTGTTGGCACTTTGCGATAAATAAGTGGGTTTTGGTTAGAATTTTGGGCACACGCCAACACGGCCTGAAAATAAGGTTGGCCCCCACTGGTCAGTGACAGTGTCTTCTGTTACAGTCTAATACTAATTAAATAATTATAATACTAAATAATAATAGAATATAGAATTAAGTTATAATCAATACAGAAACTTTAATAATATGATTTAAATGATACGGTTTAATATTATAATTTAGGGCTGCGGAAACTAACGAATTAATTTCTCGATTAATCGTTAAAAATTTTAATGATTAAATTATTTTTTAACGATTAATCGACCCCACTTACAAATTATTGGAAGTCAAAAAGTAAACAAGAAATTTAAAAAATAGCGGCCGATAAATAATAACAAATTTCCTGACGATTACACGAACATTTTGGTTTTAAACTATTGACAGACGGAAATGTTCAAAATTTTGATAAAGTTTATTGTATCCATTGTGAGAATTCGTTTGTCTACCATGGTTCTAGCACTTCACCTACTTATCAAACCAAATGAAAAAGATATTAAGCTAATGGCAGTTATGGAGTCTGGCAAAGAGACAGAAAATGATGACAGCTCTTCTGATGAATTACTGCGCTACAAAATGGAGATCGAAGTTCCTGAATGAATTGAATCCATTATCATTAACCCTCTACAATGGTGGAAACTTAATGATTCCGTTTTGTGCATACCAGTTTCCTCTGTTCCATTTGAATGATTGTTCAGCTCGGCTGGCTATATTGTCCATTAGACCTGCTAATCACTTGAACCAAATAATGTCAACACACTTGTCTTTTCGCGTAGTTGATTAAAAGATGACATATAATATAAAGGAGACATTCCAGTGTTATTTAGATTTTCAACAAGAACGCTTAATAAGTGTTACTTATGTCTTATGTAACCATAAATTTTAATTTTTGGCTGTTATCGAAATTAATGATTAATTAATCGTAAATGTTTTCCAAAGTTAACAATTAAATTAATCGTTAACAGCCCTATTATAATTATATTATGATTTTATCATATATTTATTAATAATAATTATAATTAATAGTTTATATAATTTCTTCAAAATAAGTTATTGAATTTATTGGCTAGGCTCAGGCCTAAAAGAAATATTTATATAATACTAATTTTTTATTATTGAATTATTAATAAATTATTAATATTATTTGGAATAGTATTTATAATAAAACAAAAAATAGGAATTTAAACCAAGACAGCAGACAGGGGCTGCTCGTAAGTTGACTAATAACTGCAAAATATTATTGATAAGTAATTAGGATAATGCTAATCCTCATTACTATTTGGCGAAATAGGTAATTACTTGTAATTATTAATTAGTATTTGAAAATTAATTATTTCCAAATCCTATTTATATTTCGCCAAATTTTGCAGATTTTATTTATTAGTTTATTACTATTACTATTTGTTATTGATTAATAATTATTATGTATTGTAAACTAATTTAAAAGCGGCAATTACTATGAATAATTGTACGATATGACATAGTATAGGCCTACAGAGAGAAAGTGTTACGCCTCTCACTCTCACCGTTATTTTAAGGCAAAGGTCACTAATACTAATATTCAATAATAGGTATTGACATTATCTAAGAACATAAAATGCGTTTCGTTTTTTTATAATGTTAATATAAAGTATATCTTTCAACCCACCTTACTTTACTATTGAATTTATGAAATGGAATCAAATTACATTTTAATTTTAAAATACTTAGGCTTAGAATTATGCATACTATTATATACACACATATATATATTA
Source organism: Ampullaceana balthica (assembly GCA_944989445.1). Taxonomy (NCBI): domain Eukaryota; kingdom Metazoa; phylum Mollusca; class Gastropoda; family Lymnaeidae; genus Ampullaceana; species Ampullaceana balthica. The sequence continues at coordinate 125,049 of CALYLW010001015.1, read as the reverse complement.
TATATATATATATATTAAGTTGAAATAATTAAATAGTATAAATCCTTTTATACTCTTTCAAAATCCAGCTCTGTGAAATTAAATTTATCGAGTATAAGTATAAGTGTGAAGTGTATAGTATAGTATATCTAATATATAAAGATGAAAGTTTGTTTGTTTGGAATGGCATTCCACACCTTTGGACCCAGGATGCTGAAATTTTGCATGGGACTCTCATTTGACCCGAGACAGGTCATAGGCTGTTTCAACCCCAGGTGACCACCCCTAGGGTAAGGGGGCCCATAATCAGAAAATGTAGAGCCAAATAAACTTAATAAAGACAAAATAAATTCTCATTTCGATTCGATATTGAACAGCTTCATGCGGACATTCAAAACGAGTTCATTTTGGTGCGTTATTTTTTTTAAATACTTTATTTTGAGCTGTGCGCTTTCAAAAATCTTTTATTGTCAAATTACGGTGCGCATCTTTTCGTCTGTACGCATCTTAAATTGAGCAGTGTAATTTTATTATAATAACATTCATATTTGTTTTGGCCTTGCGGTACAAAACATTGGCCCTTTATACAAATAATTTCTTTATATTATAGATGGGTTAAAACTATTTCATTACATTTGTCACACGATGTATGGTATTTATTTTTTAAATTTAAGTGTTTTATTATGTTGTTTCTAATAACTCAAATTTTAATTTAAACAAATACTAAGTATTATGTGAGGGTATTTTATGTGGAAAGAAATTGCCCAAGTCAAAAAAGCTTAATCGTAATTTAGAGGAACTATACGTTTTGTTTTTCTTAAAATTTGTTGCGCGTTCTTTATTAATTTATTTTTCTTGCTTATTTTACTGGCTCAATCCCTTAAATTTACTTATTAAAGTTAATAATCAATGATTATTAAATGTATATAAAAGCCTACGACCAATGCTGTGTTTTTTTATTACATAAGCTCTATAAATTTACAATTTAAACTTTTCTACCAGACTTATAAACCAGAAGTATATTAAACTCAATACAAGTGAACCTAAAAGCAATTAATTACGTTGGGCGGCGAATTGAATATGCCATGGTCATTACGCTGTAGCGGAATAACAAAAGCCATTTAAAAAATATATTTTTAGTCAAACATATCATCTTTTTTTTTCAATTTCGTAAATAATTTATTTATTTTTCAGAAACTAAATCTGGTGTTTGAAATATAATTTACAAACTATGATGTCCCATCGGAAACATGATCCAAAACATAGTTGAATTCCTTTTTAAAATTATACCTATTACATAAAAGCCGTAAATTTAAATCGTATAACATAGAGACAAATATATAAAATAATTATATATCATTTCCATATTAAAACACTTATTAATAAAGACTATCAAAAAATATACAATTTATTTTTGGTGCAGTACTTCATTACAAGACTTCATTTTAAGCGCCCACCCTTAAATTAACTTTCATTGACTAAAAATGGTGCGCAAATTTTATTGCTAATTTTTAATAAGATTGAGTTAGTTTCTTTAAATTCTTTTGGAAACTTCATTACATTTACAACATTTATAATTTATTTTCGGGGCCGTCTATAAAGTACGTCACGCTTCAGTGGGGGGAGGGGGTGTAAGAAAGTGTGACAGGGGAAGGGGGGTTCCGGCAATGTGTGACGTCACGGTGTTTTATATTAAATTTTAATTATTTTATTAATAAAAAACAAAATATTTGTTCGAAAGTGTGACGTACTTTGGGGGGGGGGTGTCCCTGATTTGTGACATTTTGTGACAGGGGGGAGTAAAATGGTCAAAAATAGCGTGATGTACTTTATGGACGGCCCCTTATTAGCTCTTTAGTATAAGCAGCTATTGCCTTTTAGAGAGAAGGTGGGAGCGTAGTTCCTTAACTTATACCTGCTGTTACAAATATTTCATTACTTTGAATAGTTTAACGATGTGGGGTCATAAATAAAATAAGTTTTTTTACGTGACGGCAGTTGTCGTCAATTTAAAAAAAAACTGGCAGTTAACTTTATTTAGTACCCTTAAAATTGTGAGTGATGTTTATGAGAAAAGCAATTCTCTAAGTGAAATCAACTCATTAGTAATGAACATTAGAAGTTGAATTTTTTTCTTTCTTATACCATTTTAAAAATTTCTGATATATATGTATAACATCTTATCTGTTTACAGACGCTCCTTCTATACAGAAGATTATTGCGTCCTACGCTTATCTATGGTTTGTGTTTAGTCCTGCATTTTTATTAGAGATTTAAATGTTGATAAAGTGTTGGTTTTCCTGGATTCTTCAGGCAACCCATTCCACGCCCGAATTCCGGATGGGAAGAAGGAAAACTTGTATGTGTTTGTTCTTGCATACGGAATAAGAAAGGTGTTTTTATCCTTATGTCTATCTGAGGGTTGTATTAAGTTATCTTTGTGTTGTATTTCTAAATTAGAATTAATTGCTTTATGTATGATTACTACTTTGCTCTTGGTTCTTCTATCCTCTAGTGTTTCAAGGTTTAATGATTTAACTAATGGTGTTACTCTTGTCAGTTTCGAATATTCTCCAGTAATGAATCTGGCAGCTCTTTTTTGAATTTGTTCTAGTTTATCAATGTTTTCTTTGGTGTATGGGTCCCATACAGAAGATGCATATTCTAGTGCAGGTCTCACCAAAGTGAGGTAGCATTTTAGTTTTATATCTCTATTACATTTGTTAAAGTTCCTTTTTATAAAGCCTAAGGTTTTGTTTGATTTTTTAATAACTTCATTGACATGGGGATTCCATGATAGTTTCTCATTTATTAAGACTCCTAAGTATTTTGCATCTTTAGTTTGGGTCAGTTCTTTTCCATGAATGTAATATTTTGAATTTATTTGTTTCTTTTTCTTTGTTACTCTTAACAGTTGACACTTTTCTGGATGGAAAGACATACTCCAGTTAGTTTCCCATTTTATCAATTCATCTAAGTCTTTTTGTAAAATTTTGCTATCTTGTTCTGATTTAATTGTTCTATAGATTATACAATCATCAGCAAATAGCCTAACTTTTGTACCTGTTGAGATGTTGTTGGGTAAATCATTTATATAAATTAAAAAGAGTAAGGGACCTAGCACAGTTCCTTGTGGAACTCCTGAGTTAACCTTTATTGGTGCAGATTTAGATCCATTAATTATTACAGTTTGCTCCCTGCCCAAAAGGAAGTCTTGGATCCAGTGATGTAAGGAACCTGAGATTCCAAAGTAGTTAAGTTTTTTAAGTAAACTAAGGTGGTGAACTTTGTCAAATGCTTTTGAGAAGTCTAGTAATATTGTATCTATTTGATCATTTTTGTCCAAGCCTTTTGATAGTTCATCTATTAAACCTATTAATTGTGTTTCACATGATCTGTTTTTTCTAAAGCCGTGTTGATGTGGGCATAGGGCATTATATTTGTCAACATTATAAAATATATCCACTCTAAACAAAAGTGTTTAAAGTGTATAAAGAATGAGAGACTTTCTTAATATATTTTTTATTTCTCTTGATTAACTTCATTTAGTGCCTTCTAATAAAAGCCTAAGAACCCTCTCAATAATGGTCAAACTTCCGATTTGCATAAAAGTCTGTAAATTTTCAGACTCATACTATAATAAATTTATGTAAATTTATAATATAAAAAAACAGGGTATTAGTAGGCCTGACAAGACGTAACACAACAGCGAACGTTTCGGCAAAGAGCCTTCCTCAACGGACAAATAGTACACACATGAAACGAATAAAACGAAATAATAATTTTTTAAAAATAAAAAAAAACTCTTAGCTGCGGTGAAATCCAAGCAGTCCATTACTTTATAATAAATTTAGCACGACTGAACTCTGATCTAAAAGTAATGTTGAGTAAAATTTGCCTTTTCTTAAATCAGCTAAATTATTACAGTATAATATTTGACTACTGGATCAATGGATATATCTATACTAAACTTAAGTTAACATGAACCCTATAACTAATTTGAATTTTTACCTCAATGGGAATTGAATATGTCCACTCATTTCTTTCCAAGATTCCAAAATATTTAATTTTTTTTAAAATGTATATCTTCGTTTCACATACGTTTTTAAGCAAATGGATCGATATTAAACATACTTGGCAAATAAATTATCCAATTTCCAGGGAAAAAAAAACAGGGGGAAAAGGGAGCCTGGAAAGAGAAAAAGTGAGCTTAATGATATACTTTACTACAAAATATAATGTCTTATCTGAAAACGGAAATCAACAAAGAATTGAATGCCTTGGTGAAACAGCAACATATAAGATTTTGGGAAACTATCGCTAAATGGGACCATTTTGATAAAGGGGACAAAAGTGAAAAAAAATAATAAAATAGTTTTGATGTATTTTAATTTGGTTTTTTATTGATTCATTTTACCTTCTTCACTTAAGTTCTATCAGCGTATTAAAAGCTACATGAGTTTCATTCCGAATGTAATCTCTTGATGCGTTGAATTTATAGCAATGAGAAATGTTTGTTTGCAGGATTTTAAATTAAAATAATGCCCTTTTCAAATCGTTTGTTACGTTTCAAAAGCTCCATTTATTATTGGGTAAAATTGTCTCAGAATTAGAGAATTACATTTTTCATAAGTATATTTCTGACCAACTGAAAGTTGCATTCCATGAGTAAGCACAACATTTAGTTATATTATAACAAGCAGGCCGAACTTAAATCGTCGCATACACATATATACTTAACATATAGTTATTAGCTTATTTTCAACTACGTATTCAATCTTATAGGGCAGTAGGCCTACACTCCCGCTTCAAAAGCGCGGGTACATTTCTAGTATTATATAATAATTGATTATATATAAACTGCGTTTGAGATAGAAAAACGTTTCTGATATATCACAGAGATTTTAAAGCTCGTAAAAGAATAATAATAAATAAACCCTTTGACTCTACTTCTTCGGATGATTGTACCAGGTCTAGGCATTGCATTGGTAAGTGTTACAATGTCAAGATGAATTACTAGAGTTGGTAACCCGTTACCCTATTTAATTTCTAGAGTTGGTTATTACCCGGTTACCCTATTTAATTCTCACTGGGACTTTAAAAAATTTTTTTTTAATTTACCTAATAATAATAAGATTATTTAAGTGGGCGCCTAATAATAATGTTCGATATTCAGAAGTCCCAAATTTAAACATGAAGTAGCACGAATAATTGAAACGTTTGGATAAGGTCGTCTTATTTTCATTATTTAAATTTTTTAAAATATGAACAAGTAGACGAGAGAAGTCAATGAAACAAAGTTGTAAATGGACATCTAATATTTTTATTTTCTTGGCAACAGAAAAACAACAACTATAATTAAAATTTTCCCCAGACATATGTTGTAAAACGTTTCAATTTTTAGCATTTCAAATGGCCTGTGAACAGCACCGGTGAAATCAAGTGAATGTTATATTTAAGAGAGGCTTGATTGCCAGCTGTGTATCTTTCGGGCACATTATCAGTAGTGACACTGCTGGGGAGAGGTGTGGGGGGAATATAAAAAAAAATCTGGAGCGGAAATATATATTTTCGTTTCTTTTACTTTCATTTTATTTTATTTTCCTTTCATTTTAAAACTCGTGTAATCAAAGTTGTAAGTTAGAGAAACCAATGAAACATAGCCACCCTTTTTAAAAAAAATCTAGTTGTAATACATTCAATAGTTCATATCTAGTTGCAATACATTCGATAGTTCATATCTAGTTGCAATACATTCAATAGTTCATATCTAGTTGTAATACATTCAATAGTTCATATCTAGTTGTAATACATTCAATAGTTCATATCTAGTTGTAATACATTCAATAGTTCATATCTAGTTGTAATACATTCAATAGTTCATATCTAGTTGTAATACATTCAATAGTTCATATCTAGTTGTAATACATTCAATAGTTCATATCTAGTTGTAATACATTCAATAGTTCATATCTAGTTGTAATACATTCAATAGTTCATATCTAGTTGCAATACATTCAATAGTTCATATCTAGTTGTAATACATTCAATAGTTCATTTGTTCAATTAAAAAGGACGCCGTGTCAACAGTTAACAGAAATATTTTTGTTAAAAGTCTGCATCCTATTGTAAACTAGTTGGAGCAGGTCTTTCCACCCAGAAAAGTGTCATCTGTTAAGATATCGAATAATCTCTGGAGCTTACGGTGTCCCTGTGTCCACCCAGCTCCGAATGAATGAGTACACAGGACTAGTTAGGGGGGAAAAATGACATTGTGCCACAATAAGCCTTGTCTTATCTATACAGACGCTCCTTCTATACAGAAGATTAATGCGTCCACAGACCATGAGGGTCTGTTGGCAAGTGATGCAGCGTTCACAAGCCTCGGCTATAAGGGTTCCACGCATTACCCAGCCGCCTTTATTTCCCTAACTAATGTTAGGCACCCATTCGGAGCTGGGTGGACTCAGGGACGCCCTAGGCCCCGGAAACAAATCCTTGCCTTAACAAGGATTCGAACCCGTGACCATCGGTACGCCAGCCGAGCGCGCATGCCACTCGACCACCGTATAATAGCCTGTGAACGCTGAGTCATCGTCAGCGCATTCTTACCAGAAAGTAGGACGCAGAAATGTTCTGCAATAGAAGGAGCGTCAGTGATATTTTTTTTAAAAATTATGCATTGGCGTAGTTATATATTAGAAGGTCTACAATTGGCTTCGGGTGGCAGAATTCAAAGGGGAGATCATTTCGATCAAATTCTTTGGATTCCTAGAGGAAAGTGTCTCCAAAAATCTTGACCCATAATAGATAAACCAATGGCAGAGGGAAGTAACCTTGTTATGGCCAGTACCACGTCAGGACGATTCGTGACGAGCCAAGCCCTGCTTGCAACACTCGTTCATTGGGTTTAGAACAATGACATTTTAAAAAAATTACCTTCCATAAGCAAAGCTAGGTTTGCAACCATTCTCCTTTTACCGTAGAAAATTCTTTAAACGAAAAACGTGTGGTCGTGTGGCTAGTGGCTGCATGTTGCAAGGGAAAAACGAACCATGCAGGACAAAGTGTGGGTAGTGGCTGCTTGTTGAACCATGCAGGACAAAGTGTGGGTGGTGGATGCTTGTTGAACCATGCAGGACAAAGTGTGGGTAATGCCTGCTTGTTGAACCGTGCAGGACAAAGTGTGGGTAGTGGCTGCTTGTTGAACAGTGCAGGACAAAGTGTGGGTAGTGGCTGCTTGTTGAACCATCCAGGACAAAGTGTGGGTAGTGGCTGCTTGTTGAACCGTGCAGGACAAATTGTGGGTAGTGGCTAGTTGCTGCTTGTTGAACAGTGCATAAAAAGGGTGGGTAATGGCTGCTTGTTGAGCCGTGCATGACAAAGTGTGGGTAGTGGCTGCTTGTTGAACAGTGCAGGACAAAGTGTGGGTAGTGGCTGCTTGTTGAACAGTGCAGGACAAAGTGCGGGTAATGGCTGCTTGTTGAACCGTGCAGGACAAAGTGTGGGTAGTGGCTGCTTGTTGAACAGTGCAGGACAAAGTGTGGTTAGTGGCTGCTTGTTGAACCGTGCAGGACAAAGTGTGGGCAGTGGCTGCTTGTTGAACCATGCAGGACAAAGTGTGGGTAGTGGCTGCTTGTTGAACAGTGCAGGACAAAGTGTGGTTAGTGGCTGCTTGTTGCACCGTGCAGGACAAAGTGTGGGTAGTGGCTGCTTGTTGAACAGTGCAGGACAAAGTGTGGTTAGTTGCTGCTTGTTGAACCGTGCAGGACAAAGTGTGGGCAGTGGCTGCTTGTTGAACCGTGCAGGACAAAGTGTGGGTAGTGGCTGCTTGTTGAACAGTGCAGGACAAAGTGTGGTTAGTGGCTGCTTGTTGAACCGTGCAGGACAAAGTGTGGGTAGTGGCTGCTTGTTGAACCGCGCAGGACAAAGTGTGTGTAGTGACTGCTTGTTGAACCGTGCATGCCAAAGTGTGGGTAGTGGCTGCTTGTTGCCGTGAAGTACAAAGTGTGGGTAATGGCTGCTTGTTGCCACGGAAACTGTCACGTGTTCCACACCGAAACAATGCAACTGTTGAAACTGAAGGATGTCGTCCGGCGCCTTCACAGAAAACTAGACCGGTGATTCTCAAAATTAGACCGGTGATTCTCAAAACTAGACCGGTGATTCTCAGCCTTTTTTCCCATGAAGCCCATTTGTTAGGATCAATGTCTATGGAAGAGGGGCCTATGATAGTATTAAGTAGCATCTTAACGCAGCCATGGAGTCTTTAATAAATGCACGTAGAAGCGTGACCCGTTAAAAGGGCCCCGGACAAAACGGCCCCGACATAACGGCCCCGATCAAAATGGCCCCAGACAAATTGTTTAAATTTTTAACACAAAATTTACATTTTTTGCATTTTAACTTTAAATTTAAGCTTTTGTCAACTTTTTCACCCTTACAAAAAGTGGTCAAATTGTACAATTATTTCTTGTGATGTTATGATATTATTTCTTGTGATGTTATGATATTATTTCTTGTGATGTTATTATATTATTTCTTGTGATGTTATTATATTAATTTTTGTGATGTTATTATATTATTTCTTGTGATGTTATTATATTATTTCTTGTGATGTTATTATATTATTTCTTGTGATGTTATTATATTATTTCTTGTGATGTTATTATATTATTTCTTGTGATGTTATTATATTATTTCTTGTGATGTTATTATATTATTTCTTGTGATGTTATTATATTATTTCTTGTGATGTTATTATATTATTTCTTGTGATGTTATTATATTATTTCTTGTGATGTTATTATATTATTTCTTGTGATGTTATTTTATTATTTCTTCTCAACAAACAATCGTGACTTGGTACCATATCGAGTAACTATTATTAAATTCATTCTTGCGATGTCATTATTATTGTTTCTTGTGAACTAAACCTAACACTGAATCGATGAGTAAAAATACTAATATAATATTTGATTGTATTTGTTACTATTAGTACAGGTCCGTTTTGTCCGGGGCCGTTTTGTAGGTTAACCACGTAGAACAGGGGTGTCCAAACTTTTTTGCATGACGGGCCATATTCCTTGAAGTAAAGATATTCGCGGGCCGGATTAAAATAATATAAAAATATTTTAAAAAACGTTTTTGACTATAAATCCTTTATGTACGAGAAGTAACTAAAAGAATGTTCATTATAATACGCAGCACAAGACCATCCAAAAATACAAAATTGCAGTTGTGTCGTAAAACATGTTTAATATAATGCGCACCGATCAGGAATATACAATATAATAGTCCAAGTCACTGGCTGGCTGGCTGGCTGGAAGGATGTGGAACGTTATGACGTCATTTTTTGAGCTTATATTTTAATACAAGGCGTGCATCGAAAGGCGATCAAAATGGTGTGCAAAATAATTATAAATTAAAGACGCGCTGTAAAAAATATATATATATATTATATGACATTATTGTTTTAGCTTATTTTTTAATTTTTGAAAAGGGAACGATGTAAAAATATAATTTGACGATTTATAATTATAAAATACTTTGTGTACATTTCAGCAAGTTTAATATTTCGTATTTATCAAAAATGATAAGTTACTTGGGCTTTTGACAAAAAAGCTAGGCGCCGTAGGCGCCCCACAGCTGCAGTGAGCGCCGTAGGCGCCCTACAATCCCTATTATAAAATACTTTGTGTACATTTCAGTATTTATCAAACAAGGATAAGTTAGTTGGGAATTTTAAAAAAGTGGGCGCCGCAGGCGCCACGGCGCGGCAGCACAGCCTAGTATGTTTATAAAAAGAGTTGTCAATAAAATACGTACCTTATTGCGCGACAGAAAGGTTGATCAATATAATACGCACCGCGACGCTCTATCTCAAAAAATAGCATGATACATAGGAATAAATAAAATAATCTAAAAAGTCAATGATTTAATTACGGTACATGCGATCGATCTGAAATTTTGATACATTATTTTTTATTATCGGTACAAAACTGCCTGCAAAATTCCAGCTCGCTAGCTTACGAGCAAGTGGGTTAAAAATCGATCCACAGTTTTGGCGACAAGCAATCAAGCAATCAAGGGTGCAGACACCACGAGTTCATATAAAGGATTTAATAACATATGTTGAGATTCAGAGGTTTTTATTGCAAAATTTTAAAGTGAAGGGTGATACTGAGATCTTGAATGTGAAGGGTGATACTGAGATCTTGAATGTGAAGGGTGATACTGAGATCTTGAATGTGAAGGGTGATACTGAGATCTTGAATGTGAAGGGTGATACTGAGATCTTGAATGTGAAGGGTGATACTGAGATCTTGAATGTGAAGGGTGATACTGAGATCTTGAATGTGAAGGGTGATACTGAGATCTTGAATGTGAAGGGTGATACTGAGATCTTGAATGTGAAGGGTGATACTGAGATCTTGAATGTGAAGGGTGATACTGAGATCTTGAATGTGAAGGGTGATACTGAGATCTTGAATGTGAAGGGTGATACTGAGATCTTGAATGTGAAGGGTGATACTGAGATCTTGAATGTGAAGGGTGATACTGAGATCTTGAATGTGAAGGGTGATACTGAGATCTTGAATGTGAAGGGTGATACTGAGATCTTGAATGTGAAGGGTGATACTGAGATCTTGAATGTGAAGGGTGATACTGAGATCTTGAATGTGAAGGGTGATACTGAGATCTTGAATGTGAAGGGTGATACTGAGATCTTGAATGTGAAGGGTGATACTGAGATCTTGAATGTGAAGGGTGATACTGAGATATTGAATGTGAAGGGTGATACTGAGATCTTGAATGTGAAGGGTGATACTGAGATCTTGAATGTGAAGGGTGATACTGAGATCTTGAATGTGAAGGGTGATACTGAGATCTTGAATGTGAAGGGTGATACTGAGATATTGAATGTGAAGGGTGATACTGAGATCTTGAATGTGAAGGGTGATACTGAGATATTGAATGTGAAGGGTGATACTGAGATCTTGAATGTGAAGGGTGATACTGAGATCTTGAATGTGAAGGGTGATACTGAGATCTTGAATGTGAAGGGTGATACTGAGATCTTGAATGTGAAGGGTGATACTGAGATCTTGAATGTGAAGGGTGATACTGAGATCTTGAATGTGAAGGGTGATACTGAGATCTTGAATGTGAAGGGTGATACTGAGATCTTGAATGTGAAGGGTGATACTGAGATCTTGAATGTGAAGGGTGATACTGAGATCTTGAATGTGAAGGGTGATACTGAGATCTTGAATGTGAAGGGTGATACTGAGATCTTGAATGTGAAGGGTGATACTGAGATCTTGAATGTGAAGGGTGATACTGAGATCTTGAATGTGAAGGGTGATACTGAGATCTTGAATGTGAAGGGTGATACTGAGATCTTGAATGTGAAGGGTGATACTGAGATCTTGAATGTGAAGGGTGATACTGAGATCTTGAATGTGAAGGGTGATACTGAGATCTTGAATGTGAAGGTGATACTGAGATCTTGAATGTGAAGGGTGATACTGAGATCTTGAATGTGAAGGGTGATACTGAGATCTTGAATGTGAAGGGTGATACTGAGATCTTGAATGTGAAGGGTGATACTGAGATCTTGAATGTGAAGGGTGATACTGAGATCTTGAATGTGAAGGGTGATACTGAGATCTTGAATGTGAAGGGTGATACTGAGATCTTGAATGTGAAAGGGTGATACTGAGATCTTGAATGTGAAGGGTGATACTGAGATCTTGAATGTGAAGGGTGATACTGAGATCTTGAATGTGAAGGGTGATACTGAGATCTTGAATGTGAAGGGTGATACTGAGATCTTGAATGTGAAGGGTGATACTGAGATATTGAATGTGAAGGGTGATACTGAGATCTTGAATGTGAAGGGTGATACTGAGATATTGAATGTGAAGGGTGATACTGAGATCTTGAATGTGAAGGGTGATACTGAGATCTTGAATGTGAAGGGTGATACTGAGATCTTGAATGTGAAGGGTGATACTGAGATCTTGAATGTGAAGGGTGATACTGAGATCTTGAATGTGAAGGGTGATACTGAGATCTTGAATGTGAAGGGTGATACTGAGATCTTGAATGTGAAGGGTGATACTGAGATCTTGAATGTGAAGGGTGATACTGAGATCTTGAATGTGAAGGGTGATACTGAGATCTTGAATGTGAAGGGTGATACTGAGATCTTGAATGTGAAGGGTGATACTGAGATCTTGAATGTGAAGGGTGATACTGAGATCTTGAATGTGAAGGGTGATACTGAGATCTTGAATGTGAAGGTGATACTGAGATCTTGAATGTGAAGGGTGATACTGAGATCTTGAATGTGAAGGGTGATACTGAGATCTTGAATGTGAAGGGTGATACTGAGATCTTGAATGTGAAGGGTGATACTGAGATCTTGAATGTGAAGGGTGATACTGAGATCTTGAATGTGAAGGTGATACTGAGATCTTGAATGTGAAGGTGATACTGAGATCTTGAATGTGAAGGGTGATACTGAGATCTTGAATGTGAAGGGTGATACTGAGATCTTGAATGTGAAGGGTGATACTGAGATCTTGAATGTGAAGGGTGATACTGAGATCTTGAATGTGAAGGGTGATACTGAGATCTTGAATGTGAAAGGGTGATACTGAGATCTTGAATGTGAAGGGTGATACTGAGATCTTGAATGTGAAGGGTGATACTGAGATCTTGAATGTGAAGGGTGATACTGAGATCTTGAATGTGAAGGGTGATACTGAGATATTGAATGTGAAAGGGTGATACTGAGATCTTGAATGTGAAGGGTGATACTGAGATCTTGAATGTGAAGGGTGATACTGAGATCTTGAATGTGAAAGGTGATACTGAGATCTTGAATGTGAAAGGGTGATACTGAGATCTTGAATGTGAAGGGTGATACTGAGATCTTGAATGTGAAGGGTGATACTGAGATATTGAATGTGAAGGGTGATACTGAGATCTTGAATGTGAAAGGGTGATACTGAGATCTTGAATGTGAAAGGGTGATACTGAGATCTTGAATGTGAAGGGTGATACTGAGATATTGAATGTGAAAGGTGATACTGAGATCTTGAATGTGAAGGGTGATACTGAGATCTTGAATGTGAAAGGGTGATACTGAGATCTTGAATGTGAAGGGTGATACTGAGATCTTTGAATGTGAAGGGTGATACTGAGATCTTGAATGTGAAAGGGTGATACTGAGATCTTGAATGTGAAGGGTGATACTGAGATCTTGAATGTGAAGGGTGATACTGAGATCTTGAATGTGAAGGGTGATACTGAGATCTTGAATGTGAAGGGTGATACTGAGATCTTGAATGTGAAGGGTGATACTGAGATCTTGAATGTGAAGGGTGATACTGAGATCTTGAATGTGAAGGGTGATACTGAGATCTTGAATGTGAAGGGTGATACTGAGATCTTGAATGTGAAGGGTGATACTGAGATCTTGAATGTGAAGGGTGATACTGAGATCTTGAATGTGAAGGGTGATACTGAGATCTTGAATGTGAAGGGTGATACTGAGATCTTGAATGTGAAGGGTGATACTGAGATCTTGAATGTGAAGGGTGATACTGAGATCTTGAATGTGAAGGGTGATACTGAGATCTTGAATGTGAAGGGTGATACTGAGATCTTGAATGTGAAGGGTGATACTGAGATCTTGAATGTGAAGGGTGATACTGAGATCTTGAATGTGAAGGGTGATACTGAGATCTTGAATGTGAAGGGTGATACTGAGATCTTGAATGTGAAGGGTGATACTGAGATCTTGAATGTGAAGGGTGATACTGAGATCTTGAATGTGAAGGGTGATACTGAGATCTTGAATGTGAAGGGTGATACTGAGATCTTGAATGTGAAGGGTGATACTGAGATCTTGAATGTGAAGGGTGATACTGAGATCTTGAATGTGAAGGGTGATACTGAGATCTTTGAATGTGAAGGGTGATACTGAGATCTTGAATGTGAAGGGTGATACTGAGATCTTGAATGTGAAGGGTGATACTGAGATCTTGAATGTGAAAGGGTGATACTGAGATCTTGAATGTGAAGGGTGATACTGAGATCTTGAATGTGAAGGGTGATACTGAGATCTTGAATGTGAAGGGTGATACTGAGATCTTGAATGTGAAGGGTGATACTGAGATCTTGAATGTGAAGGGTGATACTGAGATCTTGAATGTGAAGGGTGATACTGAGATCTTGAATGTGAAAGGGTGATACTGAGATATTGAATGTGAAGGGTGATACTGAGATCTTGAATGTGAAGGGTGATACTGAGATCTTGAATGTGAAAGGTGATACTGAGATCTTGAATGTGAAGGGTGATACTGAGATCTTGAATGTGAAGGGTGATACTGAGATCTTGAATGTGAAAGGGTGATACTGAGATCTTGAATGTGAAGGGTGATACTGAGATCTTGAATGTGAAAGGTGATACTGAGATCTTGAATGTGAAGGGTGATACTGAGATCTTGAATGTGAAGGGTGATACTGAGATCTTTGAATGTGAAGGGTGATACTGAGATCTTGAATGTGAAGGGTGATACTGAGATCTTTGAATGTGAAGGGTGATACTGAGATCTTGAATGTGAAGGGTGATACTGAGATCTTGAATGTGAAGGGTGATACTGAGATCTTGAATGTGAAGGGTGATACTGAGATCTTGAATGTGAAAGGTGATACTGAGATCTTGAATGTGAAAGGGTGATACTGAGATCTTGAATGTGAAGGGTGATACTGAGATCTTGAATGTGAAGGGTGATACTGAGATCTTGAATGTGAAGGGTGATACTGAGATCTTGAATGTGAAGGGTGATACTGAGATCTTGAATGTGAAGGGTGATACTGAGATCTTGAATGTGAAGGGTGATACTGAGATCTTGAATGTGAAGGGTGATACTGAGATCTTGAATGTGAAGGGTGATACTGAGATCTTGAATGTGAAGGGTGATACTGAGATCTTGAATGTGAAGGGTGATACTGAGATCTTGAATGTGAAGGGTGATACTGAGATATTGAATGTGAAGGGTGATACTGAGATCTCGACTAGGAATCATGGCTACATTATTTCTGACAACATGTCTACCAACAACTTCATTAATCACATCTTTCGCTCTGCCTACACTGCCATTCGTCAGATCAGCTCAATCCGTCAATACTTAACAGTTAGTGCCACAAAAACTCTAGTCTGTGCTCTTGTACTAGCTCGTATTGATTATTGCAGTTCTCTTCTGTCAGGTGTGCCAAAACAATGCATTGCAAAACTACAGAAAGTTCAAAATTCGGCTGCCAGACTGGTGCTCAAGGCCCAAAAAAAACACATGACCATGTTACTCCACTTCTTCACTCACTTCATTGGCTGCCTATACAAGCTCGCATTGATTACAAGCTGGCTGTTCTCTATCACAACTTCTTCTCTGACTCATCTCCTTCCTATCTTACTGAACTTCTGTCGGTCTACTCACCCAGTCGTCAGCTACGCTCTTCTGCAGACACACGTATTCTCTGTGTCCTAAGAGAAGAAACTAAAACTTTTGGCGAAAGATCATTCTCTTTTTGTGCAGCCAAACAATGGAGTTCTCTACCATTACACATCCGTATTATTCCAACTACCAAGTCCTTCAAAACTGCACTTAAGGCGCATCTTTTCAAAATGTATTTACAAAATTAATGAAACAACATTTGTTTTTAATGATTAGCGTAGCTTATGTGTAATGTACTGTCCTTTATGTTGTTATTGTGGTATGAATGGTTATTTAATTATTATATGTATGTTATGATCTCCATCTAAAGCACTGTGAGCCCGTTCCTTACTGGGATACAGCGCTATATAAATTATTAATTATTATTATTATTATTATTAAATAGGTGAAATCTGGCTCAAAGCCACTCGTTTTAATACGTATGATATCCCATAGGTGAGAGTCACTTATTCATGTCCTCACACAGTTCTTTTTAAAATTCATAAATGAAAATGTCTGCACACACAAGTATGTCCAGCCAAACAACCTGCGCATCTTCTTAGCAAATGTTCGAATATCTCTTTATCCAGCTGACAGTAAAAGTCAATGAGAGAAAGATGGTGTTGTCTTCTGTGACATTCAGCATCATTTTTAAACTCAATTAATTCCAGCTGCAGATTGCCTGGAGCATTATCAGGGTCAACAAAGAAAAGTGTAGAAAAAGACATGATTTTTTTTTCAATAGTTGCAAAATCCCGAAAGCGTCTTTGAAATTCATCAGCCAGTGATGTGATATTTGCAACATACCTCTGCATTAGTTCATTGAAGCTTCTTTCCGGAAAACTTGGCATGATTGCATGTAGTGAGGGTAAATGTCTGGTATTAGGCTACATTTGAGACAGTTGCCTTTGAAAAAGTTGCAGCTTGTTTCCAAGGGCCTTGATAGGTGAATATAATTGGATTACAACTGCATTGTGCCCTTGAAGATTTATGTTAAGATTGTTTAGATGTCTTGTCATTTCAACTAAAATTGCAAAATCTGCCAGTCCAGCAGTATCAGATAGTTTTGGAATTGGTTGTTCCTTATCTTCCATGAATTGCCCAATTTCTTTTTTAAGTGCGTAGAAGCGCTGAACTACTGTCCCCCGACTGAGCCATCTAACACCATTGTGATACACAACATCTTTGTATTATCCCTGGATGTTAAGAAGAAACTGCTGAAACTGGCGGTGAAACAGGGCTTAAGGGCGAATAGAGTTAATAGCTTTTATCACTGGCTTAATGACATGATCACATCTAAGATGTATGACACAAATAACTTGGTGGATGATACAGTGAAGTTTAAAAGCTTTGCCACCCTCTTCACTGATTTTGTTACAGGCAAGTGTTGCTAGTCCACTATGCTCACCAATCATGGCAGGAGCACCATAAGTAATAATTCCAGATATTGTTTCCATGGTAGTTTAATGTCATCTACAGCAGAACAAACGGAAGCAAATAAATCTATTCCCCTTGTTTGGTCTTTAAGACTCTGAAGGTCCATTATTCTTCACTCACACACATGTCATCATTAACTGATCTAAAAAATAAGAAGTTGTGCAGTGTCAGATGCATTAGTGCTTTCATCACAGGCTAACGATAAAAGTCAATTTTTTCTGCTTTTGCCTCTAATTGTCTCTTAATGTCAGATGATATTTCTTCAATTCTGAGAGCCACTGTGTTGCGTGACAGGCAGACATTGGCAAACACGTGCTTTCTCTCGGGACAGATATTTGCAACAATTTTCAATGAACATTCTCTTACAAACTCGCCATCAGTAAATGATTTACTGTGTTTCTTGTCAACAGGGATATTACCAAAATTGTGATTAAAAAAAAACTATTTAAAATTTTTAAGTTCACCCACGCCATATTCGCTTCCGAGTCGGCGAAAAAAAAATTAACTAATGACGTCATCGATTTTTAACGTAGAACGTCATCGAATTTCGTACACTTAACAGCACATAACTTCATCGGGTTTTTAAAAATCCATGTCCACGTTGTTAATAGATTTGACGTACTCCAAACATGACAGAATTTCGACTTTTCTTAAAAATATAATTTTTTTACAGAAATAATAAGTCAGTCAATTAATTATTTCAGATGAGGCAGCGGGACAGTTAAAATTGCAACGTTGGCTGGTTTTGGCCCGCGGGTCGGACTTTGGACACCCCTGACGTTGAAGAATCTAATGCCTGGCGGATCACACGTTTGGAGCAACCCTGATTGAACCCTGTTAGACAATTTAATGTGATAACAATTTGCTAGATACCAGTAAAACGTATATGCTTCTTTTTATGATTCAGCCTCAGCCAAAAGTGTTATAAAGAAATAACACATCCAGTGGCGTAGCTAGGGGGGGCGGTCCGCCCCGGGCGCCACTCATTTAGGGGCGGCATTTGTGGGCATTTGAAAAGTACAACCATCTCCGACAACCGCCCTTTTTCTTTTGAAGGGGTTAAACCAAGATGAAACAAAAATATTCGTTATTTCGATTCTTAATTAACGGATTCGCACAACATTTCTTTGATTACATAGTGGATATTACAACTAACGCAAAACCGTTCAAAAAATTTTAATCGCTCAAAAAATGTATCTATTTGTTTGGAAAACTAAGTGGTATAAGTCACAGATGACGCTTTTATAAGAAAAGTACGCAAAAAACACATCACCGCTGGGCCGAATCATGTGTGCTATTAATATCGCCACGACAGTTTGCACGTGCAATTTCGACATTCGCAGAATGATGCGCGAACAAGTACCTACAAGGCATGGTGGTTCAAATATTGTGTTTAAATTTTAAGTATTAATTTATATTACTGTTTCAGTTTTAAGTAAATTATAGTAAGTTGGGTTATTAAAAATTAAATTTATCTTGTATTTACTGCAATAAAGTAGTACAAATAATTTTGGTTTTTCATTTAAATACGGTTATTAATTAAGCATGTTACGCCTAGCCAATTAAAGTAATGGTAATGTTTAAATATTTTGAATTCGTCTATTTTATGGAAAATCATTAAGATTTATGACAAGAATATGTTAATATTCAAATTTCTCTGTTAATAAACACCACAATAGGCATAATAATTTCGAAAAAGACATACTTTAAAATTTCAATCGTCTTGGAAAAATTGACATCTGAAGAAGTAACTAGGAAAACGAGATCAGAGGCTGGAATTTTACTCAATTCAATGCAATCTTTTTCTCTTCTATGTTATCTCAATTTATTTCGGAACCCGTCATTTTTAAAATTAATTCAAAGCAAATGCTTGGAACAAAGAGATGTGCTAATACAAAATACTGTTATATCAGCCAAACAATTTGTGAAGAGATGGAGATATCCACTGAACGCCTAGCTAAAAGGAGAAAAAATATGAGTAAGGAAAATTCAGAAGACGTGATTTTATCTTTAGAACAAGAAGTACAACGAGAAATGTTTTTATCCATGGATGGAATTAAAAATTAAAATAAAATAACGCTTTGATGAGTTGCACGTCCTTGAAAGAAAATATTCGTATATAATACCATGTAACCTAATAAATGAAGTATTTGAACATCAAATAAATTACTTTATTGACATTGATAAAGAACAGTTAAATATTGAAAGAAAAAGGACCCAGGTTTTTTATGGATGTACCTACATTACAAGAAGAGGCATTATGTTAGAATAACGAGGGAAAAGGCCCCCTTGATCTATTAAAATTTATTCAACAGTATAGATTGGAGAATTATGTACTCAACATTGTAATTTTGCTATGAATTTTTATAACTATTGCTATCAGTGTTGCTAGTTGTGAAAGGAGCTTCTCCAAACTGAAGTTGATAAAAAATTATCTTCGTTCCATAATGAGCGATTAAAGACAACAAAATATTGTAATATTGTCCATACAGCAAGATATTAGAAATAATTTTAATTTTGATAGCATAATACACGATTTTTCTATTATGAAAGTTAGGAAAGTAAATGTATAAATATGTTTACATACTAATGTATACCATTTCTTTGTTTGTAAAAAAAACAACAATTATTTATACATATAAAATAAAAGAATAGTAATTGGTAATTTTTTTTGGGTGTAAATTTGGAATATGTTTTGTCTCATTGGGGGGACGACCTGCGACCTCAGTAACTTTCTTGTGACCTTTAAAAAAGTATCATGACTTTTATAAATGTGTAGCCTATTTATATGTATATAATCTTAGGCGGCCCCTTTTATTACTGCTACAATAAATATGGCATGCAATGGTAAACATATTCCCTACCTTTACTTCGTTTCAATTACAATTATTTATTACACGCTTTTATTTAAGTCACAATGTTTATATGTTGTATTCGTCCTTCCTTCAAAACGTGAAACGTAAAATTATACCACTTCTGATGGTCCTAGAGATCTAAAAATTTTACCACAGATAGATCTTGGATGACAATGCATTGTATCAAAATTTCAGATCGATCGAATGTACCATATTGAAATTATTGCATTTTTAGTTTATCTATAGTCTATATATAAGCATCGGTACCCGTCTGCTTTGTTGACATCCATGAGTTCACCACGTGAACACAACACAGTGGTATAAAACGTTGGGCGGGCGCTTATGAGGTGTTTGGTATAAAAAAAATAGTGGTAAAAAAGATGTGTGGGCTTCAGACGTGAATTTTAAAGAGTTTTTATTATAAGTTTTGAAAAATAGCTGTAAAAACAAAGTTTTTGACTATAAATCCCTTATATATGAGACATAACTAAAAGTAGTGATTATGTTAAAAGCGTGTCCTTTTTAAAAAAAGATTTTTTAAATATTTAATTATTCATGTTTATTAATTTAAAAAAAAACCAATGATATAATCGACTAAGTGGCCGTCAAACTATTTTGGCCGAAATTTCACCCCCCCCCCTCGTCACACGTCGTCACAAAAGCTTAGACCCCTTCTTCAATAAGACGTCACAAAGCTTTGACCCCCCCCATAAAAGCCGTATTTTCTGTTTGAAAATGAGCATGTTTCAAATTATATTTTTGCCATTTAAGTATGTTTTTAGTGTAAGGCTGCACTCTAATATCGTAACACCCGTTTCACATAAACGTCAATAAATAAAGTGTCAGTAATCAAATATTTAAGTGGAAATTTATTTAACGTTCCGCGTTTTGACGTGACGTCACATTTCTTAAACACCCCCCCCTCGTCACACATCGTCACAAACGTGTGACTCCCTCCCCCCCAGGTGCGTGACGTCATTTATGGACGGCCCCTTTAAAAGGGCGGCAAATTTTGAGACCGCCCCGGGCGGCAAAAGTTCTAGCTACGCCACTGAACACATCGTTAAACTAGTGATGATATCCAGCATGTGTTCTGACCATGGTGTCTGGCCTAGTTACAGACAGCTTATTTTGACACTAGAAACCAAGTCCACATACAATAATTTCGTGTTTTATCTCCATTTGAAAAATTGCTATACTATGACCCTTTAAGATAATTTTTTAGCCTCATACTCAGAGTAAAAAAATGTCCGATAAATGAATTCGGTCTTGAAAGACTTTGACAGAAAGATGGTGAAAAAAAGGTTATTATATAGACTATAGATAATTTTAAATATTTAAGCTACATTCTGTAAATACGTCAACAAGACTGCTACAACATAATTTATTAATAGATGCATACTTTTTCTTAGTATAACAGTGAGTAAGCAATAATAATTTTTGTCATGACAAGAAACGTCATACTCATACCACCACTTGGCAGTTTCACAGAGATGATTCTACAGGTTATTACTAGGGCTGTTATCGATTAATTTAAATTTAATCGTTAACTTTTGATTAAAACCAAAAATAGAAATTTATGACGTCAATAAATTGAACATTTCTCACGGACATTGAAAATTAAGAATATTTTAAACTAAATTTCATGACTATGTGTTGATACTTGATTTGTGCTGAAGGTGGTACGTCAGCGATGTATTTGATCCTTTAAAAGAGAATTGTTTATGGCAGTGGACACAGTAAACGTTTTCACCATCTTCGACTTTGCCATCCGCAGTTAGCTTAAAAACAACATATTTGCTCAACTTTCTAGTTATATGTTTAAATTTAACTGCGCTGATGCTGTCAGCAGGGCCGTCTTAACGCATAGGCCCGTTGGGCATTTGCCCGGGGACCCACGAGCATAAGGGCCCCATTGGAATATGTTTATTTATATATATTATGTATATTCATTTTTTATTCCTGCTGGGGAAGGGCCCAACACTATTTCTTTGTCCGGGGGGCCCAAAATGGTGTAAAGACGGCTCTGGATGTCAGCCATTTTTTAGTTGACGTCTGCCGGTCAACATATATTAATAAAATAAATTTTATTATTACGCGGGAGATGTTTGTACGTAAAAAATATATATAAATTATTATAATTATTAATAATTTATTGTTTATTACTAAATTTTTAAAAAAATATATCATAAATATTTTATTAAATTTTAATCGAATTTTTATCGATTAAAATTATTTTAATCGATATTTAATCGATAAAATTTTTAACGGTTAATGATTAATCGATAAATTAATCGATAATTTCCGCAGCCCTAGTTATTACGTTTAGATATTTAAAGTGTCTTTAGGCATTGGTTGGTCAAAGTCAAGCCGTTCATAAATGACGTCATAAATGAAGACTAAGTTTAAAAATCCATACCTTATCTTGTCTTTAAAAAATAATAATATAAAAATATAGATCTAGGCCATTTTTGTTTCTATGGAAAAGATAGTACTACTATCATGTCATAATTATGAGGCTTTAGTTTTTCTGTGCCATTACTAACACACCCTTTAAACCAACTTAACCAATTTCTAGCTAGAGTTTAATAGATTAGCAAAGTGAGGCGGTGTACAAAGGACAGTTGGTAAGCCTATTTGGAGTGCTGAAACAGTGGAAACAAAATATTCGGATCGTCTGTTTACCGTTCAGTATCATTTATTTTCAGGGATGGCACAAACTGGTAAATATAATTATTATGGTAATTTTAAACTTGAATGAATGCACAGCTACATACATGTATTACTATCAACACCCCATTTTTAAGACATAATTAGATCTTCAATATCAAAATTACTGTAGAACTTTGTAAATTAAAATATAAAACGCGCTTGTTATTTATTAAGTAAGAGCCTCATCTAACAATAAAGTACTTTTCAGTTAACTATTTAAAAATTTTTAAAGTATAATGGATACTTTGACTGTCGGACCAGCCGCAGCGTATTGATCAGTGTTGTCAAGTGAGGATTTTTGAAGGCTATAGCCAGGGTTGTCCACAGTCCGGCCCGTGGGCCAAATGCGGCCCGCGATAAAATATCAACAATTATTTATACACTTTTTATTTATTTTGAGGTGCGTAGTTCAAAATAAACATCTTTAGGTAGATACGGCAACAGACGTCCGGAAGTATTCTGTAGTTCATTATTTTTTTTAGTCTACTTCCTGTTTCAAAACTGACAGTTCTCGATTATTTACAAATGTACCTCTCGGCTACATAGTTACTTTAAACTATACGTGTCCTGAAGTTGTTGTGCTTATAGGTACTCAAATTATATAAATATTAAATATTTAAGCTATAACTATAACACTTCCAAGTGACTCTAAAATTGACATTTCAGACAAAATAAAATTGTGTGTGTCTGCTAACCTCGATTTTGATTTAACAATAGCTCAATTATGTAGCCGAGTGGTACATTTTAAATAGTTGAGAACTGTTAACTTTGAAACAGGAAGTAGACTAAAAAAATAATAAATAAACTACAGAATACTTCCGGACGTCTGTTGCCGTATCTACCCATCTTTATTCTATAATTTTGTCATTATAAATCCATTTACAGTAATTTCTACTGATTGAATAAGATATTCATAAAGTGTCAAAAATTGTGACAGCATGTCCCCCCTTTTCATCACAAAATATGCATCTTAACAAAATGCAAATTAAAAAAAGAAATTAATTAATTTCAATTGCAAAACAAAACACAGCTACAAGTACAAGTATATAATTGAATAGCCTGTAAGTCAGCCTTAATGATGTCATTTTAGTTAATTATCTTAATCTGTCCCTACATATTTTTACTTCATGGAATATGACCCTCATTTCAAAAATTTTGGACACCCCTGGCATAGGCGATTATAAATAACAGTATTAACATGTTCTTGTCCATGTTGTTCTTCATGATGAGTTTTTAACCATATTTGCAAGAAAAAAAAAGGATCCATTTGTAAAGCATAATTATATTTATTGCAAGAATTCAATACCACAGATCATGAATTTATGAAATTAGGTTTCATACCCATCTTCTAAAATAAATCTACCCAAATAAATTGATAAATATAAAGAAATTAAGCACAGTCACTTGGTGACTGATACAACAAGGCACACATTATCACATATTTATGAACCTAAATTATTTGTGATCTGGAAAGAGGTATTTAATTGTATACCATCAACTTTGAATGAAGACAGCACAAAATAGCATTTTTTGTCTTCTAAGGATATTTGGCGGCTTTGATATAAAAAAAAAGTCATATTTTTCTGCACATGTTTCTGTTTTTCTTTGATCAAAATTAGGTTCCCTTTTGGAAAGGCTTGCAAATGGCGGTAGTCTGGTTGTTGCTGAAGGCTATGTCTTTGAGTTTGAAAGGCGGGGCTACTTACAGGCTGGGGCTTTCGTACCGGAAGTGGTCATTGAACATCCTGATTTAGTCAAGATTTTACACGAAGAATTCGTCCATGCTGGGAGTGAAGTTGTCCTAGCATTTACTGTAAGTAACCTTCATTATTTGAAAATATATTCAATGGAGGCCAAATCGTTACACTTGGTTTGCATAAGTAAGGACATGATGCATGCGATTAGAAAAACATTTATAAAAGTAATTTTTTTCACCATCAATTCAGGCTTAGAACATTATTTAAAAAAATTAATACATAAATTTTAGTACAACGTACTTTGTATTTGTTTTGTCATATTCTTAAGTTTTTATTTTATTTCTTTACTTAAAAAAACCACTAAAAAACCCAACACATACTCTGATGTCAAGTTATTAAAATTGTATACCTATTATTATGGACACTCCATTAAGTGTTTGTTTTATTTTAATTTCCGGGGTAGTACTATGGACACAGAGAGAAACTTCGACTCATAGGGAAAGAAGACCAGTTAGAAACAATGAACAGAAGGGCGCTAAACATAGCACGGGAAGTTGCTAGGGCTACTGGGACTCTGTTCGCTGGCAATATTTGTAATTCCACCATCTACAGACGAGATGACGAGGAAATTAAGGCAAAGGTGGAGGACATGTTTAAGGTAAGTTGGAAACAAAAAAAAACAAATGAAAATAACTAGGCCATGAGTTATTTGGGATTTTATCCCATAATATTACCACTTAAAGTAAGTCACAGACTAGCTATAAGATAATCTAATGAATATTATTTAGGTTATGTAACTTTTAATTTCCTCACACTCACATTGCTCAAATGTTGTCTGTCAATCTTAAAAAGAAAAGGTTATTAATTAATTATTAATTTTAAAAACTGACATTTTAATATCAAAAACAATAATTTTTTAATCTTCTGTTTATGAGTGTCTGTAATATATAAGTATTATAAGAAAAAGATTTGACCAACTAAAAAATTTGGTCTCACAACTAGGGCTGTCAATATTGTTGAAAAATGCTGACTGGGTACCCGTCCAAATTTCGAACGGGTACCCGGGTTACCCGATCAAAACATTGCATAATTTTCCCTGTCATGACCGCTATGCAATGCTACCTAGCCACCCAAAATGCACCTCATTTCACACAGTAGCTACACGGGCCGACGTCCTAGAGGCAGTACATAAATGACGTCAAGCGATTTTGACGATTTTTACCCCCCCCCCATCGTCACAGGTTGTCACAAAAACTTAGAGCCCCCTCCAATATGACGTCACAAAGCTTTGCGCCCCCCAAAAAAAAAGTCGTACTTCCTTTTATGAAAATGAGCATGTGTCAAATAAATTTATTGTCATTTAATTTTGTATTTAATGTGAAGTTGAACTCTAAAAATAGCTACACGCTGAAATCCATGTAAAACGTCATTAAATAAATTGTAAAGCAATCAAATATTTCAGTGGAACTTTTATTTAAAGTTGCGTGTTTTGATGCGACGTCACATTTATTCTTAAAAACATCCCTCCCTCGTCACAAATGTGTGACCCCCTCCTCCCATTCGGTGCGTAACGTCATTTATGGACGGGCCCCTTATCCATCTTACACTGTTAGTAACTAATTTATTGACTCAGAAAACTTACAAAATTTGGTGTATTATTAAAATCAGTTTTTGGGCAAGGCACACGCTGTAATGAAACACACGAAACACAATCGAATGGAGGAGGAGAGAGGGGGGGTAGATAAACAACATCGACAATCGTAAACCCAATGTCAGCGTATTTCAAAGATCAAAGTTAGTGTCAAAGCAGGGGTGTTTTTATTAACAAAATCAAACACAGCCTCTTTCATCTCTATGCTGACGTCTTAACCCATCTTACACTGTTAGTAACTATTTAATTTATTAACCTTAAAAACTGACAACCTTGTACGCATTATTAACATCAGTTTTTTCTAGGTCAACACGTGTTAACGAACACAAGAAACAAGAGCGAATGGAAAGGGTGCGGTTATAGAATAGGAGTGGATGGGGGAGATAATTGGTATCAATCAGTAGCCCAATGTCGGCATATTTCAAAGCAATGTTAGTGTCAAAGCAGGGTGTTTTTTATTAACAACAACAAACACGGCCTCTTACATCTCTATACAGTCCATCCTTATTCTCAGCAGATGAGTTTTGTTTTCTTTATATGATTCATTCAAAGAACAAAAATCTTCTTGTGTTCGCGATTTCTGTTTCATTATCAGAGAAAAAAGATGTATCAAAATACATTGTGGCTTGTCGAGACCGTATTGTATTTCCCGTTGAAAGATAGTTCTCCTTAGATGTATTTCACAGCATATATTTTAAACAAAAATTTTCATTTGATAAATTTTTTGCGAGCCGTAAATTAAACACAAAAAAGCGCATGCGAGCCTAAGTTTAGTTAATATAGACATTGGAGACACATTTTCAGCGGGTACCCGGGCAGAATTTTACTACCCGGTTAATCTCACGGCAACGGGTACCCGGGTCCCTGTTGACAGGCCTACTCACAACACCAAGTACATAATATTCAGGTAATTGATGAGACCGAATTTGTTAGGTGTTCAAATCTAATCAAATTAAATGTCATCAATGATGTGAAGGTAGAAATTTGAATCTGTCCAGGAACAAATAGAATGGGCCGTAGATGAAGGAGCAGACTTTATTGTTGGTGAAACTTTTGGAGAGTTGGGAGAAGCCATGTTAGCATTAGAGTCTATTAAGAAATACGGCAAAGGTGAGAAACAATCTGATGTGAATTTGATTCAGTTAAAAGCTATTTGAAATAATGAAGGGATGTTAACAGTAAATTTGTAATGAGATTTTTGAAAAGAACATCAGCCAAAATTATTATGCATAAATATTTTATGTTTCCCACATCAAACAGGATTAAAATAAATGATTGCTCAATTGAAATATTTATTCACATGTCAAAAACAATAACTCTTTTGTTGTGAAACAACAAAAGAGTTGTTGTTACCTCCATTTAGGCAGTCTCCTACAAGTTCTACATAAAATAAACTTGGGAATGTTGGCAGTTCAATACGCAATAAATCAATCAAAAATGTCTTTTATTTTCTATTTATCAAATTCTTACTGGTTACATGTGATCTCATGCCAGGTGTACCAGCTGTAATCACACTAGCCTCAGCTGGACGAGACTTCACCTTTGATGAGGTGCCCTTTGAAGACGCATGTCGGCAACTGGAAGAAGCAGGGGCGGCAGTGGTGGGTCTTAATTGTGGTAGGGGTCCTAAGACCATTCTTCCCTTGATTAGAAAGGTTCGAGCATCTTGTAAGGTAAGACATACTTGACATATCTCCTGGACTCTGTGCCATGTGTGCAAGATATTTGACTAACATAATTTTTAACACTCTTGGGCATTATTAAGTGATTGATGGTAAAAGTCATTCACATTAAAAAAACAACAACAGGAGTCCACATTGCTAGAGTGGGATTGGATGTTATGAATTTTAATATCCCTTTTAATATTCAATAACATCAAAAGCTTGGACTTATAAAAACAGCAGCGATTTGTAATTTTTATGATTAATTTAAAAAAGTTATACCTACTAATTTCACTAACATAAATGTATAACTTCATATAGGTCTACCTTTAAAAGACTTTACAACTTTGTAATTACATGTATTCCTGAATCGGTAACACTTTTCTTGAAGTAATTATTCCTGAATCTGTAACACTTTTCCTGAAATAATTATTCCTGAATCCGTAACACTTTTCTGAAGTAATTATTTCTGAATCCGTAACACTTTTCTTGAAGTAATTTAAAACAATTACATTATAGCAAGCCTCTGCTGTGTAAATATATTTAAAAACTATATATGGTATATTATTTCAGGGTCCAATTGCTTGCTTGCCTGTGCCTTACAGCACAAGTGAAGATTACCCCACAATGCAATCACTAGCAGACAAGGAAACGGGTAAGGAAAAATTCATATGCACTAACTTGTTATAGCCTGAAAGCCAAAGCCATGGCTTGTTGTCATGGCTACCTAATTTTGCAGTCTTATCTTATCTTATCTGTTTACAGACGCTCCTTCTATACAGAAGATTATTGCGTCCTACGCTTATCTATGGTTTGTGTTTAGTCCTGCATTTTTATTAGAGATTTAAATGTTGATAAAGTGTTGGTTTTCCTGGATTCTTCAGGCAACCCATTCCACGCCCGAATTCCGGACGGGAAGAAGGAAAACTTGTATGTGTTTGTTCTTGCATACGGAATAAGAAAGGTGTTTTTATCCTTATGTCTATCTGAGGGTTGTATTAAGTTATCTTTGTGTTGTATTTCTAAATTAGAATTAATTGCTTTATGTATGATTACTACTTTGCTCTTGGTTCTTCTATCCTCTAGTGTTTCAAGGTTTAATGATTTAACTAATGGTGTTATTCTTGTCAGTTTTGAATATTCTCCAGTAATGAATCTGGCAGCTCTTTTTTGAATTTGTTCTAGTTTATCAATGTTATCTTTGGTGGATGGGTCCCATACAGAAGATGCATATTCTAGTACAGGTCTCACCAAAGTGAGGTAGCATTTTAGTTTTATATCTCTATTACATTTGTTAAAGTTCCTTTTTATAAAGCCTAAGGTTTTGTTTGATTTTTTAATAACTTCATTGACATGAGGATTCCATGATAGTTTCTCATTTATTAAGACTCCTAAGTATTTTGCATCTTTAGTTTGGGTCAGTTCTTTTCCATGAATGTAATATTTTGAATTTATTTGTTTCTTTTTCTTTGTTACTCTTAACAGTTGACACTTTTCTGGGTGGAAAGACATACTCCAGTCATTGATACTTGAAGCCATATGAAGATATATTCTCTACTAATGCCAGTCCATCTCAAGCCCCTCATAGATCATTTACTTTGTACTTATACCCCAACAGATTGAACATTCTATTGACCTACTTAAAATTTTGTTCAACTAGATTAAAAAAAACAGCAGTTGAATACGTATATGATACAAATGGTTCCAAAAGAAAAAATCAAATTATTTTGTTTTATCTCTTTCATGCTTCTGGGTAAATCACCTTATGTATAATCTATACAAAACAAAATTGAGTGGGTGGGGTGGGGGGGGGGAACAAGGGAATCATATTTCTGTAATAAAACCTTACCGCAAGTTCAAGAATATGAAAGGCATTGTTTGTAAGAACCCGTTCATTGCTGTTGAAATTGTATGCATAAGGAGGGTGAGGAGATGTGGCATATAACTTAATACTAGTGTATCACCCATGAATACTAGTGTATCACCCGTCAATACTAGTGTATCACCCGTCAATACTAGTGTATCACCTGTCAATACTAGTGTATCACCCATCAATACTAGTGTATCTCCCGTCAATACTAGTGTATCACCTGTCAAAAATACTAGTGTATCACCTGTCAAAAATACTAGTGTATCACCTGTCAAAAATACTAGTGTATCCCCCGTAAAAAATACTAGTGTATCACCCGTCAAAAATGACGGAAGTTTTCAAAATAAATATATTTCGGCTGAAATTTATTAATTTTGAAAAAATACACATCAGAATAAAAAATAATGTAATACAGAACTTTCCTTTAATTTTTTTTGCTCATTTATTTCCATATTGAACAATTTTATGCGGACGTTCGAAGAGTTATTTTTGGTGCGCTGCTTTCTAAAATTAGTAGCATTACGAACGGACGGGACGAAAATTACATAGCAAATTATGTATATTGATAACCGATGACACTGAGAGGTTTTAACAAACTTCAGGTCAACAGACAGCTTATACTGGGAACAACATCATGCTCTGCAGAAAACCTGACTTCCCTTTATAAATTTAAAATAAATTATTTTAAAACAAAAAAACAGCACAGAATTATTCAACTTCTATTTTGAATGCAGTCAGCTGATAAAAATGTAATAAATCACTGCTTCCCAATGAGAACACAGATATTTCACATGTGGGTTGTTCAGTACCTACAATGTGATGATAACGTCTTTGTTGCCAGGTAAACCTGCTTTTCCTTACGACTTGCCTGGACACACTTGTACAAGAACTGAAATAGAAGACTTTGCCAAGGCTTGCAAAGAGATAGGAGTCAATTACGTGGGATTGTGCTGTGGTAACGCTTCTCATTACACCAGGATTGTGGCAGAGGTAGGTTATAACAATGGGATTGTGGCAGAGGTAGGTTATAACAATGGGATTGTGGCAGAGGTAGGTTATAACAATGGGATTGTGGCAGAGGTAGTTTATAACAATGGGATTGTGGCAGAGGTAGGTTATAACAATGGGATTGTGGCAGAGGTAGGTTATAACAATGGGATTGTGGCAGAGGTAGGTTATAACAATGGGATTGTGGCAGAGGTAGGTTATAACAATGGGATTGTGGCAGAGGTAGTTTATAACAATGGGATTGTGGCAGAGGTAGGTTATAACAATGGGATTGTGGCAGAGGTAGGTTATGTCAATGGGATTGTGGCAGAGGTAGGTTATAACAATGGGATTGTGGCAGAGGTAGGTTATAACACAAAAACACTTCACCATTGGCAATAGAAGCATGGTGCCCGCTGTGATCAATAAAAATGTGGATCAGTAAATTATAATTACTTAATGTTTTAATGAGACAATTATCATTTAAAGAGCCATTTATTTGTCAAACTTTCTGGACAAGATATTTGAAATGATCTGTGCAGATATATGGTCGTCAGCCTCCAGCGAGTCGGTTCTCCCCGGACATGTCCAAACATTTCATGTATGGTGATAAGTCAAAGTTCAATCAATACCACACAGATGACATGGTGGAGTTTACAAAGGCGGTCAAATGAGTCAATCAAAGAAAATGATATGAGCTTATATGTTTCAGACATTGTTAGTCTGTTTTCAAGTCATGTTAAAAATTATTTCAATAAAGTGGACAAAGTTTATACTGTGCACAGTTTATCCTTAATTTTTGTTGTGAGAACATCATTTCTATTTTTTTTTAAAACAAAGAAGATATTGAGTCTAACTAGGCTGTTATGCTTAGCTGAGGGTGCTTTGTAGTTGATTTAAACAGTCCTCACAATACTTGTATAATTTATGACTTCAACAAATTTGAGGTTCATCAGAACAGTAATGTAGTAACAGAATAGGACTGCTATTAAGCTTTTAAATAAAATGCAAGATACACAAAAAAATTTAGTAATGAAAACAATAAATTAAAACTTTATTAATTGATATTCATTAATAATACAAAAGTAAAAGTTTCGGCTAATGCCTTCCTCGTATTATTCAAAAATTAAAGCTTAAATGTATTGTTTTGGTTACACAATTTGTTTGTATATTTTGAATTTTACATCAGAATTATGGTTTTTAAATTTTATAAAATGAACAAACAAACTTTTTAAAAAAAGATTAGGCCCAGCTGCAGTGAGGAATGTAGAATCTTGCATAAAAAAGCAGAAAATAATTTTTTAGTCACAAACTAAGAAGTCACACAGGGGGGGACTCAGAACTCTAAGTTTTATTGATATTTATTGTTATCAATTGAGGGATTTAATGTGAGATATAAATTATAAAATTTGATCAACTAACACAAAAGTTCATAGTTTTATATAGAGATAAACTAAAAACGCATTAATTTAATTACGGTGCATTTGATCGATCTGAAACTTCAATAGCTTAATCCTCCCCACAAGCTAAACCTACTGTGAAAATTTCATCACTCTAGCAAGTCAGAAAACGTGTTTACGAGCGTTTTGAAACATTTGACGACATATACAGATCATGAAGCGTGCATGAGTTAATAGGATAGAATGTAGAATCTTGACAAAAAAATTATTAATTCCCAAAACAATCCAGTGTGAAATAGTTCTTTTGAATGGGCACTAGCTAAATTATATTGTGTAGGAATAAGTTCATATTGCAGTGTTCAGTGTATATCTGGGTGTGCAGTTATCAAACATAGCCAAACTTATTTCACTACATTGAAGGCCATTAGGGCAATGCATAAATTTCTTGCTCTTTGCACCAAGTCATTGCATAGCGTCCCTTGGCCAAGAATTATCCTGCCTTTACCACATAGGCATTAGAGTTGTTTCTTATCTTTACAGACGCTCCTTCTATGCAGAAGATAGTTGCGTCCACAGACCATGACAGATGATCTGTTGGCAAGTGATGCAGCGTTCACAGGCCACGGCTTTGTGGGTTCCACGCATTACCCAGCCGCCTAACTACATGTAGTGTTAGGTACCCATTCGGAGCGGGGTGACTCAGGGACGCCCTAGGCCCCGGGAACAAACCCTTGCCTTCACACGGATTTGAACCTGTGACCATCGGTACGACAGTCCAGTGCGCTGCCACTCGACCGCCGCGTCATTCGATATCAAGAAGATACTCAATGTTGCATATCAGAATAGAACTCCATAATTGTTACAACACTGAAGGATTCTTTCATTACAACACTGAAGGATTCTTTCATTACAACACTGAAGGATTCTTTCATTACAACACTGAAGGATTCTTTCATTAGACTTAACAAATTTGAAAAAGCCGTGGGAGCAAAGGTATTTTTGAATTAAATTTATTTAAAATAAAAAAAAAGCTGAAAATTAATTAAAATTGAAACTTGTAAAGTCTTCCAAGTTACTGTAGTGAGAATTCCTATAACTGGGATGAGCGCTTCACAAACTGCATTTAGCTCTAAGCTCTTGTCAGTCAAACAAAATTGTGCATTTCCTGTGGTCAATACATGAACAAACAGCTTCTTTCAGCTGAAAATACTTGACACAAGATTATCTTGTGCTAAAATATCTACAGCTCTATTCATGGGGTATATTCATCTTCTTCGTCATTTGTTACAGGTCCAACCATTCTAGTTTCAGTTTCATACACAGCTACTCGTTATATTTCTACAGAACAAATACTTCATAAAAAACAAAACAAAGACATGTTTCAGTTCATTTTAAAAATGTAATCAATAGAAATGGAACTATACATGCAAAGGTGAAAATCCTAACACACACATATGAACAATCAATGACATGTATATACAACAAGCATCTGCTCACAGATTTGGACTCGAGTGCACATTTGGAAGCTTAGCGCCTTCTTGACGATGATCTGAAACAAAAAAAAGTCAATTTTTAAATACTGATAGGTACAATGTGCAGTCAGGGAGAAATGCTTTTAATTCTGCAAGGAGATGCCATATCTTGTACAATATAGTGTATGTTTGGCTATTTGTATAACATAAAATTATGTTTGTTGATACATTAATTAAGTTTGTTGAATGAGCTACAGAATAATATGATGCAATAAAATCAACAGAATTTGACCAATAATTTGAGTAAAGCTATAGAGCTCAATAAATAGTTAAATTTGACAAGTTATGTCAATGTTTGATGAGGGTGGCACTACAGTTTGATAGAGGATATTTTATCAAGGTTTAAAGGTACTTGAATCTAAGTGCATGCATTGTTCAGAAGCCTCCATTCAAACAATTTGTCAAACTGCTAGACTAGATGAAAAGCTGGCCTACCTGGATCGAGATCTACCGATGTGTTTTCCCTTGGATGTCTTACCACGATTCCTTCTTTCATTACTAAAATCCTCTTCTCCCCCCTCATCATACTCATCTCTGTTATTGTCACTTCTGGACTTGCGCTTCTTCTCTCTGGGGGATGAATCCTTTCTCCTTCTCCTCCTAGAGTCTTCAACGCTCTCTGAGGAAGACCTTGACCTCTTTCTCCTTTTGCTCGACTTGGAGCCAGATTTTTGCCCACTTTCATCTAATGTGCTGCGGCGTGAGGATCGCTCTTTACTCCTTCGTTTATCTCTACTTCTACTGCGTTTATCCCTACTTCTACTGCGTTTATCCCTACTCTTACTGCGTTTATCCCTACTCCTACTGCGTTTATCTCTACTCCTACTGCGTTTATCTCTACTTCTACTTCTTCTGCTACGAGTGTCTTTATTGTCTCTGCTTCCACTTCTCTTTTTTCTAGATTTTTCCTTGTCCCTTCGCCTGTCATCGTAGTGGTCTCTGTCATCGTCTGACATATCCCTATATCTGTCATTACGATATTTGTCTCTATCCCTCGATACACTTTTCCTGCCCCTACTACGACTACGCTTCTCCCTGCTCCGCCCAATACTCTCTACACTTTTACTTCTATCCTTCTTGCCACTAGACCTTCTTGTGCTATGCCTACTGTCTGAGCTAATGCTGCGTTTAGGTCTTTTGGCTGTAGTCTTAGGTTGGTTTTCTTTTCTGGCTGTCTCACTTTTTGAAAATTCTGAACTGTTTTCCTTATTTTTAGCCTTATCACCACTATTATGGCTTTTAACTACATTTTTTCTTCCTAAATCGTCCTCTTTATCTGTTCTAATGTCCTTATTCTTTTCTGGACTTACGTTTACAGTCTTTGATACTTTGTCCACATTCTTACTTTTCCCTTTAACTGTATCAGTATCACCCTTTACACGATTTTCTGTTAACTTTTTGGATGAAATATTTGTATCTTGTGAAGTAGATGAAGACGACGATGAAGAAGAAGATGAGGTTGATGAACTACTCTCACCCCCATCTCCTTCTTCATTCTCACTTCCACTTGAGCTGCTGCCACTGCTGCTGGAGCTGTCAGTGTCGGAGGAGGACCCAGAGTCCTCACTGGAGGATCTCGGCGTCACTCTTTTCTTCTCTGTGTTTCTAGGCTTCCTATCACTGGCCAGAGGTTCTTTAACAGTCTCAACACTTTTCACTTTATTTCTATCTTGTTTACCAACACTTTTAGTTTTGTCTTCTTTTATCTCAACACTGTGTTGTTGTTTACTGTCATTCTTTGAAGTGCTTTTCTTTTGCTCATGTTTGTTGTCTCTGACTTCTTTGACTTCCCTTGTTTTAACTCGGTCACTTTTATGCTTACTTTCATCGGTTGTTTCCCTTGTGTCACTAACACCTTTGTTCTCACTAGAAGATTTTCTAGATTTAACACGACTACTTTTGCTAACTTCTTCCACTGAATCATGGCTTCTACTTTTGTCAGGTTTATTGTCATGACTATTCTGTCGGTCAGTTTTTGGATTCTTAGAATCCACCCTATCACTATTGCGTCTGTTGCGATCCTCATCCGCCCTCTTAGAACTCCTGCCCGTGGATTCATCTTGTTTGGATTTGGATCTGTCCTGAGTTTCAGACTTTCCTCCTTTAAAAGAAGAAAAATTAAAATTTTATAATTTTTATATCCGACTCTAAGACAACCCCATTTTTAAATTAGAATATTTTAAAGAAGGTGGAAAAGTTTACTATCTGTACCTCCGTTGTCCTCATCCCTATCGTTTGAGATACGCTGTCGTTTGGCAAAGTCCTCCTTCTTGCGTCTGATCTTTTCTTCCAAGTCTGAGTCAGAGTCCTCTCCCCCTCCACTGGTGTCCCCAGATTGACTCTCATCGGAGCCTGACCCGTAGCCTATTCCTGTCAATAGATAACTAGTGCTGTCAGTATGGATCAAAGAATACTAAAGGACATTCTATTAACGTATATCATTTCAGAAATTTTTTAAGGTAAATATTACTACATGATTTACTTTAAAAAAATTTAAAAAATGACAATTTTAATATCAAATACTTAATAAACCTGCATTGATCTTTCTTGGCTGCTATGTAAAGAAATGTATGTGTGCCATGAGATGAGAAAACAAGATTAAGACCACAGAACTCACCCAAGGATGTCAAAGAAGCCAAAGCCGAGGACTTGGCAAGTTGCTTTGCTGGAGCTTTGATATAATTATATAGACGGACATTAGTGTGGAAAAGAACAGGACATAGACAATACATTGACGGGAGCAGCTGCAAGATGTGGTTTGGCTGATGTGACCACCACACTTGGCTTGCTCCACAACCACCCTGAAAGAAAGCTGAGAGTTATTCATGACCAAAAATAGGAGAGTTCCTTTCTCCTGATTATGCATTTTCTTATATTTCAACCTATGCATTGTTCCTTAGTAATAAAAAGCCTCTTTAAAAAAACAAAAAGCAGCATACCGATTTTGATGTTTCATTACAAAAATAAAATGCTTGAAATACTTACCTTTTAGTTTTGAACAATATGATACTTAACATACTAAACAAAATAGAGAAAATTTTCTAAATCTCCTTGCATTAATATGATCAAGTTGTTAGCCTATCACTTGAGAGAATCAATCCTACTTTTTAGTCACTCAATGGTTAGTGAATATAACATAGAACTAGAGCATCAAGATTGGGGAGCCTCAATGGAGAAGTAAGTCATTGTTCCAGGAATATGGGGAAGATCAAAGGTCTACCATCAAAATTATACTTGTCATAAGAAATAAGTTGTGATATTATAGTCAATGTTAACCTGTAGCTAACAAAAGATTCAGTTAATTGTAAGACAACAATAAGCAGATAGGAAAACAATATAAACTATAAAAGATATAAGAATAAGATTAAAAATGTTTTTGTTAGAGATCCAAGGTATAATGACTTATCAGTCTGAGAAGTTTTAAATATTCACACAAGCTGGTGTAACTGATGAAACATTTATGTCAAAGCCAATCCCAATCTTTTACATTGTTAGCTCCCCTGGTGAAGCACAGCACAGGAAACAAAAGAGTTGTAATGACACTGGGGTCATAGTTGAACTCTGTTTATGAGTGGTCAATATGGTGCAAAGACATATAACATAACTGTCTTAGCAACCATATACAGAGTATATCCTGCCTCAAAAACATTAGCTTCATAAATGTTTCTTAGTTATTTACTATACTGTAAAATGAAGTACAATGTAAATAAATGAATGCAATAATTAAAATCCTTTCTTTACATGAAAAACTTGTGTTCATCAATAAAAAAAATAAGAATCACTGTAAAATATAGTTGGGTTGGACAAATCCTGGCAACCTCGCAACAAAATATTTGGACAACTTGCCTTTATAAACTCAAGATCAAAACATCAGGGAGTTTAACGAATGTCAATTTAGATGCATGGCATAGTTTTGTTTAAATCATGTTCCATTTAATCAATTGTGTTTTCAGCAGCACACAGCAGTTGTATAAATCTTTGTATATTTATGTCAAAGTCTTGATTTAAGTCATTCTTTATGCCAATATTGCACAGAATGTCACTACCTTTCATTGCTTTCTTGCGAGCGCGTTGATATACCTCAGTAGCCACCGCACCAATTTCAGCATTGGTCACCTCCAGCAGAGTCTCAGTCAACATTCTTTTAACTTTCATCATCTGTCCAAGAAGTCAAGGAAATACATTACAATACAGATTAGATAGTTACACCGTAGCATATATCAAGGTATCACACAGTTTAGATAGTTACACCGTAGCATATATCAAGGTATCACACAGTTTAGATAGTTACACCGTAGCATATATCAAGGTATCATGCACACATGACCTACATAATGAGGCAAGGCTTATCATTCGAAGTATACAGCAGTGCACAAACTGAGGGACACTAATTATGGGTGCTGACCCATTCACCTAACTGAAAACCATTCAGGAATACATTAGTAGTACGGGCATCCCTGTCACCACTCCCAACCACTCTCCAGCTATGATGTTTTACCCTGAATGTAAACCACATGCCAGAAATGCCTACGAGATAGATTCTGACTTGGATTTTCTGATCAGAGGATCTTCACTAGTACATTTTTTGCAATGGTTTTTCCAACGCTGTCTACTGCAATGACTCCATAAAAGTTTAATTCTAAAGCAGCACTGGGCACCATTGGTTTAATTCTAAAGTGAACTGGGCACCATTGATTTAATTCTAAAGTGTACTGGGCACCATTGGTTTAATTCTTAAGTGTACTGGGCACCATTGGTTTAATTCTAAAGTGTACTGGGCACCATTGGTTTAATTCTAAAGTGGTACTGGGCACCATTGGTTTAATTCTAAAACCATCAATAAACAAGAGAGCAGTAACATTGTATGATAATGCTAAAAGCATTGAAATAATTGATATTAAAGCAATTTGGTTGAAACCTTACAAGTGCTATCTCTCTGTCTTCATCCGTAATATAATTGCTGGGTGATGGCGATCGTTTGATAATAACTGGTGACTTTGGCTGATCTTTTGAACTTGATTCTGCTTTAACCACTGGATCTGGTTTCTTAGCTTCAACTTCTTCATCAACTTCATCCTCATCCTCATCCTTCTCTTTCTCACTCTGAGGACCATCATCATCATCTGAGTCCTACGCAGATAAGAATTTAATATCATGTAAATAACAGTAGGAACACGAATCTTTGATAAGATGTAGAGTTGTAGGAATAGACTTCCCTTTCAGGATTGGCCACGTAAAGAAGTGTCAATAGCCACCCAGATGTGTCAATAGCCACCCAGATGTGTCAATAGCCACCCAGATGTGTCAATAGCCACCCAGATGTGTCAATAGCCACCCAGATGTGTCAAAGACAGAAGTCTCTTATTATATGAGACTATATGAGTTTAGTCACAACGTTAAAGTTTATGAACATGTTCCATGAACAAAGGACAGTAGCCCGTAAGACAAGAGTTGTGACCTGTCAGATTAAGGATTTCCATGTATCCACACACTACCGTAGCATGTATCCACACACTACCGTAGCATGTGTCCACACACTACCGTAGCATGTGTCCACACACTACCGTAGCATGTGTCCACACACTACCGTAGCATGTGTCCACACACTACCGTAGCATGTGTCCACACACTACCGTAGCATGTGTCCACACACTACCGTAGCATGTGTCCACACACTACCGTAGCATGTGTCCACACACTACCGTAGCATGTGTCCACACACTACCGTAGCAAGTGTCCACACACTACCGTAGCATGTGTCCACACACTACCGTAGCATGTATCCACACACTACCGTAGCATGTGTCCACACACTACCGTAGCATGTATCCACACACTACCGTAGCATGTATCCACACACTACCGTAGCATGTATCCACACACTACTGTAGCATGTATCCACACACTACCGTAGCATGTATCCACACACTACCGTAGCATGTGTCCACACACTACCGTAGCATGTATCCACACACTACCGTAGCAGTATCCACACACTGCCGTAGCATGTAT
Organism: Ampullaceana balthica; assembly: GCA_944989445.1. NCBI lineage: Eukaryota > Metazoa > Mollusca > Gastropoda > Lymnaeidae > Ampullaceana > Ampullaceana balthica. Next base: position 85,747 of record CALYLW010001015.1, on the reverse strand, counting down.
CCACACTACCGTAGCATGTATCCACACACTGCCGTAGCATGTGTCCACACCCTACCGTAGCATGTGTCCACACACTGCCGTAGCATGTGTCCACACACTACCGTAGCATGTGTCCACACACTACCGTAGCATGTGTCCACACACTACCGTAGCATGTATCCACACACTACCGTAGCATGTATCCACACACTACCGTAGCATGTATCCACACACTACCGTAGCATGTGTCCACACACTACCATTGCATGTGTCCACACACTACCGTAGCATGTGTCCACACACTACCGTAGCATGTGTCCACACACTACCGTAGCATGTGTCCACACACTACCGTAGCATGTGTCCACACACTACCGTAGCATGTATCCACACACTACCGTAGCATGTATCCACACACTACCGTAGCATGTATCCACACACTACCGTAGCATGTATCCACACACTACCGTAGCATGTATCCACACTACTGTAGCATGTATCCACACACTACCGTAGCATGTATCCACACACTACCGTAGCATGTATCCACACACTACCGTAGCATGTATCCACACACTACAGTAGCATGTATCCACACACTACCGTAGCATGTATCCACACACTACCGTAGCATGTATCCACACACTACCGTAACATGTATCCACACACTACCGTAGCATGTATCCACACACTACCGTAGCATGTGTCCACACACTACCGTAGCATGTATCCACACTACTGTAGCATGTATCCACACACTACCGTAGCATGTATCCACACACTACCGTAGCATGTATCCACACACTACCGTAGCATGTATCCACACACTACAGTAGCATGTATCCACACACTACCGTAGCATGTATCCACACACTACCGTAACATGTATCCACACACTACCGTAACATGTATCCACACACTACCGTAGCATGTATCCACACTACCGTAGCATGTATCCACACACTACCGTAGCATGTATCCACACTACCGTAGCATGTATCCACACACTACCGTAGCATGTATCCACACACTACCGTAGCATGTGTCCACACACTACCGTAGCATGTATCCACACACTACCGTAGCATGTATCCACACACTACTGTAGCATGTATCCACACTACCGTAGCATGTATCCACACTACCGTAGCATGTATCCACACACTACCGTAGCATGTGTCCACACACTACCGTAGCATGTATCCACACTACCGTAGCATGTATCCACACACTACCGTAGCATGTGTCCACACACTACCGTAGCAAATGTTTCTAATTTTGACAGCTGAAATTTAAATGTTAGCAGTGTTTACCAAGATGATATTCTCATTTTTTGTTGATGCAGGCAGCAGGAGTAAGACGTTTTACCATGTCCAAAAATGAAAAATATTAAGGTTGACTTGTAGTACAATATTAGGTTCGATTTTCAGAGGACTGTTTATATGTGAATCACGTAATGCTAAGTATTTACAGCACGGTTTTTTACCCCCCAATAAATCAAATTGAAGTCTTTTTTTCTAAAATGAAAATTGTTAAATTAACATGCAGTAGGTGAAGACAGCTGAACTTACAAATTTACTTTTCATTGGATTTGACTCATCTACAGATTCTTTCCTTTCCAAATTGCCTTCTTGTTCCTTCAGCATTGCATCTCTTTGCTGCTTGGACATTTCTTTTTCTAAAAGTTTTTGTTTCTCTCTTTCCATCTTTTCAAGGCCCTCCCTGATCCATGCAGGTAATGCTCTCCGCTTGGCCGCATCTGTTCAATAAAATGATCTCTCTTTTAATTGTAAAGAAAAGTTGTGTTACTATTGTTTGTGTTCATACGGCACAGCAGTCATGTTAAAACAAGAATCATGAAGATGATTATTTGATAACCATTGGTTGTGGTTCTAATACCATTAACAATTTCAGTAAATGTCCTGAAAGCTACATGCAGAATTGTTAACTTTTATTGTTACTGTTGCTTTAACTATTCAACCTTTCAACTTGATAATAACTAAATCCTTACATCTCGGTAAGACTTTGAGTGTTTCATTTATTGGAAAAGTAAAAAAGAGTACAACATAGTGAAACTAGGATCTGTAAAGAGTTGACATTTTATGAGAAGTCTATATTAAAATCTTTCTTCCTTTATTAACCCACAAACTATCAAACACTAATGTACTGTGGTGTCAAACCTTTTTTTTACTAATGAATATTACTAAAAAAAACAAAAAATTATTAGAATATAAATTGTGCCTGACATATAAGTACATATTTTTCTCTGATAGTAAATTGGACATGGAGTTTTATGGTAGGAGTTAAAAAAATTAGAATTTCTAATGATTAAATTTGTTTTATTTGGACGTAATGTTAAATAATAAAGAAAATCCTTATTAAAAAAAATCCTCCAAAATGTCACGCCTTTTCAAAAGTGTTCATTACGATGAACTTAAGTCAATTTTACTTAATTTTTCAACAAGAAGATAAACAATATGACACGAGTTCTAACCCTTTTAAAATGAAACATTTTTTATTCACGTGAATAATTTTAAATGTAGTAGAGACAGATGACATAGGCCCCAACACCACATCAGTGGCTGATCATCTGTCGTTAGGACAATTTGTGGGTTAATTACCAACATAATAGTTAGTCAAACATTGTAATATTACCAATGCTGCCATCTTCTTCCTCAGAGACAGGATCAGTCTGCAAGTGACCATGTCGCCCAGGCCGATTTTGTTGATGGTGGTGATGGTGGGGGTGATGCCGTTGATGTGGGGGTCTTATTGGGGGGTCTGGGAGAAGGGCCGGCTGGGAGGAGTCACTGTCTCCAGTTGTCTGTTCATCCCAATAGGGCATGAAGCTTGCATCTTTATTCACAACATCCTAGCAGACATATTACATCTTTATTCACAACATCCTAGCAGACATATTACATTTCATACATACGGGTTCAAAAAATATAAATATGGACTGCCAACATTCACTATAGGTCTTGCATTGCCAGAAATTTGTAGCTAACTTGAAGAACTTTTAAATTTAAGAAGAAAATCATAGTTTTTTCTATAATATATATTCTATTAAAATGGGAAGAAAAGAACTTAACAGGAGTCTGCTGTAACCATTATTCAGAAATATGTCAAATAACAAAGACATCTCTTTTTGAAAACTGTCTACAGTAAGGTGGTGTATGCTAAAGATATATACACTATGTACAGATATTTAATCAGCAAGCTTATAGCGTGTATTTTTTTAATAAGGAGAAATAACTTAAAATATGACATCATGTCTCTTCCTTTCAGAACAATTCATCTTCCTGCAAGCTTTATTTATCTGTTCCAAATAAAAAAACTGGAAGACATTGGATCAGTTCTGCAGTAAACATTACCTGATTAAAAAACATGGAGCCTCCTGGAGGAAAGCTGGTCATATTTTCATCATATCCTTCCTGTAAAATGTAGAAAAAACAAATGCTTGAGAGTTTACAAAGTAGTTAAAGTATTTCACAGACACTTGTGTCAAACTCAAGGTCTGTGGGCCGTATCAGGCCAGGTGTACAACAATGTTCCTTCTAAGGTTGGTTGGTCCGTGTTCAAAGTAAAAAAAAACTGGTATGCAAAGTTGCACAGCGTCCATTTTTTGTGCAGTATTTTACAAAATTTGATGCGCGGTAATCCTAAACTGCTGCGCAGCGTCTGTTAAATATCTGCGCGGTCGCGTAGCCTAAAGGGAACATTGGTGTACAATTATATCAGGTCAGAGAGGTCTTTGACTGGTGTACAATTATATTCAGCCCAAGAGTTGAGTTTTTGAATAAAAATAATTTTTAACTCCCCTGCAATTAAAAGTGAAAAGTAAATTCCCCAATAGGCAATATTGCTAATAGTCTACCCAAGAATATTCTCACTTCAATCAGATTAAGTAAAAATTACATTTACATTGTCAGTGGATATTACAGTAACCTAGTAATGCTTAAATGTTCATTTTGGATTGGAGCATAAGATGTAATTCCTGATATAACATCCCCTTTTCCTGTTACGGCTAACATGACTTAAATAAAGTGTCTGTAGATGCTTAAATTTCTTACGTTAAATTCAAAACTAGAATTAAAAATGGCCAAGAGAAAGTTTATTAAGAAAAAAATAATAGAGCCTTTAAAGCTGCAGTAAGGCTGAATATGTTTACTGATAGGGCAGTTAACATGTACCTAATTTGTAGAGTTAAAGTGGTAGTGATCTAGGAACATAATTAAAATGTTTATCTTTATTTAAAAGTAATTTGTTAATGAATGAGTTTATGAAACTTTGATTTATGTATGTATAATATATTTCATCGAATGTAAATAAAATGATCAGTATAAAATTTGAAAAGAAAGCAGGTAAAAACCTTGCTGGGGACCATTTGAGAGCCCATCCACATTTCACCAGAGGGACCTGGAGGCCACCATTGCTGCTGTTGTGGTATCCAACCTGCCTGGCCAGGAAAGGCTTGGGGGATGGCTGCAGTGTGGGACGCATTAGCATTGGCTGTACACACAAAAAAATTAATATAAGAAAACTAATCAAAATGCATGCATATCAAGCATAACTAATAGAAAACAGGTTCACAAGTCAGTTCAAAATAACTGAGGAAACATAAGTTTCAAAGTTCCACCAATTTCATACTAACCTGAAGATTGGTTGTCTTCTCCATCTGAAGCAATGTCCATACTATTTTCATCCTCATCATTCTTTGGTTTTGGTGGAAGAGATGGCTCATCTTCTTCGGGAGGTGGTGGGGGAGGCGGTGGGGGTGGAGGAGCTACCACTGGTCCATCAGCCGGTGGCATTATCATGTCGGTTCCTCCCATCATCATCATGGAGGGAGCTGGACCAACTGTCTCTCTCTGTGTTATCCATTGTTTGGCTAAGGCAGCCCAATCAACTGATTGGAAATAATTGGATAGCTTAATAAATAGTTTTAGATGAATACACATTTTTAAAAAAAAATTATGGAAATGATAATACAAAACGCTATGCCCTAGCTGAATAGCTGTTCCTTTTTTTTGAGGGTACACTACATTTATCTTCAAAAAATAAAAATGTTTCTTTAGAATTGGAGGCAGTGTCATTTGTAGATATTAATGTGTATTTATTACTTTGCTTACACCTTCTGATACCTTCTAAAAAAGCATAGTAGATTTACAACATCTATTGATCATAGTTTCAAATTTAAAACTTGTCTAATAGTACCTTGTTCATGGGGTACATTCTGATAATCTGCCTGTTGCATAGACCATGTTGTTCCAAACGGATTAGCCCACATTTTGATGTGTAGATGCACTGCATAGGCATAGGTCAGATCTTTGACACAGAGACATAATAATAAAAAAATTAGTTATGTCAAGTATGTGCCACAGAAGAAAGAAAGTTTAGAAACTCAGATTAGAAAGTATTATTAATAAATAGCCTAAATATTAACTAGCTGGTGGTCAAAGTCAAATGGCAGATTACTTTAACTAAACTTTAATCTCATACATGCCATATTATATAAAAGTTAATATAATTTAAGTTAGCATTGAATAAGTAAGAGTAAGACACAGTTCAGTGGCGAGTTAGTAGTACTAGTCACTCACAGTAGTAGTAGTCTAGGTCTAGTAGTAGGACCAAACGCCAAACTCATAACAGTGATAGGATAATGATAAGACTAATAACTAATAAGAAGACTAAGAACTTTTTTTTACTTACTAATACTAATACTAAGACTTATCATTAAGTCATATGTCTGGCCTAAATTATTATAAATTTTAAGCACAAGGAAAATATATTATATTCATGTTTTGTTTATTTAGTGGGTATACCGATTTCGTGGTGACGCGAAATATAAAATGTTTAAAAATGAAAGCACTTACAATGAAGATGAAAATGCAATTCCTAATAACTTGTACTTGTAGAAGCGGCCATGAGTAATCCCAGGCTTCCACTGTAACTAGTTCCTGTCAATAGTTGTATTCGCAGTTTTAATCTTCAGTCATTTCTCCTTCACCCTGTTCAGTCCACTACTTGAACTTTTTTCCTACGCTCAAAATATACATTAAATTGTGTTTTTGTGTTCATTAGAGACTATTTAATTACTTATAATGTTTTTTTCTTGTCTTTGTAACCGGACAGGAGTAAGGAGCCATTTAAAAAGATTCGCTCCAGCTCCATATCAATTTTGTTGGACTTTGAATTCAGATAATAAATATAATAAAAGTTATTGTAAAAGTGAAAGTAGAAGTTTTTGCACCCCCAATAATTTAATAAGCAAGTTCAGATCAAATGACTCAAAATACTCAGTATCCTCTGGTGCTTTTTATACTTTAAACCCTAAGGAACAAGAGAAATTCTCTATTTTCTTTCAACAAATTAGACTTCATACAAATTTAGGGTCAATGTAAGTTAGATGTAATTATGTAAGTTAAGTTAATGAATAATGAATGTAATTAATTTAGTAGCAGAGGCGTCACTAGGGTTGGTGTCACCTGGGGCGGTAGCTCATGGTGTCACCCCCTCACGTTTTAACCCATAGAACTCCTCCGAGTCTTCCAGTGCCAAAAAATGATCAAATAGATACAATATTACTAGACTTCTCAAAAGCATTTGACAAAGTTCACCACCTTAGTTTACTTAAAAAACTTAACTACTTTGGAATCTCAGGTTCCTTACATCACTGGATCCAAGACTTCCTTTTGGGCAGGGAGCAAACTGTAATAATTAATGGATCTAAATCTGCACCAATAAAGGTTAACTCAGGAGTTCCACAAGGAACTGTGCTAGGTCCCTTACTCTTTTTAATTTATATAAATGATTTACCCAAGAACATCTCAACAGGTACAAAAGTTAGGTTATTTGCTGATGATTGTATAATCTATAGAACAATTAAATCAGAACAAGATAGCAAAATTTTACAAAAAGACTTAGATGAATTGATAAAATGGGAAACTAACTGGAGTATGTCTTTCCACCCAGAAAAGTGTCAACTGTTAAGAGTAACAAAGAAAAAGAAACAAATAAATTCAAAATATTACATTCATGGAAAAGAACTGACCCAAACTAAAGATGCAAAATACTTAGGAGTCTTAATAAATGAGAAACTATCATGGAATCCCCATGTCAATGAAGTTATTAAAAAATCAAACAAAACCTTAGGCTTTATAAAAAGAAACTTTAACAAATGTAATAGAGATATAAAACTAAAATGCTACCTCACTTTGGTGAGACCTGTACTAGAATATGCATCTTCTGTATGGGACCCATCCACCAAAGAAAACATTGATAAACTAGAACAAATTCAAAAAAGAGCTGCCAGATTCATTACTGGAGAATATTCAAAACTGACAAGAATAACACCATTAGTTAAATCATTAAACCTTGAAACACTAGAGGATAGAAGAACCAAAAGCAAAGTAGTAATCATACATAAAGCAATTAATTCTAATTTAGAAATACAACACAAAGATAACTTAATACAACCCTCAGATAGACATAAGGATAAAAACACCTTCCTTATTCCGTATGCGAGAACTAACACATACAAATTTTCCTTCTTTCCGTCCGGAATTCGGGCGTGGAATGGGTTGCCTGAAGAATCCAGGAAAACCAACACTTTATCAGCATTTAAATCTCTAATAAAAATGCAGGACTAAACACAAACCATAGATAAGCGTAGGACGCAATAATCTTCTGTATAGAAGGAGCGTCTGTAAACAGATAAGATAAGATAGAAGGAGCGTCTGTAAACAGATAAGATAAGATAAGAGATAATGGGAACATACAGAATTTTACATTTTGGTGTCACTCCCCTGATGGTGTCACCCAGGGGCGGCCCGCCCTCACCGCACCCCCCTAGTGACTCCACTGTTACATAGGCATGTCTAAATAATTAATAATACATTAAAACGAGGGAAAAGTATGTAAGTAACAAAAAATTTAAATTATTAATAAATTGGAAAAAAAAATAGAAATATTTTCTTAAATTTTATCTATCAAATAAATTTTAATCAGTTAAATTTTTGTACAATTAATCGATTAATAATTAAAATTTTTAATCAATTAAAAATAATTTGAGTGATTTAAATTTATGAAAATATTTCTATTTTTTTTCTCCAATTTGTTAATTACTTTATATTATTATTATTATTTATTTATACGTGCATACCTAAACAAAATGGTTTTTCTTCCTTATTTCTTGCAAAGCAGAACAAATTTGCAGTGTTACGTCACAAAATTTGGAAGCCAGGGAATTTCCGCTACTTAACCGATCTCGCGAAATAATGAATCGCGACTTAACGGGATCTATATGCTTTATATGGCAGTCAAAAGTGCGTGAGGGCATTCATGTCGCGGAAGCATCCCTCATAGCTTTGAGTGAAGAGAGAAGGGCCAGGAGAAAGGGCAGGGGGGGGGCAGAGGAGTAGGAGTACACGCCATCGTCCCATGGGGACGGACGGTTGCCATACCATACCATACCAATTAATCGAAATAAATTGATTAAATTTTCCCAATTAATCTAACAAAATTCTTTTTTAAGCAGTACCAGCCCTAATATATATATCTATCTATATATATATACATATATACACACACACACAAGGAGTCCTCGGGATACCCAGGTCCCGACATAGGCTGTTTCATGTTTACGAATGCGCCTCCATAAAAATATAGAAAATAATATTACATGTCATTCTTTTTTATTAAATCCCTTATATTAACTTCACCGTCTTGTCGTGGTCCAGCCCGCCCGTCCGCGGAAAAACAAAAGTAAAAAATGACTCACTTCCCATGATCCTATCGAGCTGAAATTTTGACTTGTGTCACCTAACAATGCATTGTATTTCAGATCAATCGAATGTCCCGTAATTAAATTAATCAATTTTTAGTTTATCTCTATGTATCTCTATGTAGCATGTGTAGCGTCTGCTATATTTGACCTCCACGGGTCACTGGAGTTTCACTCCAGCCCTTGAGATGTCACAGGGGTCTGTCACGCGGTGCGTGTTATATTGAACATAATCAATACTTTTAGTTATGTCTCATAAATAAGGGATTTATAGTCAAAAACTTTGTTTTAATGGGTTGTCTTTTTATTTTCTTCATCATTAACTGTTACATTTTTTATAGCACTGTCTGTACTTACAGTATTTTACAGTACATGTATATATATATATGTACTGTGCTTTTTTGGTAAAAAAATAGGTGCCGGTACTCAGTGATGGATTGGCTAACTTTTAACTACAGTTCGCACCTTGATGCAAGCTAAATCACAACTGCAAAGATACTAAATGTCTAAAACAATTTTATTTTATAATTAACCAATAATAATAAAGGTTAAAATACAAGAAAGTAATAATTTTTTCCCACATTGAAAAAGGTGCCGGTATCCCGTACCGGTGCGTACTGTCTCAAAAAAAGTACTATATATGTTATATGTTTTATATATATATATATATAATGTATATATATATAATGTATATATATATATAATGTATATATATATATATATATGTATATATATGTATATATATATATGTATATATATATATATATATATATATATATATATATATATATATATATATATATATATATATATATATATATATATATATATATATATATATATATATATATATATATATATATATATATATATACATGAAAGTAATGTCTGTGTGTGTGCGTCCTTTATAGCTGACTAATTTTTCTAAATTTAACACTCATGGGGCACCGGTGGCCCATAATGTCATTTTTTGCTTATATGAGTTATATAAAAATTATTTTAAGCTTTAGCTACTAGGTAAATTGATGGATATTAATCAAAATTTGTATATAAAAATTTGATAGCCAATATTAAAATACTATTGGGCTCTGAACTCCTACTGGCCATTCCTTCGCGGCTTGGGGCCCAAAGTACCTTTTTTCTTAAATGTTTAAGATTTTATTCACCATTCAATTATTAACGTTCTTAAAAATAATGATAAATGTATCCATTATTATCCATATTGAAATGAACAAGTGTTTTGAACTTTATATCTTGCACTGAATGGGCCCTGGGGCCCTTAAAGTTGTTTTTTTGCTTATATGAGCTATATAAAAATTAGTTTATGTGTTAGCTACTGAGTAAATGAATGGATCTTAACCAAACTTTGTATAAAAAAACGTATTAGCCCATATTAAAATGCTTAAGGGAACTGAACTTCTAATGTCAATTTCTTCAGGGCCTGGGGCCCCAAATGTTTTTTTTCGTATATATGTTTAAGATATTTTTCCCATTCACTTTTTAATGATCTTGAGAAATATATCCATGATGAAACTGAATTAAAATGAACAGGTTTTTGAAATTGACATCTTGCACCCAATGGGCCCGGGAGCCCCTTAATGTAATTTTTTCCCCCTATATTAGCTATATAAAAATTAGTTTAAACGTTAAATAATGAGAAAAAAAAAGATTTTTACCAAACTTAGTATAAAAAAACTTAAGAGCCTATTTTAAATTACTATAGGGCACTGAACTCCTAATGACCATTCCCTCAGAGCTGGGGGCCCATAATGTCTTTTTTTTGTACTGCACGTTAATAATGTAATTGTATTCCCCAGTCAATTTTACACGATATTGAGAAATACAACATGTATAGCTTGAGTACAATGGCAATAAAAAAATTAAAATTATCACTCATTTTTGGGCCGGGCCCTAAATATCGTTTCTTCTTTTGTAAGCTATTTTTTTTCACACTTCCACAAAGGTTTCTGGCATAATTGTTTTTAAAACATACCACTCATTGGTTTCTTTAAATTTATTCATATTTATTGAGATCGTTGCTACGCACAACGGGTCTAGTATATATATATATATATATATATATATATATATATATATATATATATATATATATATATATATATATATATATATATATTAATGTTCGGACTTACACTGAAATTCGGGTTACGATGTTTCTTAATGGTTCAACGACGTAACCTGAGGACCCCCTGTGTGTGTATGAGTGTTTATATATATATATATATATATATATATTAGGGCTGTTATCGATTACCTTAAATTTAATCGTTAACTTTTGAAAAATTATCGATTAATTAATCGATAATTTCGATTAAAGCCAAAAATAGAAATTTATGACGTCATTAAACTGAACATTTCTCACGGACATTGAAAATTAAGAATATTTTGAACTAAATTGTATGACAATGTGTTGATACTTGATCGGATGTTTGTGCTGAAGGTGGTACGTCAGCGATGTATTTGATCCTTTAAAAGAGAATTGTTTATGGCAGTGAACACAGTAAACTTTTTCACCATCTTCGACTTTGCCATCCGCAGTTAGCTTAAAAACAAAATTTTTGCTAAACTTTCTAGTTATATGTTTAAATTTAACTGCGCTGATGCTGTCAGCCATTTTTTAGTTGACATCTGCCGGTTCACATAACGTAATCAAATAAATTATAATATTACGCGGGAGAAGTTTGTACGTAAAAAAAAATATAAATTATTATTAATTATTAATTATTTATCTTATCTTATCTTATCTGTTTACAGACGCTCCTTCTATACAGAAGATTATTGCGTCCTACGCTTATCTATGGTTTATTTATTAATAAAATTGTTTAAAAATATTATATATAAATATTTTCTTTAATTTTAATCGAATTTTTATCGATTAAAATAATTTTAATCGATAAAATTTGTTAATGATTAATCGAGAAATTAATCGTTAGTTTCCGCAGCTCTAATATATTTATATATATATATATATATATATATCACAATATATAGCAGTGCTGATGAAAAGGCAAAGATTTTCCAAAGACCTAAGGCACAGTCAACAATTGATGAAGATGAAGTTAGAAATTTCAGTGGCCTCTCTGCCTTATGGTGGGATGAAGGAGGAGACTTTGGGGCATTGCATTCAATGAATGAACTAAGAATTCCACTCATTAGAGATGCACTTGTTTCAAAGAAAACCCTGGACCAATATGATCCTGCCAGCCCATTACAAGGATTTTGGATATTAGATGTTGGATGTGGTGGTGGGATATTATCAGAGGTAAATCATGTGGTGTATTTCATTGGTTCAAAATGAAATGTATGGGGCTCTTATGATGAAATGTATGGGGCTCTTATGATTAAATGTATGGGGCTCTTATGATTAAATGTATGGGGCTCTTATTATTAAATGTATGGGGCTCTTATGATTAATTGTATGGGGCTCTTATGATTTTAAATTGTCTTACATGTATGTTATATTTGTGTGAAAATATTTATTTTATAGTGTCACAACTTGTTAAAAGTTCTTTAAATCAGGATTTTTGCCTACAAAAGAGCTGAAAATGTTGAATTTAAACACATTTTTGTCAATGCCAAACTGTCAAGTCCCTGCCTGTGTTTAATGTTAATATGTAGTAACCCATTGCAGCCATTGGCCAGACTTGGAGCATCTGTTATAGGATTAGAGGCATCTGAAGAATCTGTTAAAATTGCTCAAGCACATCTCATACATGATGTGCACATCCGTGATAATGTTAAGTACATCAATTCAACAGTGGAGGATATAGCTGTGACACAAGAAGGAAAGTTTGATGCTGTTGTTGCCTCAGAGGTTCTTGAGCATGTTTCAGATGCTGAGACATTTGTGACAGCAGCATGCAAACTTGTGCGGGTATGTATGATTTTTCTTCTTCTGTCTTTTAAGGTTTGTTGCAAAATAAGTTGCATGTGCAATAATATAGGAATTAGGCACATATGAAATTTAGTGAGATCTTAAATATCTTTTAAATAGTTTGCATTCAAGTCAATGCATTCTTAAATAGCTTGCCAAGAAAATAAATTCTTCTTCCATCTTGCAAAAATAATTTCATTGGTAAAAGCACCCTCCACATCATTGTGTGCTTCAGTTTTACCATTAATGCTACAATTAAAATTATAGCTACAATTACAATTATAGCTACAATTACAATTATTGCTACAATTACAATTATTGCTACAATTACAATTATTGCTACAATTACAATTATAGATAGATTACATTTATAGCTACAATTACAATTATTGCTACAATTACAATTATTGCTACAATTACAATTATAGATAGATTACATTTATAGCTACAATTACAATTATTGCTACAATTACAATTATTGCTACAATTACAATTCTAGCTACAATTACAATTATAGCTACAATTACAATTATAGCTACAATTACAATTATAGCTACAATTACAATTATGCTATAACATAAGACATAAGCCTCAACATAAAATATACAAATAACTCCTGTAGATGTAACATTTGTTGAAATGTCCTCTAGGCCAGATAAATGTCCTCTAGGCCAGATAAATGTCCTCTAGGCCAGATAAACGTCCTCTAGGCCAGATAAACGTCCTCTAGGCCAGATAAACATCCTCTAGGCCAGATAAACGTCCTCTAGGCCAGATAAATGTCCCCTAGGCCAGATAAATGTCCTCTAGGCCAGATAAATGTCCTCTAGGCCAGATAAATGTCCTCGAGGCCAGATAAATGTCCTCTAGGCCAGATAAATAATACTTTCAAATTTAATTAGCTTTATCAATAATATTTTGATGCAAATTATAATGAAAGATATTAAAATATTTAAACATAAAATTAATATTTGAATGATTTTTAGCTGTACAGTGGTACCTCGAGATACGAAATAAATCCGCTCTGGGGCGGCTTTCATATCTTGGATCTTTCATATCATGAACAAAGATTTACATGTAAAATACCTAATCTGTTCCAAGCCACACAGAAACAACAGTTAAAAATGGAAAATATGGTAAACTATAGAAAAACAAAGTAGGATTCTTCAATCCTTAAAAGTACTCACTATAAAACAAATAAATAAATAATAATCAAACAATGAAAACAGAATAAAATAAATGAAAAATAATATGTATACAAATGGGAACTTTGACCTTTCGAGTGAGGCGATTAATTATGAATCTCTTTGAAGCCATGGCCATAAAAATATTCTTGTCCAAAGATTTCAAGAAAATATTCACAAACTTAGGACACCAACACCAAACCAACTAGACAGTAAATAAAGCATGACATACATCATGGGGACGCGGTGGTCGAGTGGCAGCGCACTGGACTGTCATACCGATGGTCACGGGTTCGAATCCGTGTGAAGGCAAGGGCTTGTTCCCGGGGCCTAGGGCGTCCCTGAGTCACCCCGCTCCGAATGGGTACCTAACACTACATGTAGTTAGGCGGCTGGGTAATGCGTGGAACCCACAAAGCCGTGGCCTGTGAATGCTGCATCACTTGCCAACAGATCATCTGTCATGGTCTGTGGACGCAACTATCTTCTGCATAGAAGGAGCGTCTGTATAAATAAGATAAGATAAGATCAACACACAGCTGCGACACAGCAATAGAGCCGGCATTGACCAATAGGAGAGCAGAACTGTTGGGGCACGTTGAATGTCGTCTTATCGTATCTTATCTTATCTGTTACAGACGCTCCTTCTATTCAGAAGATTATTGTGTCCTTTGCTTATCCATGTTTTGTTTCTAGTCCTGCATTCTCATTAGAGTTTTAGACGTCACGTTATTTCCATTGTTGTCAACTGTGCGTTTTTTCCTATCTCTGATTTTTTTTATATCTTTGAAGAAAAAATTCTTCCTGTTCTTTGGTATCTTGGATCTTTGGTATCTTGGAGGATTTGTATCTTGGATCTTTTGTATCTTGAATCTTTGGTATCTTGAATCTTTGGTATCTTGGATCTTTGGTATCTTGGATCTTTTGTATCTTGAATCTTTTGTATCTTGAATCTTTGGTATCTTGGATCTTTGGTATCTTGGATCTTTGGTATCTTGGAGGATTTGTATCTTGGATCTTTTGTATCTTGAATCTTTGGTATCTTGAATCTTTGGTATCTTGGATCTTTGGTATCTTGGATCTTTTGTATCTTGAATCTTTTGTATCTTGAATCTTTGGTATCTTGGATCTTTGGTATCTTGGATCTTTGGTATCTTGGATCTTTGTTATCTTGGATCTTTTGTATCTAGGATCTTTTGTATCTTGGATCTTTTGTATCTAGGATCTTTGGTATCTTGGATCTTTGGTATCTTGGATCTTTGGTACCTTGGATCTTTGGTATCTTGGATCTTTGGCATCTTGGATCTTTGGCATCTTGGATCTTTTGTATCTTGGATCTTTGGTATCTTGGATCTTTTGTATCTTGGAGGATTTGTATCTCGGGCTACCACTGTACTAATATTAAGAAAAGATTAAACACGTTCATGATTTTATGACTTGGGAGATACATGAAGAAATTGATTTGAAACCAGAAGTGAAATTATCTTTACTGATTTACTGGGACATGTAGTTGTGTTGTATAAATTATCTTTACTGGGACATGTAGTTGTGTTGTATAAATTATCTGTACTGGGACATGTTGTTGTGTTGTATAAATTATCTTTACTGGGACATGTAGTTGTGTTGTATAAATCATCTTTACTGGGACATGTAGTTGTGTTGTATAAATCATCTTTACTGGGACATGTAGTTGTGTTGTATAAATCATCTTTACTGGGACATGTAGTTGTGTTGTATAAATTATCTTTACTGGGACATGTAGTTGTGTTGTATAAATCATCTTTACTGATTTACTGGGACATGTAGTTGTGTTGTATAAATTATCTTTACTGGGACATGTAGTTGTGTTGTATAAATCATCTTTACTGATTTACTGGGACATGTAGTTGTGTTTTATAAATTATCTTTCCTGGGACATGTAGTTGTGTTGTATAAATTATCTTTACTGATTTACTGGGACATGTAGTTGTGTTGTATAAATTATCTTTACTGGGACATGTAGTTGTGTTGTATAAATCATCTTTACTGATTTACTGGGACATGTAGTTGTGTTGTATAAATTATCTTTACTGGGACATGTAGTTGTGTTGTATAAATCATCTTTACTGATTTACTGGGACATGTAGTTGTGTTGTATAAATCATCTTTACTGGGACATTTAGTTGTGTTGTATAAATCATCTTTACTGGGACATGTAGTTGTGTTGTATAAATCATCTTTACTGGGACATGTAGTTGTGTTGTATGAAATACTCGAACTGATTCTAGGAAATATTAGGTGGTGTTGTCACTACCTTTATATTAGGTGGTTTTGTCACTACCTTTATATTTAAAACTATAAAGCACTAAAACAAATTCAGGTATTTTAAATGCAAACATTAAAAAAATATATTATGAGATTGAATTTTAAAGGTAATATTTTATATTCTTTTGTAGCCCGGGGGATCTATAATTTTCACAACAATGAACAAAACACGACTGGCGTACGCTTTGGGAATAGTGGTCGCTGAGAACATCCTTCACGTGGTCCCGCCAGGAACTCATGACTGGGAGAAGTTTGTGCCCCCGTCAGACCTTCAGCAAATGTTTAATAAAAGTAAGTCAATTTTTGCATTCCTTTATCATGATTTTCTCTATAGATGTTTTCCAAGGCAATTTGTTTGTTCCATGATTGCAGTCCAACTAAGGGGAAAGTTACTTCAGGCAGTCATTTTATGTATACAATATTAAGTCTAGTGCATCCTTTTGATTGTATGATCTATCAAACCGATGGTAACGCTTGAAATTTCATGTATCACTTATTATGGTGATTGATAGGAATAACATCCCAAACAATGGTAACATTAATGAATCCCAAACAATGGTAACATGAATCCCATACAATGGTAACATGACAGCAGTGTGAGAATTTTACATCAGCTTAATAGATGATGATGACCCCTTTCCAGTCCATGACGGACTATGGGGCAAGTGAAGTAGTGTTCACAAGTTTTTAGCCACCACTAACGAGCAGGGGAATGTGTGGCCAGCACAATGCCCCAGGGGCCTTGTCAGTACCTGGGCTCGAACCCGTGACTCGGGATCTGCCTCGGATCGATAGTCCAGTGCGCTAACACTTAGACCATCGCGCCCCAGCTTAATAGACAAATCTACATTCAAGTGACCTACTTTATCCATACTGGTGCCATCCTTCCTTCTAGTGTCAAATATGTTGAAGGGCTATTTATAGCGTGTGTGTGTGTGGTGAAAGAACAAGAAGATTTGCCTAAATGTGTGACTACAGTGGTTTTTTAGTTGTATGTGCAGTAGACATAGTGTGTCAAATTAAATGCTATTGAGCCATTCAACACTCCCCGCCCGCCCACCTCTACGCTCTATTTATATTTTAAAACATTATTTGATATCATTAAAAAGGTTCTAACTCGGTCTCAACGAATGTCATTAAGTTTCTTATGTCCTGCCCGCACATAATTTAATAATTTTAATTCATGGAATGTGGCCCTCTTTTGCAAAAAGTTTGGAACCCCCTGTACTAACTTATTTTTAAAAATAAGAAAGAAATATTGCTTGAAATTGATCAAATGCCCTCTGTGGAAGTCAGTGTCAGTTATTGTTATTAATATTAAAGTCTGTGGAAGTCAGTGTCAGTTATTGTTATTAATATTAAAGTCTGTGGAAGTCATTCCTTGAGTTCTTGTACATTTTCACAGACAATTTTTCCACAAGACTAATTCATGGCATGTGGTACAACCCTCTGACCAATCGCTGGTCGTGGACCAAGGACACCAGTATTAACTATGCTCTTCACGCTGTCAAACCATCAACGGGGGAAGAAGGCGATGTCTGGACAGAACGAAAGCCTTAGACAGTTGACCTTTATGCTTACCTTACAGTTTGGTCACTTTATTTCATTTTTTGAAATGACTCAAACGACTAAATTGTTACATTCATGGCTTCTACAATCAGAAGAACTATTCTTATGACAGAACTATTTTCTTAACTATTTTTTTTTCTAATACTTTTAAGTTAAGCACTCAGGAGAAAAGAAAACATGTTACAAAACAAATGTAATAATAACCATAATTTATTAAAAATGTTGTATAATAAACATGATTGTATTGTATAAATGTATAAAATCAATGAAAATTGTAACGAATTTGGCACATAGAGTGGATTGTCAATTATTAGTAAAATGCACAGACTTTTAAAAAGTAAGAACTTTTTATCATCAGGTCATGCTTATTAAAAACATTATGTATCTTCTTAATTAAAGTACGATGTTCTTAAAATGTTAATATCGATTGCAGTGGGGAGGTCACCAATCACTAAATGAGACAATAAAATTGTTGGTATAAGACCCAGTCTCAAGTCAAACATCACTGGACCATGATGACCAATCACTAAATGAGACAATAATATTGTTGGTATAAGACCTGGTCTCAAGTCAAACATCACTGGACCATGATGACCAATCACTAAATGAGACAATAAAATTGTTGGTATAAGACCTGGTCTCAAGTCAAAGATCACTGGACCATGATGACCAATCACTAAATGAGAAAATAAAAATGTTGGTATAAGACCTGGTCTCAAGTCAAAGATCACTGGGCCATGATACTTGAGGTTGTCTTTGGTAACAACTCATCTCTTTTAGTTTCAGCATGTGTTTGTGTTGTTTGAATCTAAAAGATCACATCTAAAATATTGGCATTGAGTTTTGGTTTTTCAAGAAATACTCAGAGTTGCATAGATCTTATAACACATTTTCATCTATTCATTTTTAATTCATTATATTTTAAATATATTAAGATAATAACTGGATTTTAAAAAGATTTTTGTTATACCATTTGTTTCAACTTTTATAACACTTTGAAAAAAGAAAACAAAGATATGGCTAGTTTGTGAAGCAAAAAAAAACCCCATAAATCATATGAATTAAAACAATAAATTGATTGTTGTACAAATATTATAAAACATTGATGTAAGAATTGTAAGGGACAAAGGAACATTTTTAAAATCTGTAAGAGGAATTTATGTCTCATGTCTTTTCCCTGAATTAAAAGATCATGCAGGGTCCTCCAATACAACACATTGTCAATATTAATTATAGGAAGATTAAAAAACAGTTTTAATAATTTAATAATTTAATAATTTGTTGAATGGGAGTAAACTCATTTAAAAAAATGTAAGCGAGTCTCTACAAGTTCTATAACAAAAAACTTATTCTCAAGTCTCTCTACAAGTTCTATACACAAACCAAACCTTATTCTCAAGGTCTCTCTACAAGTTCTATACACAAACCAAACCTTATTCTGAAGGTCTCTCTACAAGTTCTATACACAAACCAAACCTTATTCTGAAGGTCTCTCTACAAGTTCTATACACAAACCAAACCTTATTCTGAAGGTCTCTCTACAAGTTCTATACACAAACCAAACCTTATTCTGAAGGTCTCTCTACAAGTTCTATACACAAACCAAACCTTATTCTGAAGGTCTCTCTACAAGTTCTATACACAAACCAAACCTTATTCTGAAGGTCTCTCTACAAGTTCTATACACAAACCAAACCTTATTCTGAAGGTCTCTCTACAAGTTCTATACACAAACCAAACCTTATTCTCAAGGTCTCTCTACAAGTTCTATACACAAACCAAACCTTATTCTCAAGGTCTCTCTACAAGTTCTATACACAAACCAAACCTTATTCTCAAGGTCTCTCTACAAGTTCTATACACAAACCAAACCTTATTCTCAAGGTCTCTCTACAAGTTCTATACACAAACCAAACCTTATTCTCAAGGTCTCTCTACAAGTTCTATACACAAACCAAACCTTATTCTCAAGGTCTCTCTACAAGTTCTATACACAAACCAAACCTTATTCTCAAGGTCTCTCTACAAGTTCTATACACAAACCAAACCTTATTCTCAAGGTCTCTCTACAAGTTCTATACACAAACCAAACCTTATTCTGAAGGTCTCTCTACAAGTTCTATACACAAACCAAACCTTATTCTGAAGGTCTCTCTACAAGTTCTATACACAAACCAAACCTTATTCTGAAGGTCTCTCTACAAGTTCTATACACAAACCAAACCTTATTCTGAAGGTCTCTCTACAAGTTCTATACACAAACCAAACCTTATTCTGAAGGTCTCTCTACAAGTTCTATACACAAACCAAACCTTATTCTGAAGGTCTCTCTACAAGTTCTATACACAAACCAAACCTTATTCTCAAGGTCTCTCTACAAGTTCTATACACAAACCAAACCTTATTCTAAGGTCTCTCTACAAGTTCTATACACAAACCAAACCTTAGTCTCTACAAGTTCTATACACAAACCAAACCTTACTACAAGTTCTAACACAAACCAAACCTTTTCTGAAGGTCTCTCTACAAGTTCTACACACAAACCAAACCTTATTCTGAAGGTCTCTCTACAAGTTCTATACACAAACCAAACCTTATTCTCAAGGTCTCATATACAAAGTTCATGACAATGTTATGGCACAACTGAACATTGCAAAATTATAAACATATTTTTTAAAAACTATTGTTAAATTATTTATGTAGTACTCAAGGTACTATGATTGGCTAGACCCCTGTACTACATATCCACACCCCTGTACTACATATCCACACCCCTGTACTACATATACACACCCCTGTACTACATATAACTACACACCCCTGTACTACATATACATATACACACCCCTGTACTACATATACACACACCCCTGTACTACATATTTAACATATCCACACCCCTGTACTACATATACACACCCCTGTACTACATATACACACCCCTGTACTACATATCCACACCCCTGTACTACATATACACACCCCTGTACTACATATCCACACCCCTGTACTACATATTTAACATATCCACACCCCTGTACTACAATTTACATATCCACACCCCTGTACTACATATACACACCCCTGTACTACATATCCACACCCCTGTAACATTACGTAAGCCACATACACTTCTACATTGACTGGGTTTTCTAATTTATCTATTATGAATGTTAGCATTTCCTGTCAATTAATTTTCATTGTTAATTTTATAAAGATTTGTTTCTTTACCTTTGAATATTATTAAATTTGAAAAATTGGCTTTAAATTATTTCATCTTTTTACTACATGTACTATGAAGTTACATATTGATGATATTCTTATATTACTGGAGAAATAACAGAAAAAAAATTATGCCAAATAGTGAAGGATTTTTAATAAACTTAGTCTTAATATTGAAAGTCTGGTGGTAATAGTTGTAAAGTGGTCTTTGAAAGCAATCTACGTCTAATTCAACTACTTCTAATAATTACAGTGGTCTTTTAAGGTAATCTGTCTAATTCAACTACTTCTAATAATTACAGTGGTCTTTTAAGGTAATCTGTCTTAATTCAACTACTTCTAATAATTGCAATTGAAAGCAATCAGAGAATAAAAGCTAAGAAATGTTACAACTGCCAACAGGTGGATTAATTATAAAATACATTTTTAAAAATGGTATACATGTATTTATTTGATGGGTCAGTAAAACAAAAGTCTAGCGAAATGGTTGGCCACAGAGTACTGAAAGTAAGAAGTAAGCCAGGTGATTGACTACAGAGAACTGAAAGTAAGAAGTAAGCCAGGTGATTGACTACAGAGAACTGAAAGTAAGAAGTAAGCCAGTTGATTGACTACAGAGTACTGAAAGTAAGAAGTAAGCCAGGTGATTGAAATAACTGCCTTAAATGTTATTGTAATAAATGGGGGAAAATTAAATAAATGAAAATCAACATTTCTACTTGAAAATATTGGGTATTATAAAAAGAGCTTTGAATTAAAAATATTTTTTTTGAGAAATATTATGAAACAGATAAAACCATTTTGTACATTTCAGTCAACTATTTTCACATATATATACCGGTAAGTAGCAGAGAGTTTAATAATTGAACTAAGTGTTAAAATAAGTTATAGCTCTTATAGGAAGAATAATTACCAACATTTATAATGGCCAACAACCACGTTTCTGAAAAAAAATTGGTACATTTTAAACTTGCAACAAAAGGCAAATGTTGGATGCATGGTCCAAAATGGGCTACCTTGCACCACACACTTTTCATTTATTATGAAAAGAAAGCACTCTTAATAACTTGGAACACTTGTATTAGATGATAGTAAAATATTGCACTTGTATCAATAGCATTTATTTTATTATTTACACTATTGACAATTTATAAATAAAAACATTTTGATTTTTTTCTCTGGCAGTGATGTCTCCTAACAATCTAGTTTGCAAATAATTTCAAAACTAAAATACTTGACGATACATCAGTTGTTTGGGTATTTGACAAACTTCAAACACTTATATTTGGGCAATAACTTCTCAGACTGTGACATTTTAGTGCCTCTCATGTTATGAAAGTAGTTTTTGAAAGCACTACTCTGTTTGGACAATGGGTATAGGTATCAGGTGAACACTTTTAGAACTGCTCCTGTCTTCAACACAGCTCCTTGAATGACTCAAGTTGGAGCTCATTGTATGTGTGACACAATCTGAAACGTTTCTTTTCCCCACTAGTTCTAGATGTGAACATGTCTGAGGGAAAGTCAAATCATGTTTAATTTTTAGAACATTGTTCACACGATCTATGTTAGCACTTTTTTTGAGCAAAGCCTCAGAAATGTTTTTTTTATTTGGTTCTTTGTTTAATGAGGTTTTCTCAACTTCTGAATTTACATCATGGTTTTCTTCTTCAGACATTAATTTAGCGACATGAGATTTCTTTCTCAATTTTTCTCTCTTCACCAGAGGTGGTAACGGTTGGTTGCTCAGTTTTTGACATTTGTCAACCAAACAGAGCGCATCAGCATCACATGTAGCTGCATTCTTCTTGCAGTCATTGCTAGCGCCCCCAAAGAGACAAAGAACCTGTTGAGTGACTTGCTGAGTGACATGCTGAGTGTCACCTACCATCTGCTGGGTCGGGTCAACCTGACCTAAGACTGATCTCATCAACTCCTCCTTGTACTTGATGTCATTATTTGACCACTCGTGACCCTCCACTATGTCCTGTAACTGTCTGATTCGCTCATTTAGGCTTTGATCCAAAGTTATAATGTCCGAGCACATCTTTTCAACCAACTGCACCGCCTTCAAACTATCTTCTTGTCTCTTCTCTTCCTTGGCATGAAGTGAGTTCATGTCTGTAAAGCAGTCACTCACAGAAAAGCTTTTGACAAGCTCAATATTATCACCTTCTCCTAATTTATTCTTCTTTAGAATAGGAACAGTCTTTTTAGGACTTTTTGTTTCTTTCTTCTTGTTCATTTGCCCATACGTTAGCGATAACTGAACCTTTTCACGTACCTCATTCAGATTCATAGCTTTGTGGAGCTCGATGTCCTCGAATGAATTGCTGCACATATCAGATTCACTAAGTGTTAATAAGTGCGTGATTTCACCGACTTTGTTGTCGAAAATTTCATTACTGTTACAATTTGTAGTCATTTCATTAGCCTTACATTTTGTAGATAGTTCACTGAGAAAGCTCACCTTTTTAGGTTTCTCCTTAACCTGGTTATTTTTGTTATTTAAAAATGTCAAGTAGACTGTTGGTGGTCCATGCTTGGGGAACTCCTTGTCTACACCGTTCAAGAGAGCCATTTGTTTGAGTGTGTTTCTGTACGCTGTCATGTTGTGCATGAAAGTAGGCAGCCGGATGAAGTCTTTACGGACAACACGCTTTATCCGGTCCAACTCGTCGACACACACTTTGCCTGACATGAGGAGATTGAAATCTATTTTGTCCACGTTTCGAAGGATTGCAACGGCTCCTGAAAAGAAAGAATAAAATCCCTTCTAAAACTTCTGTCTCAGTCAAAATGAACCTCACCCAGATTTCAGAGCACACAGGCCAGTGTGCCAAGGCAGAACTTTGTAAGGCCAGTTAATTCCTCATCATTTAAAAGAGTAAAATAAAATAAAGTTAATATTTTTTAACGCAATAAATGAAAAGCCAGGGAACAAAAAATAAAAATAAAATAAATGAAGGAAAAATCTTTAAAATAAAAGAAAGTTCCTGTAACTAAAACTCAAACGCAATATTGCATCTAAATTCTTCTGATAATAATGCTGCTGAACTGAAACACCAAAAGCTGGAAGGAATATAAGAACGTAATACTTACCGGTATGTGCCGGTACGGGAAACTGATTTTTTTAAATTTTGCTAAGGTGAAAATAACCATAACCGATCAAATCAAACAACACCAAATTAAATTTCAACAACTGACAGGGAATTTAACAATATAAGTAAATAGCATGAAAGTAAAGATGAACATTTACTACTACTATTAGTTCAATGAGTATTAGTAAAGTATCCTAATTATAATATGAACATTAACTTCATCAAATCAGACATGAACATTATACAAGACAAGTAACAAGATAATGATTTGGAAAATAATTTTTGGTACATGTATGCCTTATTCTTCTCCTGTTGTGATTTTAGTGTCATTTGTTTTGCAACAAAATAAAAAACCACAAAGGAATCAAATATTTTGCTCATCTAGAGAATTAATCACTAGGAGAACCCATGCTTTTTGCTTGACAGCCTTAAAAAAAACCCACAAAGTTTTCAAAGGCAGCTAAGGGATTAAACTTTTTGAAATTGTTCTATTAATTACATCAATTTTAATTACTTATAATAAATAATTGTTATTAATTTTAACTAATGTCTTATAAAATTTATTTTGAGAATATCTTTGCTCTGTTAAAGTTAAACCAACAAATATATATTTAATTTTACCGCAATACCGTTAATAAATGTTTTTTTAAATTTGACCCTTTGAAAGTTAGTTAAACTTTTTTGACTAGGATTGAAGTTTCCTTGGATCACACGTCAAATATATATATAATATAAATAGCTATATAAATGAATATACAATGTAGTTGAGTGTAACTGAACAAATACAAATTCTTTAATAAAAAGAACATGTTGCGTATGGGGTAATGGATGGTTTGTCAACAACAACATAGAAAGCATTCAAACCTCTCTGCCAGAAGGCAAATATGTTATACTTTAGAGTTAGAGAAGCTTCTTAATTAGACATTGGAATTAAAAAAGCAAACATTTCCAATACTTATTAAAGAGTTTAATTAAAAAATTAAAAATGCTAAATGAAAGAAACAATTCCTGAACCTTCAAAGTAACACTGGTCATTGGCAAGACCCCCAAGATCATTTGGATTGGCCAGGCCCCTTTTGATGCGCATCACTTGTTTCCATCTGTAGTCAATGTTTGATGTGTAACGACCTATATGGTCAAATAACTGTTTGAAATTCAATTCTGCTGATTTGCAAGCTGTATCTGAAAAGTAGATTCGTGGAATTGCAAAACAAATTTACAATGTTTCGTTCTTTGCGAAAAAGCTTTTACTACTGTACTTATAGAAGTTTGGGTGAAACAAAATCTTATCTTTTTAGTTTTGCTCTTTTACTTTTAAATACAATAGCCAAATATTTTCCATGCATAGTTAAAAAATATTCCCATGACCCTTTAAAACTTTTTTTTTAGTAGTGAACTCACAGTAAGTAAATGCTGCACCCCAAAGGAACTTGGCTCTTCCTCTCAAGGCTGTATTAATTGATGCTAAACCTTCTTCAGTACATTGACTTTCAAAGGAACCCATATTCCTGAGACCAAATTTAGAGCGGTGTGAAAACCAGGGCTGGAATCCATCATTAAACATTCGAAACTGACTGAAGTTAAGTTTTCCTTTAAGAATTCATAATTATAGTAAGCTTTGAATAAAATAGTTGCTTTTTTGAGGCAAAACTAAAAAAGTTAGAGGAAGGGTGTGGGGGCAACAACAATGGCCAAAACCAAAAACAATATTTTCAGGTTTCAGGTGCACTGAAGGGTCCTCAGTGGGGTCAACAAAACACAAAAGCCAATAATGGTAAAGATGATGATAAAGTTAGTATCAGTATTATTCATACAAATACTAATATTAATTAGTACATTGGCTTTTTATAAAATCCTAGCTAGATCCTAAAAAAAAACTCACTTAATTTATAGTTCATCTACTTAATTGTTTAAATTTTGTATTTAAATATTTTATAAAAAGTGTGTTACTTTAAAAAGATAGACAAGCTTTGTATTGTTTGAAATATTACTATAAAAAGTATACAAAATGTGTTCCGATTTCATGATCCATCAAGCAGCGAATACCAGATTCTCGCATGTAGTTATTTTCATCTGAAGCGTTTATCCATAAAGAATATTTCCTTCGTTCTGGCCTGTTTGCATTAACCAGTGGTCCCTTCCACACCATTTTTGCACTATGATAAAAATAATTTTTAAAAATAATGTTTTAGTACACTGGGCATTATACATCTATACATTTAGAGTCATGGTAGTGGAAAGCAAATAATAAAACTCATCTAAAAAAATTAAATTATTCGCTAATTTTGTTAGTAATGGCAGAATGTAATACATTAATATCATATATATAAAATTTCTTAGAAATGTAAAATTTGACAAACCTACAAGCTAAGTTATCACACCAATGAATTTTGAGAGACTGGGTTAGAGAATTTTCTTCTATATATTCCAGCAACATTGGTGTGGCTTCTTCTGCAGTAATCCGGGGGCCATACGCGTGCTCCAGATAACGTTCACCATCTCCATATTTATCTCGAACTTGTTCCAAGATGTATTCTGCTGATGCCAGTAAATCAAAGCGTATTTGGTTTTTCATCTTATTTGCAATTTCACTGAGCTGGAACATAATTATTTTGTCATAAAAATATAGTTACAATTCAGGTTAGAATATAGTTTAGGATACCATGATTTATCTTACTCAGGAAAATTTATTTTTAAAAAAGTACCCACAAAAAATTGAGCCTTTATATTTTTATAGCCTTTTCATTAAAAAATTTTTAAAATTAATAACTCGGTTTTAGTTCATTATAACTCGTCCTTTGAAAAGAGTTTTTAAAAACCTTGTTTGGATCTTTGACTTCAAACTGTGGTGCGACTCCAGTCCTTATAAACTTTGCCTTTTCTTCCGCCAGATTAAGGGGCACAGAAACTGACTGAGTTGTCAAAACTGTCTCCTGAACTTTAAAAGTAAGGCCTCGATACTTGGGCACAGATGGAAGTACTTTGGAAGACCCAAGAACTTTTTTATTTTTAGTCATTTTCAACCAGCTAAAACTAAAAAGAAAAGAAAGAGTGTTGCAATAAATTATCTTTTCAGGTACTGAAAGTAAAATAGGCAATTTTAGCCACTTTTTTAAATTCAATTTTTTGGCTAAAAATTGGTAATATTTGTTAAAAATAAATATTAGAACATTTATTTAATTAATGTTTTTCATAAAAAGATAAAAGGAGTTGATTTATTTGTCCTCAAATTTTTTCAAACATTAAAAAAAATTAGTTTTTATTAGTTGTACATGTACTTTAAAAATGTGTCCATAATAGAGTAAACCCATTATTTATATATTTTGTTCATCCTCTGATCCTGAACAAAAAGGGTTTGTTTCCTTAATATGACATTGTGAGGGACGCATTGTCAAAAAGGGTTAATTAAAAATAGAAGTTACAAAATTTATTATAAAAGTAATCTCACATGGAAACTAGTTCACAAATTTGAGCTTTAGTTCACCATAAAATTAAGTTGACAATGATATAGTTCCGCAGCTGTATTACAGCCCCAAGGCCTGTTTTGTCACTTAATCTTCAGCACAGCTCTCCCAGTCACACATGATGACCATCATCATACATTTAAGCAATCAACACTGCTGTCCTATCAATTGCACTCACTTGATCCATTCTCCTTATGTGTTAAAAAATCTTTGAAGGCCTCTCTAACTCTAATGAAGCGTATATTTTTTTCTGAGCATTATTTGGAATTTTCATGTATCATCTGCATTGGGGTTTTCTTAGCTGTCTGACAAAAACAAACAACTGAGGTGTAATCTATTTAACTTAGTTTTCACTCCTTGCTCACTTTCACTTTCAGTGGTTATCAAGGAGTGTTTGTAGAATGCATACTTGGTAAACATACATTGGGTCATCTATGAAAGACTCTGTTCCAGATTATAGTTTTTACCTTAGGCCTAGTTGAAGTTCCTGTGATAATGCCACTGTTTAAATATTTATTAATGGAGTGGGGAAAGCTGGACCCAAGCTTAGTCACAACTTCCATGGAATATTTTCTGGACTTGAACACAAATTACAGTTCACATATACCTATTTATTTTGAATCTTCAACCGCTTAGCCTTAACACAAAATGTTTTCTAGATATAAAATCCTTTAAGTGCAGGTTTGAAGTTGAAGACAATGATGCAGAGCATAAGGGGCAGGTTTGAAGTTGAAGACAATGATACAGAGCATAAGGGGCAGGTTTGAAGTTGAAGACAATGATACAGAGCATGAGGGGCAGGTTTGAAGTTGAAGACAATGATACAGAGCATAAGGTGCAGGTTTGAAGTTGAAGACAATGATACAGAGCATAAGGTGCAGTTTTGAAGTTGAAGACAATGATAATGATACAGAGCATAAGGTGCAGGTTTGAAGTTGTAGACAATGATACAGAGCATAAGGTGCAGGTTTGAAGTTGAAGACAATGATGGAGTACATGTGGAGAAATCAAGTGAAAATGAGACATGGTGATCCTTTCAACACCATTATGGATGCCTTTGTAACATTCTGGCCATCGAGATAATGGAACATTGATCATAGCTGACTATACTCATTGTTAATTAAATTTGATGTTATGCCATGTTTTTTACAAAAAAAACGTCATGTTGCATTGGTGGTCAGATAAAAAACAAGTACCAAAGGAGCGTCTGTAAATGTAACGTATAAGTACTGATCGATGGCGGATTAGGGGGGGGGGCTGATTTAGGGGCCTGATGATTTAGGGGCCCCCAAATTTAGTATATTTTATAATAAAGGTGGACAAATGTTTGCATGAATTCCTGAAAATATCATAAAGGAAATAAATTAATAAAATATTATCTATTAATCTAATCACTATTCGGACCCGATAGTTTTAGTAATCGAAAAAACTGATTTAAATTTATAGGCTCAATAAGAGAAAATATTAAAGAATATTGTTTATATTTTTTAAAACTACAATTTCCGTCAAGCTCTCCTGGTCATGTTGAAGTTTGTAGGCTTGTGGTGCAAGCGGTGACGGGATATATTTCGGTGGGGAATACTTTTTTTTTCATTTGTCTTTTTAAAAAAAAATTTGTCTTTTTACACTCAATTTAATGATATCTGTCGAACAGTTATTTGTTCGTAATCTTTTTTTATGAATAACCTTTTTGGCTGGGAAGGCTGATCCCGTAGTACAAAGTATGAGAAAGGAACCAATGACCAATGTCAATGGACTATTTAGTTACAAGTTACAGTCTTATATTAGCTGCTGCTAGCAATCATTTTATTTAAATTTAAAGGCAATATAGGGACGCTGGCTCTATAGTGATATGACCCCAGTTTGAGTTTGAATTGCAGCCAGGGGTCCCGTGCAGTCTTAATCCGCCCCTGGTTCTGATTATAATTTTGATAAGACAAGAAAAATAATATAATATATAATACTTAATAATATACAAATAAAACTATAAATGAAATAAATGTAAGTTAGTAAGTAAGTATAAGAATCAAGAAAAGTTAAGAGAGAGTTTATTTTTAATATTACTTTTTAAATTTGACTGCTAATCATTCAAACCTTTAAGCGGGTTGAAAGCAATTAATTTAAGATTAATATATAATTTTTTTTTATTTGAATCACATTTTTGGTTTAAATTTAAATGATAAATACAAAATATGGGTCCTTTCTTAACTTTAGCTTTGAAACAGTTATGTCCCACTAATTTGACTAATTGTGTTGCCATGGACTCTTAAAAAAAAATAAAAGTTTTGAATCGAAACAATGACAAGGATTTATTAATATAAAGATGATTAAAAAAGCTACATATTTTTATAAAATATATTAACTGGAATTACTAATTTTTGTTCCAAAAACAAATGGGAAAGTTTGCAGGGGATAATTTTTTTAAAGTTAAATATTTGATCTCATCTCGCTTTCACTAATTAAAAACCGGAAACTATACCTTCTTTACCATTTAAATAAGAAACCAAAACAACCCAATTCAATGCTCAATATGATTTTATGATTATTTTTACTTTTGTTTTGCTCACCCATTAGAAGTATCATGTATTTAATGATAATTGTATTCTTAATTGAGGTCATCTTTTCTGTCTTGCCTGATTTTGTGGGAAATTTGACTGCTTTGGTAATACTCCTTAGTCTTAGACGTCTTAGTGGGTAAACCTGCAGCCTGCAGTTTCTACATATGTAGTAGGCTAATAAAATACTAATATTATTACTAATACTAATAGTAAGTGGCTGCTCGTCTCGAAGTTCGAAGCATCGTTAACTTTATTTTTTTAGGGTCTGGGTTAGGTTTAGTTGTCTATTTTTAAAAATTAATATAGAAACTGCTCGTCTCTAAGTTCGAAGCATCGATACCTTTATTTTTTTAGGGTCTGGGTTAGGTTTAGTTGTCTATTTTTAAAAATTAATATAGAAAAAAAAATATAGCAGCCAAAAATACCATGCTGGATGACTCGAACTTCGAGACGAGCAGGACCGGCCTTAAGTTTATTATTTCAAAGTGAAATTTAATTTTTCCGTGAGAACTTACGTTTTTAATTTATTAAATGCATTAATATATGTTATATTTTAGCTATTATAGCACTAATTTGTACGTTTTATTTTATTAATTTCTAAGGCTCTTTTCAGCCCTTAAAGCTACATAATCGGAGTGGGATACATCCATTTTGTTTATGTAGTACTCTACTTGCCGAGTTGTCACATTAAGATGCCAAATGAAATTTTCTCACTTAAACTTAAAACCAAAACAAAATAAGAATCAAACATTTAGTAAAAAAAATATATAATGAAATTGTCTTTAAAATATTTATTTATCTTCTGAGAACATTAAAATAGATGAAAAATGCCTTATAAAAACATTTTCAGTTAGTAAATTTATTTTAGCATTGGTCGAGCCAGGTAAAAAACATGTGGCTAGGTAAACAAAATGGACGTATCATGTAAATAATACAGATAATGTATTATATAGAGCCGAAAAAATTAAAAAGTAATTAAAAAGACTTACAAATTAGCGATGTAATAGCTGAAATGCAACATATAAAAATGCATTTAATAAATTAAAAACGTAAGTTCTCACAAAAAAATTAAATTACACTTTGAAATAATATACGTGTAGAAACTGCAGGATTACCCCTTAGTGAGCTTAGTCACGGCTTAGTAGCCTTGCCTTAGTTCATGTCCATAGTCTATTAGTATTATAGTCTTAAAAACTACTTAAAAAGTTTTTGAAATTTTAATTTACTACCACTTTCACTTTCCAATTAATTAGTAACCAATAACGAAGTGTCTGCTGCTACGACAAAGTAACAGCAGACAACTCAACTGGATGTTTCTAGTGCTACAACATGTTTTAACACTAGCAACATCCCGTCGAGTTGTCTGCTGCTACGACTAGTCGTAAAAAATATGCTATGTGCTAAAATGTGCTTACAGTTACGACTAATGTTGTATACTGTATGAAGTGTATTTTAATTATGCTAATACTTAATACTAATTCTTAAATATTAAACAATAGTTCTCATAATCAAATTTCATGATTACTAATTACTAGGTAAGCTGATTAATGAATTTTAAAGGTTAAAAATATCTTAATTGGTGTCCCTTTAAGGGCAAACATTTATAGTTTTAAAACTATAGAGCTCTGTTTTGTTTTGGCACATTCTCTAGAGTTTTGTTTTGTATGTTTCTAAAATTTTATTTGTGTGGCTAGATAGAGATAGCACACTGCAAAAGAGCTTTAAACTTTTATGGCATATTTGTATATCTTGACATTGACAAGTTAAGTGAAACATTTGCTGCTTTCAGCATGCTTGTCAAACTATTCCTCATTATTTCATATCATTCTGGCTTCATCAGCTAAATAAGGCCGTCAAACATATATTTTAAAAAAAGTGTTTTTTGTTCCTTAGATATCCAAATATGTTTTTAAAGTGTCGGATGAAGAAATGAATACCAGAGCAGAAATAAAAGATCTGAAAGATCAGCAGTTAGGAATAAGTGCCACAGATAACTTTGCTCAATATGCTAGACTGCAAAGAAAGATTGATAAACTTTTGAGCATAATGAAAGAAAAAGGTAAGAAACATTGTTTAGTTGATTGCACATTAAGTATACACATGTGTTAAATGTCTTATATTGTAAACACACATTGTCCATTTTCAAGACTGGAGCAGCTTTTTAACTTTCACTTCTTGAGCTGATATTTTAAGTTCTAGAATAATTATTGAATCTATCTATACATTTGTAAAAAATCTTTTTAAAGCAAACTGTCAAACCAAACTTGCATCTCAAATTGACTGTTTTATTTTTTGTTGTAATCCCAAAGGTAATTCCAGGAAACAGAGCATCACATATGTTAGAATAGGCGTCAGTGCTGGAATATATGTTTTACATGCAAGTATTCATTGTATATGTTAGAACTTCAAGCAAAGATGTTAAATAATGGTGTAAAGGCAAGAACAACTGGCATCTAATAAAAAAATTTTTAAAAACGAGACAAAGGTTAACTAAAAATGTTATCCAAGAGGTTTAATGCATATACATGTAATTTTAAAGCAGATAAAATATATATTTAAAAATGAAAGAATCATACCCATTTATAAAATACAAAATGCACCAATAAATTGTGTAATGAAAACAATAAATTGATCATTGTTCACCCTTTGGTATGTAGAATCTGACTGTGATAAAACATTCCAATAAAATACAAGGTTCACACACCATCTGTGTGACTAAATCAATAAATGTAAAGCTCTATTAATAATGGACAAACACTTATGTAGCTATATAGGCCTGCATCAGTACAAATAAATAAAGACAAGTATTTAAATTAAAATATTCATAGATTATATACGTAATGTGTACACCGACATTGGAAGCTAAGAAAGAAGAGAAAAGAAAAGAAGGGTGGGCACAAGTACTTAACAAAATAAAATTTTGGATCCATAATAAAGCTTTAAATGTATTATTTTGATCACACAACTCGTTATTGTACCTTGTATTTTGTTCATCTCTTGCTTGAAGCACTGTCAAGAAATGATGAATTAAATGAAGCCACTTTTCACTAATACACACACTGTTGTTTGTTAGGGTCAACATTGATTGCAGTTAGTAGACACACAAACTCCATTTTTGTCTTGATTTGTTACCATTCATTTCCACTGCTTTTGACAAGTCATCCCATTAACTATTGGTTCTGCTGTGGGCTGCATGTCTTTGTATATCTCCATGTCTTTGTATATCTCCAAGTCTTAGTATATCTCCAAGTCTTTGTATATCACCATGTCTTTGTATATCTCCATGTCTTTGTATATCTCCATGTCTTTGTATATCTCCATGTCTTTGTATATCTCCATGTCTTTGTATATCTCCATGTCTTTGTATATCTCCATAAATATATTTTTGTAAGGAAAAAAAAGTTTTCAGCCTTTTTTAAGTTCTACAATTTTCTTGAATTTTTTGAAACACTTTGCATTTCACTGACAACAGAAGGCTGTCATCAACTCAACACCTCATATCCAACATGCAGTTATGCCCCCTGTCTGTTTTTCAATCAATTATTACAAACACACCAACAATATTAACTCAAAGATGTTGCTTTATTCAACAGGCAATAATTACACTGTCCTTGATGTTTCTTCTTCGGAGAGAACCTCTTCTGTCGGTCAATGCCTCTTGGTTCTCACCAGTTGGTAAAATCATAGCTTTCCCCACTGGAATAGCAGGTGAGATAGACATTTTATTTGATATTATTAGAAAATGATATTTGATGCCCAAGAGGATGGCATTAAAAGTTTTGGGAGCTAAAGGAGCCATCTGTCGTGGGGGTGGGGTGGGGGTGTGGGTATAGCAGCCATCCATGTGATGTGTAAACATTGAGTGGGAGTGGGGTGGGTATAGCAGCCATCCATGTGATGTGTACACATTGAGTGGGAGGGGGGTGGGTATAGCAGCCATCCATGTTATGTGTACACATTGAGTGGGAGGGTGGGTGGCATTTGTGTAATTTCAGATTTATTTACTCATTGTTTTATTTTGTGGAGTGGCTTTTGAATGTTGGCTGTATGTATGCATGGAGTACAAAGTACAGCTCCACGGTGTAAGGTACATATATACTATACAGATGGCATTGGAGGGGACACAATGCTGGCTGTATGTATGCATGGAGTACAAAGTACAGCTCCACGGTGTAAGGTACATACATACTATACAGATGGCATTGGAGGGGACACAATCATATAAGAGGCATACATTCCAATCAAAGTACAGCTCCATGGTGTAAGGTACATACATACTATACAGATGGCATTGGAGGGGACACAATCATATAAGAGGCATACATTCCAATCAAAGTACAGCTCCACGGTGTAAGGTACATACATACTATACAGATGGCATTGGAGGGGACACAATCATATAAGAGGCATACATTCCAATCAAAGTACAGCTCCACGGTGTAAGGTACATACATACTATACAGATGGCATTGGAGGGGACACAATCATATAAGAGGCATACATTCCAATCAAAGTACAGCTCCATGGTGTAAGGTACATACATACTATACAGATGGCATTGGAGGGGACACAATCATATAAGAGGCATACATTCCAATCAAAGTACAGCTCCACGGTGTAAGGTACATACATACTATACAGATGGCATTGGAGGGGACACAATCATATAAGAGGCATACATTCCAATCAAAGTACAGCTCCACGGTGTAAGGTACATACATACTATACAGATGGCATTGGAGGGGACACAATCATATAAGAGGCATACATTCCAATCAAAGTACAGCTCCACGGTGTAAGGTACATACATACTATACAGATGGCATTGGAGGGGACACAATCATATAAGAGGCATACATTCCAATCAAAGTACAGCTCCACGGTGTAAGGTACATACATACTATACAGATGGCATTGGAGGGGACACAATCATATAAGAGGCATACATTCCAATCAAAGTACAGCTCCACGGTGTAAGGTACATACATACTATACAGATGGCATTGGAGGGGACACAATCATATAAGAGGCATACATTCCAATCAAAGTACAGCTCCACGGTGTAAGGTACATACATACTATACAGATGGCATTGGAGGGGACACAATCATATAAGAGGCATACATTCCAATCAAAGTACAGCTCCATGGTGTAAGGTACATACATACTATACAGATGGCATTGGAGGGGACACAATCATATAAGAGGCATACATTCCAATCAAAGTACAGCTCCATGGTGTAAGGTACATACATACTATACAGATGGCATTGGAGGGGACACAATCATATAAGAGGCATACATTCCAATCAAAGTACAGCTCCATGGTGTAAGGTACATACATACTATACAGATGGCATTGGAGGGGACACAATCATATAAGA
The DNA here is from genome assembly GCA_944989445.1 of Ampullaceana balthica. Classification (NCBI taxonomy): domain Eukaryota; kingdom Metazoa; phylum Mollusca; class Gastropoda; family Lymnaeidae; genus Ampullaceana; species Ampullaceana balthica. The sequence goes on along the minus strand of CALYLW010001015.1, from coordinate 50,302 downwards.
GGCATACATTCCAATCAAAGTACAGCTCCATGGTGTAAGGTACATACATACTATACAGATGGCATTGGAGGGGACACAATCATATAAGAGGCATACATTCCAATCAAAGTACAGCTCCATGGTGTAAGGTACATACATACTATACAGATGGCATTGGAGGGGACACAATCATATAAGAGGCATACATTCCAATCAAAGTACAGCTCCATGGTGTAAGGTACATACATACTATACAGATGGCATTGGAGGGGACACAATCATATAAGAGGCATACATTCCAATCAAAGTACAGCTCCATGGTGTAAGGTACATACATACTATACAGATGGCATTGGAGGGGACACAATCATATAAGAGGCATACATTCCAATCAAAGTACAGCTCCACGTGTAGTACTACATACAGAGGCATGGGGGGACACATATAAAGGGCATACATCATCAAAGTACAGCTCACGGTGTAGGTACATACTATAAAGGGCATTGGAGGGGACACAATCATATAAGAGGCATACATTCCAATCAAAGTACAGCTCCACGGTGTAAGGTACATATATACTATACAGATGGCATTGGAGGGGACACAATCATATAAGAGGCATACATTCCAATCAAAGTACAGCTCCACGGTGTAAGGTACATATATACTATACAGATGGCATTGGAGGGGACACAATCATATAAGAGGCATACATTCCAATCAAAGTACAGCTCCACGGTGTAAGGTACATACATACTATACAGATGGCATTGGAGGGGACACAATCATATAAGAGGCATACATTCCAATCAAAGTACAGCTCCATGGTGTAAGGTACATACATACTATACAGATGGCATTGGAGGGGACACAATCATATAAGAGGCATACATTCCAATCAAAGTACAGCTCCATGGTGTAAGGTACATACATACTATACAGATGGCATTGGAGGGGACACAATCATATAAGAGGCATACATTCCAATCAAAGTACAGTGATGTTTTAATTTGAAAGATGAGCTTCTGTTACAATTCTTGTCATCAAATAAAAGTTGTTAATTCTCTGTCAAAGAAAACATATTTCATCCAGTAACAGTCGCTAATTGTCTCTGTCAGTCAGAGATTACATGTTGAGAGAGACAAGACTGTCATCTAACTTTGAAATTTGCACTGTAATAAACAGAAATACTTAAACTATTCAGGAGATGCAATAACTGAAAACTTACTTAACGTTTCCTCGTGGAAGGCAAAAACTAATGAAACATTTATTGATGCTGGTATTTGATGCATGCCAAATAGTTTGACTATAAAACTGGACATCTAATTACTGTGATAAATAATTATTTTAATGTCGTTTCTCCTTCCGTGACCAACTTTCAGGTGCTGTAGGTTTGGGTTTCTGGGTGCTAATATCTCATACAGTGGTGCAGAGAGTCAAGAAATTGGCAGGGGTGTGACCCTGGGCAACCAGAATGAGAGAAATGATTGCTATTTGAACATTTTCTGTGTGTTAACTATGTCCCCTCAAAGTCTCTAAAGATGACGCCTTCTGAGATTCACCATTCAAACACTTAGAGGAAAATCAGATTCCATGAGCAACTGTGACAAATATTCAACTATCTTTAGTTCTAGGAAAACATAGAGAGCAGCTTTAAACTTGCAGAATTTTTAAAATTTTTATCATAAATTTTGTTTGTTTTCCAACAGTTTCCATTGTTTTGAAACCAAAGAAATAATTTGTGTTTATTGGCATTCATATTGATAAAGAAAATACGTAATAAATTATGCTACAAATTACAAATGTGATAACAAGTGGGTAGTTTCAATGAATAATTTATTGTCATGTGAGCTATAAGTTGGCTTTCTATCACTCCTTCACTGTGAATGTGATACAACATCTATCACTCCTTCACTGTGAATGTGATACAACATCTATCACTCCTTCACTATGAGTGTGATATATATAACAACATAAAAGACAAGAGCAGCCTGTGAATGTCAGACAAAATGTACTGCCAAATGTGATGTACTGCCAAATGTGTAGTTTTGTTTCAATTAAAGTCATTCACAACTGTAAAGCATAACAATGTTTTTAGTTAATAGCTTATAAACTGTTAACAGAGAGTGAAATAAAGAAAATTAATTTTGAAATATCCATAACATTTGTCATTTTGAGGCAGTAACCAAACATAATAAATAGATTTGTACATTGAATGTAGGAAATTGAGACCAACTGCTAGGAGGAGATAATTTGAAAGATTTAACATTTAACATCACAGACAAACAAAAAACCTGGCATAATTTCTTGTTTAATGACATGATATTGTTTAAGTGTAACATTCATAGCAGCCATACTGACGACAGTTTGACGATGGACCACTGAGATATAGAAAAAGAGAAGAGTAAAAATTAAAACAACTTTTATAATACATAAATTGTAAGTAAAAATATTAATGGCTTTTGTAGCTTAACATACCCATTGTAATGTAACACTATTTATTTGAGTACCAATTAAAAGTGTTACATTGTGCTTTTAATTATATTAACATTTACAATTGAAATGCACATTTTTGGTTGAATTGTATTTTTGAGGTAAAAGTTTTGATAACTAAAAAAAAGGAATTTTATTAAAAACATGCCCCAAGAGATTAATGTTGCTGCTACTGCTAACAAATAAACTAATAAAAAAATTGTTTTTGGTGTTATTTGATATCAGATAAAGATGTTATTTTATAAGGATTCTATTTTAAAAATGCTTGTAGATAATCCTAGAGAATTGCTGAGTAAATAAACAATCTTTAACTTTGACCTTGAATGGCTCATCAAAGAGAAGATAATCAACTTAGTGAATTGTGACTGGAAAAAGGAAACGTAAATAACTTGATTGCTAAAGAAAAGTAACTTTAATTAATTTAAAAATAGCTAGATGGTCAGCATTCAAACAAAAATTAAGTCAATGGTCAATAAATAATTCCTAGAACTCTTCATTAGTCAGCAAACAAAACCTGACTTTGACAGATGCTGAGCTCCTGATAACAAGGCCCAGCTGGTGCACTCAAACAAGACCTGACTGACAGATGCTGAGCTCCTGATAACAAGGCCCAGCTGGTGCACTCAGACCTGACAGATGATGAGCTCCTGTTAACAAAGGCCTAGCTGTTGCACAATCTTTTCTTTTGTAGTATCAAGGAAATTAAATATTTTGTTTAATTTAATAAATATGGGCTGTTAAAACTTTACAATTAAAATAGTTCAGAGGTCGCCTTTGTTTAGGGAAAAAGAGTATTTGTGTGTGTTGGAGTTAGGTGGTAAGCAATACAAATCTGCTGCTCCTTATACATTTTGGGACCTTCGCTAACTTCTCAGTTCTTGTTATACATGTACTTCAATTAATGAATTATGGTATACAGTTGTGGAGTTAGAAAATATGAATTTATTTTAGAAACAATAAAAAATTATCACAGATAACAGCTGCACTTAGTAACCCTTGAGAAAAGTTGATTACATTCACAATAATTTAAACAAAAATTGTTTGATCACTTAGCATCAATTTTCTGTTCATCTATCAAGTTAAGCATTTATTAACATTACTAATTAGGTTTCTATTAGCCAAATAGTTCATGGACTTTAATTTGAAGATCATTTCATTAAACAAAAATTCTAGACTTGTTTACATCTTCTCATTTACTGAAGTTCTTGACTGGACTGAACATTTGTAACGTTGATCTGGAGCAAACCAATGCAACCCAAGAAAAACATCGTTTACCATTTAAATGATTAAAATAAATAAATGTTATATACAAGTTAGGTTTTTGTTTAAAGATACTCGTAGTGTAAGATAGAAAATAGAAAATTAAATTACACACTTTATTATCATTTATAAAAAATCTTTCCCCTAAATTAAATAGTTTCAGGAGAATAAAATCGAGAGCTACTGAGAACAGCACCAAACTCAACAATTTGTTAGAGAGCTACTGAGAACAGCACCAAACTCAACAATTTGTTAGAGAGCTACTGAGAACAGCACCAAACTCAACAACTTGTTATTATTAATGCAGCTGCTGAAAACCATGGAGGTCAAAATGTGAATTAATGGAAAAAACAATGACATTACTCAAGATCATTTGAACAATCTCATAGATCATACTTTAAACACTCAGAAGTGAACTTCAACAAAAGTGTCATCTGGGCGAAAACTAAATCATTTTTAAAATGAGTCACTAGGCATTTTAAACATAGACACCACTTGAATAACTTATAAATTATATTATGCTCTTAAACTATTTAGACAAATTAAATATTATGTATATATCACAAGCAATTTTTGGATACAGCCATAAAAAAAAGAGAAAAGAAGACAATGGTCATCTTATATAACAACTTCTTCAATTTCATCATCGAAGTTGCTGACAGCATTAACTGAAGGTTTAGTGGAGAAGGCGTTAATATTGGCCTGGCGTTGTCTTCGAGGCAGCACTTTATTACTGACTGAAACCTCATCATCAACTAATGCAGCTCCACCTCCAAACAAAGTGCTGTGCTTTTCTGAATCATTGTTTGATTTATTCCCCTTTACGCTGGACATCGTGCTGTCCCAAGGAAATGTTGAGACTGTGTTGGAGCCTGTGCTCCCACGTTTACCTCCAGGGGAATTGGAATGATCTGTTAAGAAAAATGAGTCTTTCTCCTCTGTTTTTTTGTTTGTAGTCTTTTTGTTTGTGACGGCTTGTGGACCAAACAGATTTTCTAAGAGGTTTGTTGACTGCTTGTCAGATTTCGTTGTAGTCTTGGAAGGTGTGTTGTCAGTGACAGGCTTGAATGACAGGTCGTCATCGTCATCAAAGATAGAAATGGTCTTGTTGTTAGTTTTCACACCATTCCCAACTTTAGTCGGCCCGAATGATGGCTGGTATCCTCCACCCAAACTGTCATTTGACATCTGTCGTCTCTGACGCTGCCGTTCTAGATATGGCACGGAGACATCCTCGTGGGCCGGTTTACCATGGTGAAGGTTGTTTACAGGCTTGGTGAATGAGTACTCTTTTGGATCACTGCGCTTGCTGGGGCTGTCCATACCATCACCAAAGTTTCCAGCCCGTGAACTTTCTTTGGACTTTTTGCTGGGAGAGATGGGCTTAACAAGATGAGGTTCCCCACCATCCATGGCATTCAGTTTTCTCAACAACTCATCTTTCTTCCTTCTCTCTTCCAAAAATATGGGATCATTTTCTAAATTCTCTCTCTTCAGCTGAGCTTTCCTTTCAAGCTCTTTCTTCTCTGCTTCTTTCTGTTCTCTCTCTCTGTCCCATTCCTCTCTTTCCTTTCGTTCTTTTTCTTTCTGCAAGTTTTCTTCTCTTTCCCTTTTTTCCTTTTCTTCTTTTTCTCTCCTTTCTTTATCGTCTCTTTCCTGCCGTTCTTTATCTTCTTTCTCTCTCTTAACTTTATTTTCCTGGTTCTGTCTTTTTTCCAGCTCCTGAAAACAAAACAGAATTCTGGATAAATGACAAAGAATGTGACATTAAAAAGAATAATTCAGGATCAATAACAACGAATGTGACATTAAAATAGTAATTCTGGATAAATACAAATGACTGTGACATTAAAAGAATAATTGAGCAATGATTGAAGTTGTTTTAACACTGAGATTTGTGTGAATTGGACAAATCTAATTTCAATATCTAACAACAGCCAATAGAAATATCTTTTAACAGTTAGGTCATCTATTTTTAGATGTGAAAATACAAGATACACAAATGAATTCTGTGATCAAAACAAACAAGGCTATTTATAGACTAGTACTTGAGTAGACATTGAGGCTAATGGCTTTATTTATAGACTAGTACTTGAGTAGACATTGAGGCTAATGGCTTTATTTATAGACTAGTACTTGAGTAGACATTGAGGCTAATGGCTTTATTTATAGACTAGTACTTGAGTAGACATTGAGGCTAATGGCTTTATTTATAGACTAGTACTTGAGTAGACATTGAGGCTAATGGCTTTATTTATAGACTAGTACTTGAGTAGACATTGAGGCTAATGGCTTTATTTATAGACTAGTACTTGAGTAGACATTGAGGCTAATGGCTTTATTTATAGACTAGTACTTGAGTAGACATTGAGGCTAATGGCTTTATTTATAGACTAGTACTTGAGTAGACATTGAGGCTAATGGCTTTATTTATAGACTAGTACTTGAGTAGACATTGAGGCTAATGGCTTTATTTATAGACTAGTACTTGAGTAGACATTGAGGCTAATGGCTTTATTTATAGACTAGTACTTGAGTAGACATTGAGGCTAATGGCTTTATTTATAGACTAGTACTTGAGTAGACATTGAGGCTAATGGCTTTATTTATAGACTAGTACTTGAGTAGACATTGAGGCTAATGGCTTTATTTATAGACTAGTACTTGAGTAGACATTGAGGCTAATGGCTTTATTTATAGACTAGTACTTGAGTAGACATTGAGGCTAATGGCTTTATTTATAGACTAGTACTTGAGTAGACATTGAGGCTAATGGCTTTATTTATAGACTAGTACTTGAGTAGACATTGAGGCTAATGGCTTTATTTATAGACTAGTACTTGAGTAGACATTGAGGCTAATGGCTTTATTTATAGACTAGTACTTGAGTAGACATTGAGGCTAATGGCTTTATTTATAGACTAGTACTTGAGTAGACATTGAGGCTAATGGCTTTATTTATAGACTAGTACTTGAGTAGACATTGAGGCTAATGGCTTTATTTATAGACTAGTACTTGAGTAGACATTGAGGCTAATGGCTTTATTTATAGACTAGTACTTGAGTAGACATTGAGGCTAATGGCTTTATTTATAGACTAGTACTTGAGTAGACATTGAGGCTAATGGCTTTATTTATAGACTAGTACTTGAGTAGACATTGAGGCTAATGGCTTTATTTATAGACTAGTACTTGAGTAGACATTGAGGCTAATGGCTTTATTTATAGACTAGTACTTGAGTAGACATTGAGGCTAATGGCTTTATTTATAGACTAGTACTTGAGTAGACATTGAGGCTAATGGCTTTATTTATAGACTAGTACTTGAGTAGACATTGAGGCTAATGGCTTTATTTATAGACTAGTACTTGAGTAGACATTGAGGCTAATGGCTTTATTTATAGACTAGTACTTGAGTAGACATTGAGGCTAATGGCTTTATTTATAGACTAGTACTTGAGTAGACATTGAGGCTAATGGCTTTATTTATAACTTATAGACTAGTACTTGAGTAGACATTGAGGCTAATGGCTTTATTTATAACTTATAGACTAGTACTTGAGTAGACATTGAGGCTAATGGCTTTATTTATAGACTAGTACTTGAGTAGACATTGAGGCTAATGGCTTTATTTATAGACTAGTACTTGAGTAGACATTGAGGCTAATGGCTTTATTTATAGACTAGTACTTGAGTAGACATTGAGGCTAATGGCTTTATTTATAGACTAGTACTTGAGTAGACATTGAGGCTAATGGCTTTATTTATAGACTAGTACTTGAGTAGACATTGAGGCTAATGGCTTTATTTATAGACTAGTACTTGAGTAGACATTGAGGCTAATGGCTTTATTTATAGACTAGTACTTGAGTAGACATTGAGGCTAATGGCTTTATTTATAACTTATAGACTAGTACTTGAGTAGACATTGCGGCTAATGGCTTTATTTATAACTTATAGACTAGTACTTGAGTAGACATTGCGGCTAATGGCTTTATTTATAACTTATAGACTAGTACTTGAGTAGACATTGAGGCTAATGCCTCTTCAGTACAAATAACTTACACAAGTATTAAAAATAAATTTGAATTATTTAATACATACTATAACATGGAATAATAATAATTAAGTAAAGATAAAAAACAGAAAAGAAAATTAGAAAGATGGCCACAATTACTTAACAAAAACACAGGATATAAGAAGAAGAAGGAAGTATCAATAGTTACAGTTAAAACCACAACTGGAAAACGGTTCTATAGTTATGTAATATTTGCATATGTCCCATCATTAGGCCAGAGCCACCATTTTTCTAACTACCATTATACACGTAGTTATAATGAGTACACAAATATTTGTTTAAAATTATCTTGAAAAATTTAATTATTAATAATTAATTTTTATATATTAAAAAAAATTTGTATGATGACAAAATAACTAATTACTTCACAACCAGCTGTTATGGTTTTAAAAATGCCAGAACATTGATTGACACAATCAAAGAACATTGACTGACACAATCAAAGAACACTGACTGACACAATCAAAGAACATTGACTTACACAATACAAGAACATTGACTGACACAATCAAAGAACATTGACTGCCACAATCAAAGAACTTTGACTGACACAATCAAAGAACATTGACTTACACAATCAAAGAACATTGACTAACACAATCAAAGAAGATCAACTGACACAATCAAAGAAGATCAACTGACACAATCAAAGAACATTGACTTACACAATCAAAGAACATTGACTGACACAATCAAAGAACATTAACTTACACAATCAAGGAACATTGACTTACACAATCAAAGAACATTGACTGACACAATCAAAGAACATTGACTTACACAATCAAAGAACATTGACTTACACAATCAAAGAACATTGACTGACACAATCAAAGAACATTGACTTACACAATCAAAGAACATGGACTGACACAATCAAAGAAGATCAATTGACACAATCAAAGAACATTGACTGACACAATCAAAGAACATTGACTGACACAATCAAAGAGCATTGACTCACACAATCAAAGAACATTGACTGACACAATCAAAGAAGATCGACTGACACAATCAAAGAAGATCGACTGACACAATCAAAGAACATTGACTTACACAATCAAAGAACATTGACTGACACAATTAAAGAACATTGACTGACACAATCAAAGAAGATCAACTGACACAATCAAAGAACATTGACTGACACAATCAAAGAACATTGACTTACACAATCAAAGAACATGGACTGACACAATCAAAGAACATGGACTGACACAATCAATGAAGATCAATTGACACAATCAAAGAACATTGACTGACACAATCAAAGAACATTGACTTACACAATCAAAGAACATTGACTGACACAATCAAAGAAGATCGACTCACACAATCAAAGAACATTGACTGACACAATCAAAGAAGATCGACTGACACAATCAAAGAAGATCGACTGACACAATCAAAGAACATTGACTGACACAATCAAAGAACATTGACTGACACAATTAAAGAACATTGACTGACACAATCAAAGAACATTGAATTACACAATCAAAGAACATTGACTGACACAATCAAAGAACATTGACTTACACAATCAAAGAACATGGACTGACACAATCAAAGAACATGGACTGACACAATCAAAGAAGATCAACTGACACAATCAAAGAACATTGACTGACACAATCAAAGAACATTGACTTACACAATCAAAGAACATTGACTGACACAATCAAAGAAGATCAACTGACACAATCAAAGAAGATCAACTGACACAATCAAAGAACATTGACTGACACAATCAAAGAACATCGACTTACACAATCAAAAAACATTGACTGATACAATCAAAGAACATTGACTGACACAATCAAAGAACATTGACTGGCACAATCAAAGAACATTGACTGACACAATCTAAGAACATGGACTGACACAATCAAAGAAGATCAACTGACACAATCAAAGAACATTGACTGACACAATCAAAGAACATTGACTTACACAATCAAAGAACATTGACTGACACAATCAAAGAACATTGACTTACACAATCAAAGAACATGGACTGACACAATCAAAGAAGTTCAACTGACACAATCAAAGAACATTGACTGACACAATCAAAGAACATTGACTTACACAATCAAAGAACATTGACTGACACAATCAAAGAGCATTGACTCACACAATCAAAGAACATTGGCTGACACAATCAAAGAAGATCGACTGACACAATCAAAGAAGATCGACTGACACAATCAAAGAACATTGACTTACACAATCAAAGAACATTGACTGACACAATTAAAGAACATGACTGACACAATCAAAGAACATTGAATTACACAATCAAAGAACATTGACTGACACAATCAAAGAACATTGACTTACACAATCAAAGAACATGGACTGACACAATCAAAGAACATGGACTGACACAATCAAAGAAGATCAACTGACACAATCAAAGAACATTGACGGACACAATCAAAGAACATTGACTTACACAATCAAAGAACATTGACTTACACAATCAAAGAACATTGACTGACACAATCAAAGAAGATCAACTGACACAATCAAAGAAGATCAACTGACACAATCAAAGAACATTGACTGACACAATCAAAGAACATTGACTTACACAATCAAAAAAACATTGACTGACACAATCAAAGAACATTGACTGACACAATCAAAGAACATTGACTGACACAATCAAAGAACATGGACTGACACAATCAAAGAACATGGACTGACACAATCAAAGAAGATCAACTGACACAATCAAAGAACATTGACTGACACAATCAAAGAACATTGACTTACACAATCAAAGAACATTGACTGACACAATCAAAGAACATTGACTTACACAATCAAAGTACATTGACTGACACAATCAAAGTACACAAATATCAGCTGTTGATATTTCTCAATCGACTCTTGGGATGCACAACAAAACTACACATTTTAACGATCTCCAAACAAATCTATAATTATATGTTTAATTAAGTTCATGCAATTTTAGAACCCTTCCATCTCTATTGTCATAAATTTGTCAGCTGATATTTATTTTAAAAATCTTGAGTCCTCCGCCCCTCCCGATGTACCATGTCATAACAGAAGAACCCTAAAATATGAAAACAGGTGCACTACCATTTATTATAAGGCACATTTGTTTACAGAAAAAATGTGAACAAAAATTACAAACGTTACGAACTTACTCTGCGCTTTCTTTCAATCTCCTCTTTGGCTTGCCTTTCCCTGTTCTCTCTATCTCTCCACAACTTCTCCTCCTCCTCTTCTTGTCTGGAATTCTCTTTCAGCTCCTCAATTTCCTTATCTACATAACTGAATGAAATATCTGGAGGAGATGAATAATTTTTGTCCTTTTCTCTCTTTTCTTCCTTTTTCTCTTCCTCCAAAAGTTTCCTTTTTTTTCTCTCTTGTTCCGCTTTAATCTTAAGAAATGATTAAGTTAGCAGAATTAATCTTTGATGTAACTTTTTCAATATTTTAGATGAAATCACTATAATATTTGGTTTAAAATATCAATAACCTAATTAATGGGTCATCTGACTGAACCATCCAGAGTTATCCAAAAGCAGCTGACTTACCTCCCTTCATTCTATCTAAAACTATCACTTGACACTATGGTGGATTAAAGGGGGGCTGAACGGGCTAAAGCCAGGGGCCCCCAATGATTTAAGGGCCCCCAAACTTAAAAGATTTTAAAATGAAAGGTTTGAAGGAATCCCTGATAATATCATCAATTAAATAAATTAATCAAATCATATTTATTAATCTGATCTCTATTTGGACCTGATAGTCTTAGTAATCGAAAAACCTGATTTGATAGTCTGAATATTGTTTATATACTTTAAATTAATTGTTTTCATTAAGCACTCTTGGTCGTATGGAAGTGTGTAGGCTTGTGGTGTGAACGATATAGGGATCAATTCCCTGTGGTTTAATTTGTTAATAATTTATTTCATTTGTCTTTTTACACTCAATTTTAGGATACTGGCAAACAGTTATTTCTTCGTGTTCGGTTCAGATAAATCAACTCTCTTTTTGCATGGGAAAAGCAGATATCATCTGTGATAATAATTGTTCTTGTAATCAGCAGTTGTTGACCTTTGGCGGTAGACATTACGAATGGACTTATTTTGTATTTGAAACAATCTTAACAAACCATGTCTCTCACCTCTTTCTGTTTCTGGAGCTCTTCTCTGCGTTTGTCAGCATAAAACTTGGCCTTGTCTCTAGGTGTCAACTCAGTCATGGAAGAAGTTTTTTTCTTTGGCTTTCTGTTCGGTGATTCCTCAGGTGAGTCGTCTCTTGACCTTGGAGGACGGCTGTAAATGTTTTTGTGTTCTAGAGCTTTCTCTTTGTCCTGGAAACAAATGTCGTCTGCTTCAGCAACATATTCATTAATTTATGCTATTAAAATTAAGTTGAATGATAAAATACAAGGAGGCAGTAAATTATAGTGCAAACATTTATGACATGTTTTGTAGGAATCAATAATTTTATGGTGTTCTTGACTGTTTGCACAACTCTGTCATTACACTGCCATCAACTCTGTCATCAACACCGCCATCAAACACCGCCATCAAACACCGTCATCAACACCGTCATCAACACTGTCATCAACACTGTCATCAAACACTGTCATCAACACCGTCATCAACACCGTCATCAACACTGTCATCAAACACTGTCATCAACACTGTCATCAACACCGTCATCAACAAGTTCTATCATGTCTGTTTAGTTTTGAGAATGATTCAAGGGTATCTGTCATTTATGTTGTTATTATGATAAGAATGTTTATTTAATTATTATATGTATGTTATTATCTCCATGTAAAGTTCTGTGAGCCCTGCTCCTTGCTGGGACACAGCGCTATAAAAAATTATCAATTTATTATTATTATTATTATAAGCAGGAGTAAGAGTAGGACTGGCCCACCAAAAACTAGGACAGGCCCACCAAAAACTAGGACTGGCCCACCAAAAACTAAATGAATCTGAAAATATAAACTAGCATATTAAATGCAGAATGGGCTGAAAACACACACACACACACACAAAATGCAAATGTTCAATTAAGAATACTTCAATAAATTAAAAAACTTTCTGTATTGTGAGAACCATTGGAATGCATACCTTTAACTGGCTTTCAAGTTGTGAATTTTTCTCTGTGAGTTCTTCCACTTGTTTTTTCATATCCTTCTGCCTGGCTGCTTCTATGCCCAGCTCATGACGATGGTTCTTTTTTAATGTCTCTACATGTCTTTGTAACTCCTGGAAAACCAAACCATTGACATTCAATATGTCTTGTTTAAAAGAAAGCTGCAACAGTAGCTTGTAATTGGTATAGCTTACATCTGACTTGCCGAAATTTGTTGTCTTTACAAGTCATTTATAAATAACAATTTTAAAAAATGCTTTTCTGAAAATGTAATTCAAAGTAAAAAGTCTTCAGGATTTTTTATATGATTTAAAAAATGCATTGAGTGCATATAAACTAAAAGTTCCTAGCAATATGCAAAGAAATTGACACAACAGAGACATTGACACAGAAAAGACATTGACACAACCAAGATATAGACACAACAAATACATGGACACAACCGAGACTTTGACACAACAAAGACATTGACACAGCAAAGACATTGGCACAACAAAGACATTGACACAGAAAAGACATTGACGTCAGTGAGATATTGACACAACAAAGACATTGACACAACTATTTCATGACCTTAATTTTGGCATCCTTCTCCTCCAATTCCAGCTCAGCTTTTGTTAGTTTCCTCGTGAGTTCATCTCTCTCCATCAACTCCTTCTGTTCACACATCTCCTTGTATTTGTTCATTTTCTTCTTCACTCTCTCCAACTCATCCTCAGCATCTCGGAGGTAACGGTCCGACTTGTCATATTTCTCTTTCAACTTCCTGTTTTGATCCCTTAATGCTCTGGAAAAATATAGGATCTTTGACAAGAACTTGAAGAAGACACATATTTTAGCAATGATCTTTGATTAGAAGACTCAGATTTTAGCAAAATAAATAAAAATAAGGACATTTATCATGAAAACACTAATTGTTCATGACCATTCAGCATTTATAGCAGTGTTGTAGGTTATCTACACTACTGAACATGTCTTATATACACTACTGAACATGTCTTATATACAATAACTAACATGTCTTATCTTGCTGATAAAGTCACTCCTTCCATACAGAAGATTACTGCGTCCACAGATTATGCCGGTCTGTTGGCAAATGACACAGCATTCACAGGCCACTTCTATGAGGGTTCCCGCTTTACCCATCAGTACACCAGTCGAGCGTGCATGCCACTCTACCACCGTGCCCCGTTTATTTTTTAGCTTATCCACATTAATGTGCATTATGTAGTTTGTAATTTATCTACACTAATGTGCACTATGTAATTTGTAATTTATCTACACTAATGTGCATTATGTAGTTTGTAATTTATCTACACTAATGTGCATTATGTAGTTTGTAATTTATCTACACTAATGTGCACTATGTAGTTTGTAATTTATCTACACTAATGTGCATTATGTAGTTTGTAATTTATCTACACTAATGTGCATTATGTAGTTTGTAATTTATCTACACTAATGTGCACTATGTAGTTTGTAATTTATCTACACTAATGTGCATTATGTAGTTTGTAATTTATCTACACTAATGTGCATTATGTAGTTTGTAATTTATCTACACTAATGTGCATTATGTAGTTTGTAATTTATCTACACTAATGTGCACTATGTAGTTTGTAATTTATCTACACTAATGTGCACTATGTAGTTTGTAATTTATCTACACTAATGTGCACTATGTAGTTTGTAATTTATCTACACTAATGTGCACTATGTAGTTTGTAATTTATCTACACTAATGTGCATTATGTAATTTGTAATTTATCTACACTAATGTGCATTATGTATTTGTAATTTATCTACACTAATGTGCATTATGTAGTTTGTAATTTATCTACACTAATGTGCATTATGTAGTTTGTAATTTATCTACACTAATGTGCATTATGTAGTTTGTAATTTATCTACACTAATGTGCATTATGTATTTGTAATTTATCTACACTAATGTGCATATGTATTTGTAATTTATCTACACTAATGTGCACTATGTAGTTTGTAATTTATCTACACTAATGTGCATTATGTAGTTTGTAATTTATCTACACTAATGTGCACTATGTAATTTGTAATTTATCTACACTAATGTGCACTATGTAGTTTGTAATTTATCTACACTAATGTGCACTATGTAATTTGTAATTTATCTACACTAATGTGCACTATGTAGTTTGTAATTTATCTACACTAATGTGCATTATGTAGTTTGTAATTTATCTACACTAATGTGCACTATGTAATTTGTAATTTATCTACACTAATGTGCACTATGTAGTTTGTAATTTATCTACACTAATGTGCATTATGTATATGTAATTTATCTACACTAATGTGCATTATGTAATTTATCTACACTAATGTGCACTATGTAGTTTGTAATTTATCTACACTAATGTGCATTATGTAGTTTGTAATTTATCTACACTAATGTGCACTATGTAGTTTGTAATTTATCTACACTAATGTGCATTATGTAATTTATCTACACTAATGTGCACTATGTAATTTGTAATTTATCTACACTAATGTGCATTATGTAATTTATCTACACTAATGTGCATTATGTAATTTATCTACACTAATGTGCACTATGTAGTTTGTAATTTATCTACACTAATGTGCATTATGTAGTTTGTAATTTATCTACACTAATGTGCATTATGTAGTTTGTAATTTATCTACACTAATGTGCACTATGTAGTTTGTAATTTATCTACACTAATGTGCATCATGTAATTTATCTACACTAATGTGCACTATGTAGTTTGTAATTTATCTACACTAATGTGCACTATGTAGTTTGTAATTTATCTACACTAATGTGCATTATGTAGTTTGTAATTTATCTACACTAATGTGCATTATGTAGTTTGTAATTTATCTACACTAATGTGCATTATGTAGTTTGTAATTTATCTACACTAATGTGCATTATGTAGTTTGTAATTTATCTACACTAATGTGCACTATGTAGTTTGTAATTTATCTACACTAATGTGCATTATGTAATTTGTAATTTATCTACACTAATGTGCATTATGTAGTTTGTAATTTATCTACACTAATGTGCATTATGTAATTTATCTACACTAATGTGCATTATGTAGTTTGTAATTTATCTACACTAATGTGCATTATGTAGTTTGTAATTTATCTACACTAATGTGCATTATGTAGTTTGTAATTTATCTACACTAATGTGCATTATGTAATTTATCTACACTAATGTGCATTATGTAGTTTGTAATTTATCTACACTAATGTGCATTATGTAGTTTGTAATTTATCTACACTAATGTGCATTATGTAGTTTGTAATTTATCTACACTAATGTGCATTATGTAGTTTGTAATTTATCTACACTAATGTGCATTATGTAGTTTGTAATTTATCTACACTAATGTGCATTATGTAGTTTGTAATTTATCTACACTAATGTGCATTATGTAATTTATCTACACTAATGTGCATTATGTAGTTTGTAATTTATCTACACTAATGTGCATTATGTAGTTTGTAATTTATCTACACTAATGTGCATTATGTAGTTTGTAATTTATCTACACTAATGTGCACTATGATGTAATTTATCTACACTAATGTGCATTATGTAGTTTGTAATTTATCTACACTAATGTGCACTATGTAGTTTGTAATTTATCTACACTAATGTGCATATGTATGTAATTTATCTACACTAATGTGCACTATGTAGTTTGTAATTTATCTACACTAATGTGCATTATGTAATTTATCTACACTAATGTGCATTATGTAGTTTGTAATTTATCTACACTAATGTGCACTATGTAGTTTGTAATTTATCTACACTAATGTGCATTATGTAGTTTGTAATTTATCTACACTAATGTGCACTATGTAGTTTGTAATTTATCTACACTAATGTGCATTATGTAGTTTGTAATTTATCTACACTAATGTGCACTATGTAGTTTGTAATTTATCTACACTAATGTGCATTATGTAGTTTGTAATTTATCTACACTAATGTGCATTATGTAGTTTGTAATTTATCTACACTAATGTGCATTATGTAGTTTGTAATTTATCTACACTAATGTGCATTATGTAGTTTGTAATTTATCTACACTAATGTGCACTATGTAGTTTGTAATTTATCTACACTAATGTGCATTAGTTTGTAATTTATCTACACTAATGTGCACTATGTAGTTTGTAATTTATCTACACTAATGTGCATTATGTAGTTTGTAATTTATCTACACTAATGTGCATATGTAGTTTGTAATTTATCTACACTAATGTGCATTATGTAGTTTGTAATTTATCTACACTAATGTGCATATGTAGTTTGTAATTTATCTACACTAATGTGCACTATGTAGTTTGTAATTTATCTACACTAATGTGCACTATGTAGTTTGTAATTTATCTACACTAATGTGCATTATGTAGTTTGTAATTTATCTACACTAATGTGCATTATGTAGTTTGTAATTTATCTACACTAATGTGCATTATGTAGTTTGTAATTTATCTACACTAATGTGCATATGTAGTTTGTAATTTATCTACACTAATGTGCACTATGTAGTTTGTAATTTATCTACACTAATGTGCATATGTAGTTTGTAATTTATCTACACTAATGTGCATTATGTAGTTTGTAATTTATCTACACTAATGTGCACTATGTAGTTTGTAATTTATCTACACTAATGTGCATTATGTAGTTTGTAATTTATCTACACTAATGTGCATATGTAGTTTGTAATTTATCTACACTAATGTGCATTATGTAGTTTGTAATTTATCTACACTAATGTGCATTATGTAGTTTGTAATTTATCTACACTAATGTGCACTATGTAGTTTGTAATTTATCTACACTAATGTGCATATGTATTGTAATTTATCTACACTAATGTGCACTATGTAGTTTGTAATTTATCTACACTAATGTGCATTATGTAGTTTGTAATTTATCTACACTAATGTGCATTATGTAGTTTGTAATTTATCTACACTAATGTGCATTATGTAGTTTGTAATTTATCTACACTAATGTGCACTATGTAGTTTGTAATTTATCTACACTAATGTGCACTATGTAGTTTGTAATTTATCTACACTAATGTGCACTATGTAGTTTGTAATTTATCTACACTAATGTGCACTATGTAGTTTGTAATTTATCTACACTAATGTGCACTATGTAGTTTGTAATTTATCTACACTAATGTGCATTATGTAGTTTGTAATTTATCTACACTAATGTGCATATGTAGTTTGTAATTTATCTACACTAATGTGCATTATGTAGTTTGTAATTTATCTACACTAATGTGCATATGTAGTTTGTAATTTATCTACACTAATGTGCATTATGTAGTTTGTAATTTATCTACACTAATGTGCATATGTAGTTTGTAATTTATCTACACTAATGTGCACTATGTAGTTTGTAATTTATCTACACTAATGTGCACTATGTAGTTTGTAATTTATCTACACTAATGTGCATTATGTAATTTATCTACACTAATGTGCATATGTAGTTTGTAATTTATCTACACTAATGTGCATTATGTAGTTTGTAATTTATCTACACTAATGTGCATTATGTAATTTATCTACACTAATGTGCATTATGTAATTTATCTACACTAATGTGCATTATGTAGTTTGTAATTTATCTACACTAATGTGCATTATGTAATTTATCTACACTAATGTGCATTATGTAATTTATCTACACTAATGTGCATTATGTAGTTTGTAATTTATCTACACTAATGTGCATTATGTAGTTTGTAATTTATCTACACTAATGTGCATTATGTAGTTTGTAATTTATCTACACTAATGTGCATTATGTAGTTTGTAATTTATCTACACTAATGTGCATTATGTAGTTTGTAATTTATCTACACTAATGTGCATATGTAGTTTGTAATTTATCTACACTAATGTGCACTATGTAGTTTGTAATTTATCTACACTAATGTGCATTATGTAGTTTGTAATTTATCTACACTAATGTGCATATGTAGTTTGTAATTTATCTACACTAATGTGCATTATGTAGTTTGTAATTTATCTACACTAATGTGCACTATGTAGTTTGTAATTTATCTACACTAATGTGCATTATGTAGTTTGTAATTTATCTACACTAATGTGCACTATGTAGTTTGTAATTTATCTACACTAATGTGCATTATGTAGTTTGTAATTTATCTACACTAATGTGCACTATGTAGTTTGTAATTTATCTACACTAATGTGCATTATGTAGTTTGTAATTTATCTACACTAATGTGCACTATGTAGTTTGTAATTTATCTACACTAATGTGCACTATGTAGTTTGTAATTTATCTACACTAATGTGCATTATGTAGTTTGTAATTTATCTACACTAATGTGCATATGTAGTTTGTAATTTATCTACACTAATGTGCATTATGTAGTTTGTAATTTATCTACACTAATGTGCATTATGTAGTTTGTAATTTATCTACACTAATGTGCACTATGTAGTTTGTAATTTATCTACACTAATGTGCATTATGTAGTTTGTAATTTATCTACACTAATGTGCATTATGTAGTTTGTAATTTATCTACACTAATGTGCACTATGTAGTTTGTAATTTATCTACACTAATGTGCATTATGTAGTTTGTAATTTATCTACACTAATGTGCATTATGTAGTTTGTAATTTATCTACACTAATGTGCATTATGTAGTTTGTAATTTATCTACACTAATGTGCACTATGTAGTTTGTAATTTATCTACACTAATGTGCACTATGTAGTTTGTAATTTATCTACACTAATGTGCATTATGTAGTTTGTAATTTATCTACACTAATGTGCACTATGTAGTTTGTAATTTATCTACACTAATGTGCACTATGTAGTTTGTAATTTATCTACACTAATGTGCATATGTAGTTTGTAATTTATCTACACTAATGTGCATTATGTAGTTTGTAATTTATCTACACTAATGTGCACTATGTAGTTTGTAATTTATCTACACTAATGTGCATTATGTAGTTTGTAATTTATCTACACTAATGTGCACTATGTAGTTTGTAATTTATCTACACTAATGTGCATTATGTAGTTTGTAATTTATCTACACTAATGTGCATTATGTAGTTTGTAATTTATCTACACTAATGTGCATTATGTAGTTTGTAATTTATCTACACTAATGTGCACTATGTAGTTTGTAATTTATCTACACTAATGTGCATATGTAGTTTGTAATTTATCTACACTAATGTGCACTATGTAGTTTGTAATTTATCTACACTAATGTGCATATGTAGTTTGTAATTTATCTACACTAATGTGCATTATGTAGTTTGTAATTTATCTACACTAATGTGCACTATGTAGTTTGTAATTTATCTACACTAATGTGCATTATGTAGTTTGTAATTTATCTACACTAATGTGCATTATGTAGTTTGTAATTTATCTACACTAATGTGCATTATGTAGTTTGTAATTTATCTACACTAATGTGCATTATGTAGTTTGTAATTTATCTACACTAATGTGCATTATGTAGTTTGTAATTTATCTACACTAATGTGCATTATGTAGTTTGTAATTTATCTACACTAATGTGCATTATGTAGTTTGTAATTTATCTACACTAATGTGCATTATGTAGTTTGTAATTTATCTACACTAATGTGCATTATGTAGTTTGTAATTTATCTACACTAATGTGCATTATGTAGTTTGTAATTTATCTACACTAATGTGCATATGTAGTTTGTAATTTATCTACACTAATGTGCATTATGTAGTTTGTAATTTATCTACACTAATGTGCATTATGTAGTTTGTAATTTATCTACACTAATGTGCATTATGTAGTTTGTAATTTATCTACACTAATGTGCATTATGTAGTTTGTAATTTATCTACACTAATGTGCACTATGTAGTTTGTAATTTATCTACACTAATGTGCATTATGTAGTTTGTAATTTATCTACACTAATGTGCATTATGTAGTTTGTAATTTATCTACACTAATGTGCATTATGTAGTTTGTAATTTATCTACACTAATGTGCATTATGTAGTTTGTAATTTATCTACACTAATGTGCATTATGTAATTTATCTACACTAATGTGCATTATGTAGTTTGTAATTTATCTACACTAATGTGCATTATGTAGTTTGTAATTTATCTACACTAATGTGCATTATTTCATTGTGAAATACCTTGTAAGAATATAAAGATAATTTTTTAATGTTTAGTGTGTGTGAACTAGGAGTGTGAATGAAGGTTTATTTAAAATATTTTTAAAAATATCTTTTAAAATTTGGTATACATACCTGACTTCATTATTGTGCTTGTCTAAAATGCTGGGGAGATCATTCTCCTTTTCTTCAATAACTCTGATTGCCTTCTCCTGACGAAACTGCATCTTCTTGTAGAGTCTGTTCTCCTGTTCCAAGTCTTTGATTTGTATTCTCAGCTCTTCAACCTTACAAGTTGACATTTTTAAACTTCTCAGTATTTTTAAAAAATGAGGATATAAGACTGTAAATTTTGCATGACTCTGAATTTGTTAAGGGTACATTTTTTAAAAAGATTCATTAATGTGACATATCACATTGAAATGTAGTGTATATGGCTTAAATAAAAAAAAATTCAACAACACATAAAAACAAAGGTTTTGACTACAAATCCCTTATATATGAGACATAACTAAAAGTATTGATTATGTTCAATACAATACACACCGCGCGACAGACTAGCTTA
Organism: Ampullaceana balthica; assembly: GCA_944989445.1. Lineage (NCBI taxonomy): Eukaryota > Metazoa > Mollusca > Gastropoda > Lymnaeidae > Ampullaceana > Ampullaceana balthica. The sequence goes on along the minus strand of CALYLW010001015.1, from coordinate 28,556 downwards.
AGCATTTACAGATCTGGAAAATATTATAAAATTATGTTCAATATAATACCCACCGCGGGACAGACTAGCATAAACATTTTACATGCTACATAGAGATAATCTAAAAATTCATTAATTTAATTACGGTACATTCGATCCATCTGAAATTTTGATAGAATGCATTGTCAGGTGACAAAAGTCTATGTGCAAAATTTCAGCGTTATACGATCCCGGGAAAGGGGTAATTTTTTACTTTTGTTTTTTCCCGGGCGGGCTAAACCATGACAGACAGAGAGACAAGACGGTGAAGTTAATACAAGGGATTTTAAAAAAAAGGAAATACATCAACTCAACTGTAAATTTTGTCATTGTTTGTAACAGTTATTTTTAAGTTTTCATATTGATATTTGATAAGTGGTGTAACAAAGTGACCTATGATAAAGTGTGTAACAAAGTGACCTATGATAAAGTGTGTAACAAAGTGACCTATGATAAGTGTGTAACAAAGTGACCTATGATAAAGTGTGTAACAAAGTGACCTATGATAAAGTGTGAAACAAAGTGACCTATGATAAAGTGTGTAACAAAGTGACCTATGATAAGGTGTGTAACAAAGTTACCTTATTCCTGAGTTCATTGATTCTGTTACGACTAGCAGAGAGAACTCTAGCTGTGATTGTGTCATGGCTCTTACGCAGGTCAGCGGGCTCACTGGCTCTACTGCTTCCTCGACCCCGTTTGGCTCCACGTCCTCTTCCTCTAGCTACCCCCCCTGCACCTCGGCCCTTTGCCTCGAACTATTGAAATGAAAAAGTTTAATTTTATTAGAAATACAGAGAGAGGTTTAAACAATATACAAGAACATCTAGACATGTCAAAATGAGCAAGAAACAAATGTATCAAATATATCAAATAATAGTTTGTAGATGTGAATTTAAAAAGATAGCATAATTTATCTTACAATATTTATTGTCTAATTGAACTGGTTGGTGCAGAATTAACAACATAGTCATAAGGTTGTTAAGTCAATCTAGAACTATATAACAAAATAGTCATAATAAGGTTGTTAATTCAAACTAGATCTATACACATCCTGGTGTCAGAAGTTATGTCATGGTGTCAGAAGTCAAATCATGGTGTCTGAAGTCACACCATGGTGTCAGAAGTCACATCATGGTAGAGCTATAAAACTGCACAGCAAGCTGACCACAGAAGTAACACAGAGGTCATGCATCAAATCCCAGGTGAAAATAAACATTTTTATACTATTAAAAGAAAATCAAAGCTTTTAAAGAAATGATATCTTCCTTTGCTGAGAGAAAAAAATATATGAAACTTGAATTCTTCAATCACTTTCTGAGAAATAATGAAATTTGAGGACATTGAAGGCTGTACAGGAAATAGGGCAGTACAGGGAATAGGGCAGTAGAGGGAATAGGGCAGTAGAGGGAATAGGGCAGTACAGGAAATAAGGCAGTACAGGGAATAGGGCAGTACAGGGAATAGGGCAGTACAGGGAATAGGGCAGTACAAGGAATAGGGCAGTACAGGAAATAAGGCAGTGCAGGGAATAGGGCAGTACAGGAAATAGGATGTACAGGGAATAGGGATGTACAGGGAAATAGGGCAGTACAGGGAATAGGGCAGTACAAGGAATAGGGCGGTACAGGGAATAGGGCGGTACAGGGAATAGGGCAGAACAGGGAATAGGGCAGTACAGGGAATATGGCAGTACAAGGAATAGGGCGGTACAGGGAATAGGGCGGTACAGGGAATAGGGCAGTACAGGAAAATAAGGCAGTACAGGAAATAGGGCAGTACAGGGAATAGGGCAGTACAGGAAATAGGGCAGTACAGGGAATAGGGCAGTACAGGAAATAAGGCAGTACAGGAAATAAGGCAGTACAGGGAATAGGGCAGTACAGGAAATAGGATGTACAGGAAATAGGGCAGTACAGGGAATAGGGATGTACAGAAATAGGGCAGTACAGGAAATAGGGCAGTACAGGGTTCATGACTGACAGGTAGAGCAGTAGCGTAGCCCTAAAGACAGAGCAGCCATCTTTAAGAGTAGACTGCTCCATGGCATGGGCATGTGGCAGAAACTGTGCCTTAATATTTGCTTGTCTGTGCGTCATGCTAAGGACATACGTTATTAGTATGTTTCGGAACGGTTTTGTGCAATGTAGGAATCGTGCAATTTTGAGAAGGTATTGACTGAGAGATTGGTTCACTACCACAAGAAGGTATTGACTGAGATATTGGTTCACTACCACAAGAAGGGTATTGACTGAGATATTGGTTCACCACCACAAGAAGGTATTGACTGAGATATTGGTCCATACCACAAGAAGGTATTGACTGAGACATTGGTTCACTACCACAAGAAGGTATTGAGTGAGATATTGGTTCACTACCACACAGAAGGTATTGACTGAGGTATTGGTTCACTACCACAAGAAGGTAATGACTGAGGTATTGGTTCACTACCACAAGAAGGTATTGACTGAGATATTGGTTCACTACCACGAGAAGGTATTGACTGAGACATTAGTTCACTACCACAAGAAGGTATTGACTGAGATATTGGTTCACTACCACAAGAAGGTATTGACTGAGATAATGGTTCACTACCACAAGAAGGTATTGACTGAGATCATTGGTTCACTACCACGAGAAGGTATTGACTGAGATATTGGTTCACTACCACAAGAAGGTATTGACTGAGATATTGGTTCACTACCACAAAAAGGTATTGACTGAGATATTGGTTCACTACCACAAGAAGGTATTGACTGAGATATTGGTTCACTACCACAAGAAGGTATTGACTGAGATATTGGTTCACTACCACAAGAAGGTATTGACTGAGACATTGGTTCACTACCACAAGAAGTATTGACTGAGATATGGTTCACTACCAAAAAGGTATTGACTGCGATATGGTTTCACTACCACGAGAAGGTATTGACTGAGATATTTGTTCACTACCACAAGAATGTATGACTGAGATATTGGTTCACTACCACAAGAAGGTATTGACTGAGATATTGGTTCACTACCACAAGAAGGTATTGACTGAGTTTTTGTTTCACTACCGCAAGAAGGTATTAACTGAGATATTGGTTCACCACCACAAGAAGGTATTGACTGAGATATTGGTTCACTACCACAAGAAGGATTGACTGAGAATGGTTCACTACCACAAGAAGGTATGACTGAGATATTGGTTCACTACCACAAGAAGGTATTGACTGAGATATTGTTCACTACCACAAGAAGGTATTGACTGAGATATTGGTTCAGTACCACAAGAAGATATTGACTGAGATATTGGTTCACTACCACAAGAAAGTATTGACTGAGATGTTGGTTCACTACCACAAGAAGGTATTGACTGAGATATTGTTCACTACCACAAGAAGTTGACTGAGATATTGGTCATACACAAGAAGTATGACTGAGATATTGGTTCACTACACAAGAAGGTATTGACTGAGATATTGGTTCACTACCACAAGAAGGTATTGACTGAGATATTGGTTCACTACCACGAGGAAGGTATTGACTGATATATTGGTTCACTACCACAAGAAGGTATTGACTGAGATATTGGTTCACTACAACGAGAAGGTATTGACTGAGATATTGGTTCACTACCACGAGAAGGTATTGACTGAGATATTGGCTCACTACTACGAGAAGGTATTGACTGAGACATTGGTTCACTACCACAAGAAGGTTATTGACTGAGATATTGGTTCACTGCCACAAGAAGGTATTGACTGAGATATTGGTTCACTACCACACGAATGTATTGACTGGATATTGGTTCACTACCACAAGAAGGTATTGACTGAGATATTGGTTCACTACCACAAGAAGGTATTGACTGAGACAGTGGTTCACTGCTACAAGAAGCTATTTGCTATGTATATATAAGGTAGACATAAAGATAACTCTATGCTGCACTCAACAGATCACATATTTATGACGTCACACACTCAAGGGGGAGAATCCCGCCCGGAGCAATCAGCGAGTAGAATCGATGCCATTAGAACGTCAGGTCAAGTTCGATATCAGCAATCCACTTTATCTCGGCAATGATCGAGAATCGATGTCGTCCTGTTAGTTTTTGTCTTCATGTCAACTCATCTCTCTAAGTAACCGATCAATACCTCAGATTATGCAACATAGTCTTGTCAAGTTTCAAACACAGGGGCTGACCTGTAACTGGTAGCACTTCAGTTACCTGCCAATCAAAGTTCGCTTTAAGCTGTGCAGATTTCTGACCGACGCCGCAAAGCAGTTTAGAATTAACGAACAGCAAATTTTGCCAATATATTTCACAAAAATGAATGCTCTGCAAACTGTGTTCGCAAGTTGATTTTTTTTTGTTTTTACTTTGCCACACGAACCAACGTAACTTATCGGGAACATTGCTTCCAACCATTGTTACTGTGACAATACTAGACATTCACATTGTTACAGTGACAATACCAGACATTCACATTGTTACTGTGACAATACCAGACACTCACATAGTGACAGTTCCGTAACCGATGTTACAAGCAACAACATGCAGCTCAACACCGTGACGTAACAATGGATGACCTAGGTCAATGTTAACAAATCCCTTCCCTCCTCTTCAGCGTTGGATTGTCTGTTTCGTTGGATTGCCTGTTTCGTTAGATTGTCTGTTTCGTTGGATTGCCTGTTTCGTTGGATTGCCTGTTTCGTTGGATTGCGTGTTTCGTTGGATGTGCCTGTTTCGTTGGATTGCCTGTTTCGAATGATTTCAAACATCATTCTTCTAATAAGTCTGCCATTGTCCTTGTCTAAGACATTGATGGACTGCACTTGTTAATGGCAAAAGATTGGGTTCCTTGCCACACATTCACAACTTTCATACTAGGTGGAATAGTTGGTAGGCCAGTTGATAATGGTCATATCTGACCAACATTCATGCCCTGTGAATGTTATCTTCATGCCTGGCTACGGACATACCAGCCCTCCCTAATTGGAGTAAACAAACCAGCCCTCACTGTCCAAGTGTCAGGGAGTAAACATCGATATCGACACGCTGTACTGACACCTGGTGTGCCGGACAAACCCACTGGTAGGGACCCTGTTATCTATGACATAGTGGCCAGCGACATTGTAGTGCCAGGAAACCAAACACCTAGTCAGTGCAGGGGACTAATCGCCACCTGACTAGTGACAAGCATCAGTACAGGGTAAGAATTAGTGCAGACAACCCACGAGTGACAGGACAACTGATAGTGACAGGACTAACACAACCAGGTAGTGACAGGACAACCCACCTGATAGTGACAAGAAAAACCCACCAGCAGTGACAGGACAACCACCTGGTAGTGACAGGACAACCCACCTGGTAGTGACAGGACACAACCAACCTGATAGTGACAAGAAAAACCACCAGTAGTGACAGGACAACCCACCTGGTAGTGACAGGACAACCCACTGGTAGTGACAGGACAACCCCATCTGATGTGTGACAGGACAACCCACCTGTAGTGACAGGACAATCCACCTGGTAGTGACAGGACAAACCCACCTGGTAGTGACAGGACAACCCACCTGGTGGTGACAGGACAACCCACCTGGTAGTGACAGGACAACCACCTCGTAGTGACAGGACAACCCACCTGATAGTGACAGGACAACCCACCTGGTAGGGACAGGGACAACCAACCTGGTAGTGACAGGACAACCCACCTGGTAGTGACAGGAACCCACCTGATAGTGACATGACAACCCACCTGATAGTGACAGGACAACCCACCTGATAAAGACAGGACAACCCACCTGGTAGTGACAGGACAACCCACCTGGTAGTGGACAGGACAACCACACCTGATAGTGACAGAACAACCCACCTGATAGTGACAGGACAACCCACCTGGTAGTGACAGGACAACCCACCTGAGTGACAGGAAACCCCTGATAGTGACAGGACAACCCACTTGATAGTGACAGGACAAACCCCACATGGCAGTGACAGGACAACCCACCTGATAGTGACAGGACAACCCACCTGATAGTGACAGAACAACCCACCTGATAGTGACAGGACAACCCACCTGATAGTGACAGGACAACCCCACCTGGTAGTGACAGGACAACCCACCTGATAGTGACAGACACCCACCTGGTAGTGACAGGACAACCCACCTGGTAGTGACGGGACAATCCCACCTGATAGTGACAGGACAACCCCACCTGATAGTGACAGGCAACCCCCTGTAGTGACAGGACAACCCACCTGATAGTGACAGGACAACCCACCCTGATAGTGACAGGACAACCCACCTGACAGTGACAGAATAGGTTGTAAAGATGATTTATACCGTCCTGTTCCCTCATCCTTAGATGTAGCTACATATATTTCTTTTTGTTGTTATTATGTTACCTGTGGGCCCCACTCTAGTGATAACAGTTTACCTGTATTGTATTTAAAGTAAGGAACCTATGTACCATCAAACCAAGGTTATCAAGTTAGATTCCAGTTAATATGAAACTTATTGTTAAACCCTTCCATACCACAGGAAATATTAGGATAATAATGTTTTTAGAAGTTCCTTGCTTATTTGAATAGAAATATAGCCAGTCTTTGGATAGGTAAAATAGCCAGTATGTCAATACGGACCAGATTGTATTATTTAATGATAATATATCCTCACTCATAATATAATATTTCCAATAATTTTAATTGCGGTTTTTCTGATTATAACATGAATACTAAATTTTAAAAACGGCTAAATCATTAACCTCCCAGCATTTCATTGTTTATTAAGTTCAAAGGCGAACCATCGTGAAATTTGCGAGCGGCCGCTCACCCCCCCAGAGCCTTAGCTGTTCAAAGCTCGTTCGGTTTATAGCATCAACAGTCAGTTCCTTCACCCACACTATGCTATCTTAGAGACAATTTGTGTTACCAATAATTTTCTCTTTTAAAACCCAGCAAAAATCAATCCCCCAGAGCAACAACAACAATACCAATCAAAAACAGAGATATCTCGTGCATTTATTGTTAATAAGTTCAAAGGGATGTGAAATTTGCAGGGGCTTGCTGGTTCACAGGTTGGTTTACTAGATCAAAGTAGTTCTTACCACACTATGCTATCTTAGAGACAAAGTTTGTCGTTACAATAATTTTCTTTTAAACCCAGCACAAAATCAAACTAGCCAACAACAAAATCCCAATCAAAACAGAGATATCTTTTTTTTATAACCCAAAAGCTGAACTAACATAACATCAACTTTAAAGGCATTTTTACCCTCATTTCTGGGTCTCCATAATTTGCCCTACAAAAGTTAATCCACATGGGGATTGAGGCAGGGGAGTCCGGCAAAGGTATTGGAACAAACATTTTTCTCGAGACAACGCTTGAGTTAACAAGGTGTTTTCTCACTGATGCAGAGGCATTAGTAAAGGATGCAGGTGTTTCCATTTTCTAGATGTTGAAATTAAACATGTCTCTAACAGCCTCTTTTATTAGAACAAAATTTCATTTACTTACGAGAAAAATACAATACAGTCGAACCACTTACACTCGAGCTCGGTTAGCTCGACCACCCAAGTAACTCGACGTTTTTTATTGGAACCGCTATTTTCTCTCTTTGTCTAAGCAATTTTTTCATCTGCTAATTCGATTTTTCTAAGTCGCTGAAACCTAATATCTGGAGCACAAAAGAGGGCAAAATTTGCAACTTAAAGTTGGTTAGCTCGATCCCTCGTCGGTTCGCCTAGCAATGCATTTTTAGTTCAAAAATAGTTTGGACATCTCGCTTTCTTCGAGACTTCTGGCTATTGTGTGATTCTACGAGATTTCAATAAAAATTACCGGATGGTATTATCTTCTTTCACTTTCGATCCATGTGTGAATTAGATGTATTACCCGAGGTGCCCGTAAATCGGCGTTAGCGATCTTTAATCCGTCATTATTTCGCAGTGCATGTTATATTATTATTAAACTTAATTCATTTTCTGATGCATTGATCATTTTATTTTTTAAGATAAACGAATATCTTTAGAAATGAAAATAAAGGTTTGTATCGAGAATCGACGATGGTTTTTATATAATTAAATAAAAAATTATTATTTTTTTAAAAATTTGTGGTTGCTTTGTTACCAGTAAGATATGTGACTGTGACACAAACATGCGCGTGACAATGAAATCAAATAATTTTCTTAATATTCCAGTACATGTTTATAATATTATTAATATACACGTCATCACTTTTGGAATGATATTTTAAAAAATTCGCTTAGATTTAGTTGCCGGCCGAGGTCTAACACACAGCCCACAGCGTGCTGTGATCAACGGTCAAGGCCGCAATAGTTTTATTTATATTATTACAAGACTGAGGAAATTTGAGAGCGTTCTGATAGTAACAGATATCCTGCACGTCAAAAGCATTAAACTTAAAATTACCATATTGATATGTTTATTTTTATTTTTTTTTATTCGCTGATTCAACGGTGGCATTGCAAACGCTAGCGGCTGTGCACAACTACGCGAGGCGTAAACTTTGACCCTTTTAGCGCATGCACAGACAATTATAAACTGGTAACTTATTTTTAATTAAATGGAATCGAAACATGACAGAGACGTAATGTCCTTTACTTCGGCATAATATATATATATATAAATTCCAGATTAGTCATAACTTTTCCCAACTTTCAAGGCCGAGAAATTTTTTTAAAGAATTCTTGACTTTTTCCCATTTTCCTGAGTGGGAACCATGGTTATATTTAAATTTTAAACGGTCCTTAAAAACGAACGGTCATTGCAACCTTAGGAAAAGAGTGAAGAAATATTAGGCTTCCGATACGATTCCGATTAATCGTCCCATCACTAATTAACGCTAACTAATTAATCTGTACATAAAGAAATTTCAAGCACATGTTAATATTTTGCCGCCATATTGGTTTTTGTTTTAACTCGATCATCGGTTATCTCGACGCCATTTTTTCATACCCCAACGCCATCGACTTAACCGGTTTTCGACTGTACATGTAAATTCTGTTTTAGGTCATTGGGAGAGAGAATAGGAAACTAAGACAATATTTAAATTTTAATAGCACAATTCTAGTTACAAATGTTTTATCAATTAATGCTGCAATGATCTAGCTAAGTCCTAAAAATGGCTAGAACTTATTGTTTTATTAAATAAATTTAGCCAATTCATACATAAGAATTTTGACCTCTGTTAATTACTGGTCAATGTTAATATGTCACCACCTTATGTAGTACATTAAACTTCAGGATCATGCCTCACAAAAAGACACTAAATTTAACATACAGCAATCCCTCGTTTATAGTGGGAGATAGGTTACAAGGTCAGCTGCAATAACTGAATTGCCGTGAAGTAGGGACAATAACTGTTAAGCAATATGAAATCGGTAGATAAGTTTACAGTTACTGAGTGGCAAAGTACATGTAGCTATATATAATGTGATGAATATGCTGTGCAGTAAATATGATGACGATGAAGGTGATGATGACTTTTACTGCGCAGCCCATGAATGTATTTTATGTCTCTTAAGGTGGTGGTGCCATTTCGTGGGGCACCTCTCTCACGGTTTCCGAAGGTGTATCCATAGTAGTAATAGGAACTAGTAGATACCCACAAAGTTGTGAATGCGCTAAAAGTGAACCCCAAAGTAGCAAGGGATTTCTGTAATATCTAATAATTGTATTATACATTTTTACAAAATTAATTACATAATGTGTTAAAATTTACTATGTCAATAAAATGAAAAAAAATAGAATTTTGAAATGTAATAATTATTAATATATCTAAGCCGTATGCCATATAACAAGAAGGAATCAGTGTCAGTCATCTCATGACTAAATGAACACACTATGTTTGTCTACTTTCAGATATGGCAATGTATCTTAAGTCACTTACTTGATGTGAAACCTAATGGGATTCAAAATGCAGCAATTTATCTTTTAAATCATTACAGGGCATGCAGCATGATTTATAGAAATTTAATAAATTTGCTTGTTTGAAGATTTTACTTCATTATTTCAAAGAAAACTTACATCGATCCTGGTAGTATTGGTGATGTTTATTCTTCTGGTGTGATGATTTATGTGGTGTTGGTGTTCGTTGATCGTCATCACTAGCAAAATCATCACTGTATTTGTCAGCATTTCTGTCAGCTTTATCAGCATAAGCGCGGTCGACACTCATTTTTAAATGTTAGTTTCTCAATAGGAGTTAGGAAAAAATCTGAGGTAAGTCTTTAGATCTGATGCTTTTGATCAAACATGATCAATCCTCTCTGAAAAAAAAATCATAACATAAATAATATAATATAAGATAATGGAAGGCAAGAGGAAAGGGCAGATCAATAAGAATCTGGGAGTGTTCGTGTGAAAATAGTTTTGAAATGCACAACACAACAAACATTTGTCTATTTCAAATTATACCAAGAGAGAGAGGGGGAGAGGGAGAGGGAGGGGGGGGAGAGAGGGAGGGGGGAGAGAGAGAGGGGGAAAGGGGGAGAGAGAGGGGAAGGGGGGAGAGAGAGGTAGGGGGAGAGAGAGGGGGAAGGGGGGAGAGAGAGAGGGGGAGGGGGGAGAGAGAGAATCTTTGCCTTTCACCAGGTTAACGACCAGATGTTCATTAAAAAAAACTATTATTTCATCTTGAAATGGATTGTCATTATTTCAGTGATTTCACTGTTTCGGGTTACGAATGTTTCAGGTTGCCCAATGTATCACTGTATTGGGGAGTGAGTAAGTAAGCCATTGCATATATTGACTGCTAATTTATAAACATATATCCTGCCAATTAGAGATATGCCAGATGATAGATAAACAGTTTTGAATATAGTATAGCATTTTTCTAAATTAAAAACGTTATAATGTATATTCTATGCAGGCTTTAAGGAACCTGACTGAAAAAAATAATTAAATATTTATTTAATGTTTTCATTTTCAATTTTTGAATCATCCATTTAATTTAGATGATATTTACAGTTTTTCTTTGTACAGTTATTATAGATATGAAAATGATATGCTAAATTCATGTCCACAAACAATATCAGAAATCAGTCACATTACTTTACAGATTAACAACTACCAGGGGTGTGTACTGATGTGTCATACACAAATTTGCTAATAATAATTCTAGGCTGCATCTAAGGCAACTAAAGTCTTAGAGTTTGAGTTTAGTTTGAGACAGCCACTTAAAAATCTAAAAACAAACAGCAGGACTTAATTTTCATTGATTAGAACTAGGGCTTGTTCCAAAAAAACATTTTTTCCGATTAATTGGGAAAAAATTTAATCGATTAATCTATAAATTTCGATTAATTTTATTTTTATAACGCACATATAGATCCCGTTAATTTGCAATTCATTTTTCGCGAAATCGGTTAAGTCGCGGTAATTCCATGGCTCCCAAATTTTGTGACGTAACACAACACATTCGTTCTGCTATGCAAGAAATAAGGAAGAAAAACATTTTTGTTTATGTATGCACATCTAAATAAATAATAATAATAATAATAAGAGGGAAAAGTATGAAAGTAACAAAAAATATAAATTATTAATAAATTGGAAAAAAATATTAGAAATATATTCAGAAATTTTAATCGATCAAATTAATTTTAATCGATTAAAATTTTTAATGATTAATGAATTGTTAATTTCCGCAGCCCTAATTAAAAGTTAAATGAAATGAATAAATGATGAATAAATTAAAATTCTAACTAGGCCCTAAACTAAATAAGAGTATCAAATTAAATGAATTTTGTAGACTTAAAATAAAACCAGAGAATATAAGTACTGTCAAAACCTGTTAAGTCGATGGCGTTGGGGTATGAAAAATGGCGTCGACATAACCGATGATCGAGTTAAAACGAAAACCAATATGGCGGCAAAATATTAACATGTGCTTGAAATTTCTTTATGTACGTGATTAATTAGTTAGCGTTAATTAGTGATGGGACGATTAATCGGAATCGTATCGGAACCCTAATATTTCTTCACTCTTTCCTAAGGTTGTAATGACTGTTCGTTTTTAAGGACCGTTTAAAATTTAAATATAACCATGGTTCCCACTCAGGAAAATGGGAAAAAGTCGGGAATTCTTTAAAAATATTTCTCGGCCTTGAAAGTCGGGAAAAGTTATGACTAATCGGGAGTTTTTATATATATATATATTTATGCCGAAGTAAAGGACTTTGATTACGTCTCTGTGGTATGTTTCGATTCCATTTAATAAAAAAAAAGTTACCAGTTTATAATTGTCTGCGCATGCGTTAAAAGATAAAAATTTTCACCTCGCCTTGTCACATGCTGCGTGTGGCATGGCATGTCACAGCCGCTCGCGTTTGCCGTCGAATCAGCAAATTTAAAATAAAAATAAACAAATCAATATGGTAATTTTAAGTTTAATGCTTTTGACGAGCAGGATATCTGTTACTATCAGAACGCTCTCGAATTTCCTCAGTCAATCAAACTTGTAATATAAATAAAACTATTCTGGCCTTGACCGTTGCTCACAGCACACTGTGGGCTGTGTGTTAGACCTCGGCCGGCAATTAAGTCTAAGCGAATTTTTAAAAAAATAATTCCTTATCAGAAATGATTTGATTTCATCGTCACGCGCGTGTTAGTCACAGTCACGTATCTTACTGGTAACAAAGCAACAACAAACTTTTAAAAGAATAATAATTTTTTTTATTTATCTTATCTTATCTGTTTACAGACGCTCCTTCTATACAGAAGATTATTGCGTCCTACGCTTATCTATGGTTTGTGTTTAGTCCTGCATTTTTATTAGAGATTTAAATGTTGATAAAGTGTTGGTTTTCCTGGATTCTTCAGGCAACCCATTCCACGCCCGAATTCCGGACGGGAAGAAGGAAAACTTGTATGTGTTTGTTCTTGCATACGGAATAAGAAAGGTGTTTTTATCCTTATGTCTATCTGAGGGTTGTATTAAGTTATCTTTGTGTTGTATTTCTAAATTAGAATTAATTGCTTTATGTATTATTACTAATTTGCTTTTGGTTCTTCTATCCTCTAGTGTTTCAAGGTTTAATGATTTAACTAATGGTGTTATTCTTGTCAGTTTCGAATATTCTCCAGTAATGAATCTGGCAGCTCTTTTTTGAATTTGTTCTAGTTTATCAATGTTTTCTTTGGTGGATGGGTCCCATACAGAAGATGCATATTCTATTACAGGTCTCACCAAAGTGAGGTAGCATTTTAGTTTTATATCTCTATTACATTTGTTAAAGTTTCTTTTTATAAAGCCTAAGGTTTTGTTTGATTTTTTAATAACTTCATTGACATGGGGATTCCATGATAGTTTCTCATTTATTAAGACTCCTAAGTATTTTGCATCTTTAGTTTGGGTCAGTTCTTTTCCATGAATGTAATATTTTGAATTTATTTGTTTCTTTTTCTTTGTTACTCTTACAGTTGACACTTTTCTGGGTGGAAAGACATACTCCAGTTAGTTTCCCATTTTATCAATTCATCTAAGTCTTTTTGTAAAATTTTGCTGTCTTGTTCTGATTTGATTGTTCTATAGATTATACAATCATCAGCAAATAACCTAACTTTTGTACCTGTTGAGATGTTGTTGGGTAAATCATTTATATAAATTAAAAAGAGTAAGGGACCTAGCACAGTTCCTTGTGGAACTCCTGAGTTAACCTTTATTGGTGCAGATTTAGATCCATTAATTATTACAGTTTGCTCCCTGCCCAAAAGGAAGTCTTGGATCCAGTGATGTAAGGAACCTGAGATTCCAAAGTAGTTAAGTTTTTAAGTAAACTAAGGTGGTGAACTTTGTCAAATGCTTTTGAGAAGTCTAGTAATATTGTATCTATTTGATCATTTTTGTCTAAGCCTTTTGATAGTTCATCTATTAAACCTATTAATTGTGTTTCACATGATCTGTTTTTTTAATTAAATAAAAAACACCGTCGATTCTCGATACAAACCTTTATTTTCATGTCTAAAGATATTCGTTTATCTTAAAAAATAAAATGATTAATGCATCAGAAAACGAATTAAGTTTAATAATAATATAACATACACTGCGAAATAACGACGATTAACGACCTCTAACGCGATTGTCCAGTACCTCGGGTGAATACATACTCCATGGATACAAGTCGAACTAATAATTCACACACGCAAAACATCCAGTAATTTTTATTGAAATCTTGTAGAATCACACAATAGCCGGAAGTCTCGAAGAAAGCGAGATGTCAACACTGTTTTGAACTAAAAATGAGTACATTGCTAGGAGAACCGTCGAGGATCGAGCTACCCAAAGTTAAGTTGCAAATTTGGCCCTCTTTTGTGCTCGAGGTATTAGGTTTCCGCGACTTAGAAAAATCGAATTAGCCGATGAGAAAATGCTAAGACAAAGACATTTGGCGTTTCCAATAAAAAACGTTGAGTTAGTAGGGTGGTCGAGCTAACCGAGCTCGAGGTAAGTGGGTTCGACTGTATGACTTATTCCATGAATTTTATTTCGGATAATCATAATATTCTATATTGAGAATATTTTATATTTATAGATCTATTTACTATTTATTATTTTAACTTTTATCTGACAGATGTGAAGTAAAGATATTTTATTATCTAACCCTTACTATTAATGCTATAAACTACTACTTAACTATACTTTAGTGAATATAATATTAGTATTATTAGTATTAGGGAAAATTAGGCTATTAACTATTACTATTATTAATTATTAAATTATATTGTCAATTGAATTGACTGTCAATTGTTAATATTACTAAGTACTACAACTAGAACTAGAATCAAGGCACTAAACTTTAGTTCACTAAATGACTAAGACTAAACTAAACTAATCAATGATTTAATCAGCAATCACATTTGACATAGACTCAGTCATCATAGACTAAGACTAATAACCTAGTTTTAGTCCAACTCTAAGACAAGACATACTATCATCGAAGTGGCCACTCGTCTCAAAGTTCGAAGCATCGATACCTTTATTTTTTTAGGGTCTGGGTTAGGTTTAGTTGTCTATTTTAAAAAATTAATATAGAAACTGCTCGTCTCGAAGTTCGAAGCATCGATACCTTTATTTTTTTAGGGTCTGGGTTAGGTTTAGTTGTCTTTTTTTAAAAATTAATATAGAAAAAAAATATAGCAGCCAAAAATACCATGCTGGATGACTCGAACTTTGAGACGAGCAGCATCGACCTACTATCATAGCTTATAACTATAACTTTTAATAAGATTACGTATAAGTTATAAGACTAAGAGTACTAAGACGGTAAAAGACTTCTTACTAACTTACTATTACTACTATTACTAAGACTAAACTAAGTAAAAAAAAGTAAGTAGTAGTAGACTTAGTCTTAGTAAATGTACTTAGCTATTTGAAATTAATAAAGTAGTTAGTAGACTTACTAATACTAAAATTTAAAAATTAAAGTTTACAATTTACAGATAATAACTTACCGTTACAAAGTAAGTTACTTGTGTCATGTTCAAAATAACGCAGTTAAAGTTTTTGACAAGTATACTAGGCTAATGCAAATTATAATTTTGGTATTAACCGGTAAGTAATAGAAATATTTCTCTTTGGTATGCTTCTCGTACAAATTGTTTACCTGCCCCAGCAACAAGAAACAACTATTTACAGATTGCGTAGAACGTCATGCTTTAATGCGCTCTCTTTTTGGAGGCTAGAACTCTTCATCTCAAAACTTTATGACGTCTTCCACATCTAAAGAAATCTTGGGAACTTCCTTATCAGGAGAATTTATTCTTATTCGCATTTCGATTCCTTCAAACACTTTTACTGTATATATTGAACAAATAACAATTCAACTGCAATTCTCAACAAAATTACTGAAATGAGCATCCGAGTGTTCATTAGCAACTCAGCTCTTAGTAATGAGGTAAATTAAATAATGATTAACACTTTAATTTGCTTAGGCTTAGCCTTGCAGGCCTTGCTTGTTTGGGCTTAGTTTAGCACAACTATATTAATATTTCTTTAAAAAAAGTTAGTCTGGGTAAGTCTAAAAAGTCACTCAGTCTAAGTAAAAGGAAAAAAAACAAAAGGAAATTTAATAAGTGTAAAAATTGTAATAAGTAATTTTAGTAATAGTTTATCGAAGTGTCTACTTACACCGCAGGAGTACACCCAGCTAAACCATCTTCTTTGGCCTGCGTAGGTGTAGGCCTATACCGTACGTTATATACCGCCGCGGTATACCTAGCTAAACTTTAACCATTGGCTTTGGCCTACCCCTATGCCCTAGGTATACTGGACAGAAGCTAAAGAAATGAGCTGATTTCACTACATTAAGCCAATAGTGTGTGATTCCTATGTCTGTATGTATGGCATCTGTCCGTCTACGAAAGACGATAGATTTATCTTTATTATTTGCAGCTCTTGGTGTGGCTGATGAGACCAATCCTTGAGTGGCAGTCTCTTCTGCATGACACACACACGAAAGCAGTGGGGCAGTGTTGCCTGGCCTTTCTCCTCGCTCTTTTCCCGACTGCTTCTGCCCTAGTTTGCTCCTCTGCTCTTAGTAATCCTTCTTTCACTATAGCCCGCCACATGGACCTATCCTCTGCCAGGTTTTCCCAGTTTTGTATATCAATGTTGGCTACTTTCATGTCTCTCTTGCATATGTCCACGTATCTGAGACATGGCCGACCAAACGACCTTTTCCCTGTCGCCAGCTCGCTGTAAAGCACATCCTTGGGTATGCGACCACTTTGCATCCTCTTGACGTGTCCAAGCCAGCGGAGGCGTCTTTGGCTTAATATTGCTGCAATACTACTCATGCTTGCTTGAGCCAGGACCTCTGTGTTGGGGACTTTCTCTTGCCATTTGATGTCTAGGATGCGGCGCAGGCATCTGAGGTGGAAGCTATTGAGCCTTCTTTCATGCCTGGTGTAGGTGGTCCAAGACTCGCATCCATAGAGGAGTGTGCTCAGTACGCAGGCCTGGTATACCTGCAACTTAGTCCTTGCTGTGAGTTTGGCATTGGACCAGACTCTTTTGTACAGTCTAGCCATAACAGTTGCTGCCTTCCCTATCCTACTACTTATCTCATCTTCCAGTGAGAGGGTGCTCAAGATGTTTGATCCCAGATAAGTAAAACTGTCAACAGCATTCAGGTTGCAGTCGTCAATGGTCATAGTCGGGAGAGAGGCAGCATCCTGTGCCATAATGTTGGTTTTCTTTATACTTATGGTCAGGCCAAACTCTTTGCAGGCAGCGGAGAAGCTGGATACAAGGTTCTGCAGCCCGTCTGCTGTGTGGGATATTAACCCTAGAACTGTCCTAACGGCCGATGGTCGGCCGTTATCCCCCGTTCTGTGGTGTCCCGGCCGATATAAACGGCCGTTAGTAAAATCGTCATTAAAAATGCGAATTATTTTATTTACATTTAGTAAGGGGAGATCACTGTTAATAAATGAATTTCCTTCCTGTTTCCTTATGTTGTTTTTTTTACAACGTGTGCTTATCGAGTGTTATTTTGTGAGTAAAGCCGAGTGAAAATTTTCTGAATTTTTTTTTGACTGCCAAAATGACTGGCGCTGGAGAGGGCCCATCTGGATCGGGAAATTAACATTGAATATCTTTATTTAATTAATTTTAATTTGAGACCATTTAAAATAATAATTTCATGGACTTTCTACAACTAAGTGATGATAGGGCTAGTAGCAGGGGGAGGACGACATAGAGTCTAACATTAAAGAAATTAGCACTGCACCTCCCTGTCATAGTGATGTGATTTTACTGACAAATTTGTTTGGGAGTGCATTGATATAGAGCAGAACAGACTCAGAATAGATCCTAATTTTACTGTCAGAATATAAATTTTGAAATGTGTTCAGAGTAATCAGAATCAGAGCCTATTAATTTTTAAATTTTAATTTCTGATGATGAACTATTAACAGTCTCAAAGTTGAATGTCGGTGAAAGTGAAAGCAAATTCTTACATGAAGGTTCAACAACCTGGGATTCAATGTGTCTTGCTATACACAGATACCTCTGTGCATCAGCTGTTATTATTGAAAGCAAGAAGGACTGCTTTGTTTGTAGTGACAGAAGAAAAGACAAAAAAACTTGATAGGGTAGAGGACAGAAATGACACTTGTGTCCTGGTTGCAAAGTTGGGTGCCACGAGCCTCACTTCATTCATCAGACCGACCAGGCTCTTAGTCGGAAAAGAAAAATAATCAAAGAAATTCATGTTTGTGGTCTTTGTTTTCACAAATATTGTAATAAAACATTGTTTGAATTAATAGAAAAGGAATTTGTTAAGTCAGTTAAATGATCAAAGTGATGTAATGTCCCTTTTCTTTTTTTTTGGAGTGACCGAAATTTGAAGGTTATGAAAGAAAAAAATTCACCAAAATTACATTTGTCAAACAAATGACATATAACTATACATTTTCTGAAAGAGTATTGCTTCTAGTATCTGAAAATCTTGGTTTTATGACAGTTAGAACAAGTTATAGAGTGTGAGGGTGGTTTGAATGCAGAAGATGAGTAGTAAAATTTTACTCACTCTGTGAAGGTCAAGGTCAATGTCAACATACATAATATAAAAACAAATTATTTATATAACATAAGAAACCTCATCCAATGTACTTTCAGAAAATGTATACATGTTAGGGTCTCAGAGTTCATTCAGTATGGGATTTTGTCATTTTTAATAAGCCTATGAAAAAAGCTAAAATGGCAGGACGCTACAGAAAAATTGACTGGACAGTTCTAGGGTTAAGGCGGCATCGTCTGCAAATAAGAGCTCGCGCAGCAAAATCTTCCTTATTTTGGTCTTGGCTTTAAGTCGGGCAATATTGAATAATCTCCCGTCAGCTCTGGTGTGTATGTATATCCCCTCGCTGTTGTTCTTGAAGGCATACTGGAGTAAGATGGAAAAGAATATTGCGAATAGAGTAGGTGCCAACACGCAGCCTTGCTTTACTCCACTACTTACTGGGAAAGCCTCAGAGGTGGCACCGTTATAGCACACTGTGCCCT
This sequence comes from Ampullaceana balthica, assembly GCA_944989445.1. Classification (NCBI taxonomy): domain Eukaryota; kingdom Metazoa; phylum Mollusca; class Gastropoda; family Lymnaeidae; genus Ampullaceana; species Ampullaceana balthica. The sequence goes on along the minus strand of CALYLW010001015.1, from coordinate 9,518 downwards.
GCATGTTTTCGTGGAATTGCTTGATGATGTTAAGCAGATGTGTAGGGCAGCCTATTTTTACTAAGATCTGGAAAAGGCCGCTTCTGCTGACAAGATCAAAAGCTTTAGTTAGGTCGACGAACGCGATGTATAGAGGCATATGTTGCTCCCTGCATTTCTCCTGCAGCTGGCGCAGAGAGAAGATCATGTCTATGGTTGATCTTCCGGCTCGAAAGCCGCACTGCGATTCTGGGAGTACACGCGATGCTAGGGTCTGCAGGCGTGTCAATGCAACTCGGGCGAAGGCCTTTCCAACTATACTGAGGAGAGAGATTCCACGATAGTTGTTGCAGTCACTCTTGTCTCCTTTATTTTTATACAGTGTAACGATGTTGGCATCTTTTAACTCCTGTGGTATCTGCCCCTGTTCCCAGCACAGAGTGAGGAGGTCATGCAAAGGCTGTAAAAGTATTTCTTTTCCACATTTGAGAACTTCTGGTGGAATTCCATCATTACCAGGGGCTTTCCCGCAGGCTAGGCAATCTATGGCTCTACTTAGCTCGACCATTGTGGGTAGGCTATCGAGCTCTTCCATGACCGGCAGGTCTGGGATATCGTCCAGGGCAGCAGTTGAGACATGGTTTATAGTTGCGTACAATTCCAGGTAGTGCTCGATCCACCGTTTGAGTTGCTTGTCCCGATCAGTGATAATTTCCCCTGCTTTTGACATTAAGGGTGCTGTCTTGGAGGTCAGAGGGCCTGTTGCTTGTTTTATATTCTCGTACATAGCCTTTGTATCGCCTCTATCAGCAGCTGACTGTATGCTGGAACTTAGATTGAGCCAGTACGTGTTAGCGTAGTGGCGAGCTGCCTGCTGGGCATTTTTCTTGGCGCTCTTAAGGGAATGTAGAGTTTCTGGGCAAGGCCTGTCTTTATAGGCTAAAAGAGCCTTTCTTTTTGCATCGGTGACATGCTTCATTTCCTCCCAGTGGGCCTCAAACCAGTCTGCACTTTTGCGTTCTCTCTTGCCGAATGCCGCAATAGCTGAGCCATATATGGTGTCCCGCAGATGTGACCACTTGGACTCAATAGTGTCTACTGGTGGCATTTGTACAAGAGCTTCTTGTAGTCTCTGTGTGTATTCTGCTGTTCTCTCTGGATTCTTGGTGGAGCAGATGCCTATGCGTGGTTTTCCCTTGTTTTTGTTGCGGTACAATTTCTTTGGCAGTAACCTTACCTTGCTAGCCACTAAGGAATGATCTGTGTCGCAGTCTGCACTGTGGTAACTGCGTGTGAGGAGGACACTGGCCAGTTGTGTGCGTCTTGTGATGATGAGATCTAGTTGGTGCCAGTGTTTAGAGCGGGGATGCCTCCATGACACTTGGTGGATTGCTTTGCAGTTGAAGAAAGTATTTGTGACACATAGTCCATGTAAGCAGCACATCTCTAGTAATCTCTGCCCATTTTCATTTAGCCTGCCTCTTCCAAAATAACCGAGGCAAGTTGGCCAGGCCATGTGATCACTTCCAACTCTTGCATTGAAGTCACCAAGGAGGTAGATTGCTTCATTGGTGGGTATGCTGGCTAGTGTTTGATTGAGATCATCATAGAACTGGTCTTTCGCTTCTGAGCTCGAGGATAAGGTTGGAGCATAAGCACTGATGATGTTGGCTAATCCTGAGGATGTAGATAGTCGTATTGTTAGTATTCTGTTAGTGCCCTTTGTTGGGGGTTCTATGGAGGAGCAGAGTCCATTTTTTATGGCAAAACCAACCCCATGTTGCCTTGGTGTGTCCATTGGTCCACCCTGCCAGAAGAAAGTGTAGTTGCATTCTTTTATGGTACCACTTTCTGGGAGTCTAGTCTCCTGAAGGCAGGCAATGTCGATGTTTAGTCTGGCAAGCTCCCTGTCAATGATGGCTGTCTTCCTGGCATCATCAATAAGCTGCAGGTCGGCAGTAATGCCTGGACACATAGTCCTAACGTTCCAGCTTGCTAGGCGAAGAGCTGGAGTCTTCTTATCTTTTGTTTTTTTTATTTCTAGGTGCAGGATTTACTGGCCTACTTGTTGAGAAGTTCCTCTGAGCTCCACGCACCCAGTGGAGCAGGTAGGCCATGGCGGGATAGCACCTTATTGGCTGGGGGCTGCCCAGCTTGAGGCGGGCGGTAGCGATCCATTGAGACATGGTGATCTCTCCCACCGTCAGAAGCAACCCCTGGCGCCTAGCTCTACGCCAATTGAGCTATGGCTTATAACCGGTAAACTGCTGCTTCCCGTGTTGTGTTCACACCTTGCGGCGATGCTGGAGTGTCCTCTCCAGTAAAGATAAAGCCTGGGCGTGTTACTATGGAGAACCAGCTGCTGCCCAAACAGCAGATCCCCCCTCTCCACGCCAATGGTGGATCCAATGGAACGACTAATGTCGATACGGCTTGGCACCATTCGCGTCGCAGGAGCTGCCGGAATGCAATTTGTTTCAGTAGCAGACCGCCTTAGGAGCTCCATTTCCTGATTTTCTGTCGGGGTTTACTCCCCTAGCCTTTCCCATGAGGGTTTAGCCGCAAGGCAGCGGAGGTTTAGAATAAGAGTTCTACCCGAAGATACTGGTTTTGAGGCGCCAGTTGACCGCCTTCATCCCTTCTCCTGTTAGTAGAAACATGGTCCGCCGGGCTTTTGTGTGAGCCACGCGAGAAGGCCAGGAGCTGGATTTTGGTTGACAGAGGCATTAAGAGACGCAAGCCTTTTAGGGCATTTCTAGAGGAGTGGATGCTTATCTTCCACCCCCGCCCTGGCAATGACAACCTTGGACCACACCTTGGATTCCTATGTCTATGTTATACTAAACAGTAGTCCCCAAATATATCTCTTGACCTTGTCTTATCTATACAGACGCTCCTTCTATACAGAAGATTAATGCGTCCACAGACCATTCCGGTCTGTTGGCAAGTCATGCAGCGTTTACAGGCCTCGGCTATAAGGGTTCCACGCATTACCCAGCCGCCTTTATTTCCCTTACTAATGTTAGGTACACATTCGGAGCTGGGTGGACTCAGGGACGCCCTGGGCCTCAGGAACAAATCTTTGCCTTCACAAGGATTCGAACCCGCGACCATCGGTACGCCAGCCGAGCACGCATGCCACTCGACCACCGTGCCCCTTAATCAATCTCTATAATAGTCTACTCTATATACTATATTCAAATTTCAAGTTTACTGAATTTTAAAAGATAGCACTGCCAAAAAACTTGATGGTGCACATTTAATAATAATTATTTATAGTTATAAGTTTTGAAAATCATTTTTATTCACGAGCAGTTCTGGCCGCATGATAATGCGTAGGGTAGATGTGTCTGCATTGGAGGTAGCAGGTTCGAATCCCAGTTTAGGGTTTTTATCTTTCTAAGTTTTTATTATTATTATTATTATTATAAACAATGAGAGTGCTGCAAACAAGAAACAAGTGTTTTTACTATGTGTGTTCTCAATCAAGCTCAAGTTTCCTTGAAACATCCCCCCCTCCCCCAAACCAGACTTTCTTTTCTGTTATATTACAGACTCTCCATCTATTTTTATAGCAGGGGTTTCCAACCTTTTTGTACTCTAGAGCACATTCTAAAATATCGGTAGGGCGGCGTGCACCACCTATTTTTAATCGACAAACTCCTCCCATAACTTAACATTTCCCCATAATTTATTTTCTTATATTCATAATTTACTAATAAATAATAAACAAACATTTTCAAAATAATAAAATTTTTATTCAAAATTCATAGGCACAGAGAAAAGCATTTACAAAACGTAAACAAAGTAAACAAAAACACAAATACAAAGAAAAGATTTTAATTTTATAAAAAAATATAATGTCAATGTGATCTTTGGCATTGCTTATCATTAGCCAGTGCCTCATAATTAGGAGAGTATGACGATAATCCTGTTAGCAAACAATCATAAAGATGCTCATTGGTCAGTCAAGATTTATATCTTGATTTTATAAAGTTCATGTTTGAAAACAATGATTCGCATAAATATGTCGAACTGAAAAATGATTCAATTTCATATTCAGCTTTTTTTTTAAAAATGGGAACTTTTCTCTGTCCATTATATTCTAAAGTCCTCTGATATTAAGGATTTTAGCAAAATATAATTCTCAAGGTCCAAAATTTTGAACTCTAACTTAACTCTTCTGTCTTAGCTTGAACAAAATCTGTCATACATGTGGCCATTTTCATTACATTTATTTGGCAAGTGAAAGGATTGAAGCAGAAGGAAACAATTGACTCGATATGTGTAAACTGCAAAAATCTCTCTTCAAACTGTTTTTAAATCCTTTATATTAACTCGTGGTGTCTGCTTCAGGCAGGCGGGCGGTGCCGAAAAAACTTTGGATCGATTTTTAACCCACTTCCTCGTAAGCTAACGAGCTGAAATTTTGCAGGCAGACTCGTGCCGATGATAAAAATGATGTATCAAAATTTCAGATAAATCAAATGTACTGTAATTAAATAAATGAATTTTTATATTATCTTTATCTATCTCTATGTAACATGTTAAATCCTTTTGCTAAAGTGTTGTGGTGCGTATTATATTGAACAACCTTTCCTGTCGCGCAAAAAGGTGCGTATTTTATTGACTATACTTTTTATAAAATGGGTGCGCATTATATTAAACATGTTTTACGACACATAACTACAATGTTGTATTTTTAGATTGTCTTGCGCTGCGTATTATAATGAATATTCTTTTAGTTATGTCTCGTACATAAAGATCTATAGTCAAAAACTTGTTTTTTACGTTTTTAAAAAATTTTAACACTTGAAGATGCTTAATAAATAATGACCCGTTTAATTCATTGTTACCTAGCATTTTCTTCATATGTGGCAAATGCACGAGAGAATTGATCTGAAGATATGATATCAACAAATCCAATTTAGCTTTAAATGACTTTACAGAGCTTATCATTTCAGCTCTGCGTTTGTCTTTCCCCTGCAACTACAAATTTAAAGAATTCAATTTTTCCATGATGTCTGTGAGAAATCCCAAATCAATCAGCCAGCGAGAGTCAGCTAGTTCATCATAATTTTCCTTTTTTGAATCCTTTATATTAACTCGTGGTGACTGTTTGTTTGAGCCCTTGCTTGCTTGCTTGTCGCAAAAACTTTGGATCGATTTTTAATCCACTTCCTGGTAAGCTAGCGAGCTGAAAGTTTGCAGGCAGTTTCGTAACAATGATAAAAATGATGTATCAAAATTTCAGATCTATCGCATGTACTGTAGTTAAATTATTGAATTTTTAGATTATTTTATTTATCTCTATGAATCATGTTATTTCTTTAGATAGAGTGTCACTGTGCGTATTATTTTGAACAACCTTTTTTAATACTTTCCTGTTGCGCGATTCTGTGCGTATTATATGAACTATAATTTTTAAAAATATATTCCCGATCGGTGCGCAATATATTAAACATGTTTTTCGAGACATAACTACAATTTTGTATTTTAGGATTGTCGTGCGCTGCGTATTATAATGAATAAGGTTGTTAACGGTTAACCGGTCCTCAGATCAGGACCGGTCCTATTTAATCAGGATCGGTTAACCGCAACTTCAATAAGCCCCCGCAACTTCAATAAGCCCGTAATAGCTCTTTACCCCGGAGTTTGTTTTTGTTGTGTTGAGCGACGGTGACTTCAAATCGCTTTCTCCCGATTCCGGTATCTTATTAATATACACGTCATCACTATTAGTCTACTTAGCCTACGGCTAAGGAATGCTTTTTCTAATTTTTAATTTTAATTTGCTTAGTTGTCGAGGCACTGTACGAGAGCGTGATGTGAACCACGGTCAAAGGTCACGGCTATTACTACAGTCGGACCGCTCTAAGTGAACTCAAAAGGGCGGGGGGGGGGACAAGTTACTGAGTTTTCTAGTTAGGGATAATGAGGGTGGTGGGGGGAGGGGAGGCTAAAAGGCTTGACAGGTCTTTGATGTTTATATAAAAGGAAGCCTCTTGCTTTGACATACGGGGCACAGGGTTGGGAACCTCTGTTTTATAGTGTCTAACAATTATTATGCATGCTTCAATATTTAATGTCTTAATGTTTAGTATTGAATTTTTGTTAGAGTTTTAAATTGAATATGTTGATTGTGTGTTGGTTTGTTCAGGCAAACGGGCGATTCAAAGATATTATCAATTACACAATATTCAAATGTTTACCTTACACTTATTTCTAAGCCACTTAAGACAGTTATTCACTAGTGATGGGACGATTAATCGGAATCGTATCGGAATAATCGGAATATCGGGACTTTTCCAAAGTATCGGGAATCGGCATCGGAGCTGAATAATTTAGACCCGATTCCGATTCCAAAACGATTCCTGATTAACTACCATGAGCCGCGTTATAAATTTTTTATATATTTTTTTGACATTTATTTTCTTTATTTTGTTCCGAGATTTTTAATTACCGACAGGAAGTTTATTTAAAACCACATGTTATCAGCAAAATGTAAACAAATCAGTATTAGAGTAGCTTGTTAGGAAAGTCACGCAAGTGCCCTCCAAGGGACAGTATCGCTCAATCTGGGAATCACTGTTCTGAATGATGCTAACTCGGTCTACTACTACCATTACTATGTCTATTGCTTTGTCCTCATTGTTTCATTCATAAAGGTGGCCGTGTGCAAAAGCAATTTAACTATTGGTTAGAATTAATTTTGAGTCAAAGTTGAAGGTTCAAAAGGAGTTATTAATTTTTTTATAGAGGACAGTTCAGTTCGCTTTGTCATGAGCCATATCACTATGTAGTAGAGCTTGTTGGAACTAAAACTAGTAAACACAACAGAAACTTCGTTTAAAAACAAATTATACTGTTTATACAAAGCTAAATTGGTTATTAATAAAGGAATATTTTTAAAACAAACTAAAGAAATAATATTTGTATTTAGAGCATTGATCCTACAAATAAAATCAGTATTAAAATGAGAGATAAAGTGCGTGACGTAAACAGCGGAATTGAGGTCACAAAATGTGGGGGTAAAATTAAAATGCATTGGCTGCATTGAGTATTGGGACAATTTGAACAACACTTTAAAAAATTCATAACTTTAAAACTGCTAATCCTAAAAATATAATTTTGGTGTTACAATTAACTTAAAAATCAGCTCTATTTAACTATGCCATTAGTTTGTTTTTTTTTAAAGTTATTTTTTAAAATAATAAAGTCCCTACCTTAGGAAAGAAATATTAGTGAGTTAGGAACATTACGTAAACCCTCACACAGTGCACTCCTGTATATTTAATTTTAACTGATTAGCTACCGAATTGAAAAACAGGCTGTGGCCGAATTAAATGTGTGCCCCCTTTCCCACTAGCATGTATGTGTAGAAATTTAGCTTCAGTTTTCTTATTTCCTTACAAATTTTAATAGTTAAGTTAAAATATCATTTTGTAGATAATACATTTTCTGTAAGTTAAGTATACAATATTTTATTGTTAATTTATAAAGTTTAAAATGTTTTATTCTTGATTTTAACAAAAACTTACGAAAATTGGAAAAACGGGGCACCCTAGACCTTACCTTCAAATGCTAGCTTTTTTACTATTACATAGTATACTCGCCAAAGAGAAACCGTTTAGAACCAACAACTGGAGAGATGCTTATGGCTTATGTTTTTGCACTATAACTTACGAGTGCTTCAATAATTTGACTATGATTAAATGCATATTCTTCCTATCAACTGATCTAACTGAATGAAGTTTTTCTCATTAAATGTAATTATTTATATTATTTTGAACTTAATACTTCATCTTTGTATATTAAAATGGAATTATTGATAGATGTGTTTTAATAAAGCCTTTCTTATACATTTTCCATATTGTATGCTTCAATAGCAAGTTAACAAACTTTTCTAATCAACTCTCAACTTTTATATTAATTAAATATGTTAATACCTGGGCACAGTAATATATATATGTAATAATGGCTAGGAATCGGAATCGTATCGGGAATCGTATCGGGAATCGGGATAATTTGGGAGAATCGGAATCGTATCGGAATCGTTAAAAATTTTGGTATCGTCCCATCACTATTATTCACTGAAATCACTGGATTGACAAGTAAGATAGCCTATACGCACAGGTAATAATTTGTATAGGTAGTGTGTAGTATTAAATTTTAACTTCAAAATGTATTTGTTACAATGATACTTGGTGATAATGTAGTAAATTTCCACAGCTCATTTACAAATAACTGGAAGAAGAAATAAGTGGAGTTCCTCATTGAATGAAGTAAGATAGTGGGATATAAGGAGTCAAAGATGGTAGTTTATATTGTTGAATGGAAATTTTATATCCCCTTTTAAAAAATCTAAATAGTTTTAAAGAGTATTAGTAAGCAATTCCAGGGTGGCGGCAGTGGCAATAATGAAAGCACTGAGCACACTTTTAGGCCTGTTGTCCACTGAGACAGAAGGAAATAATATATATAATATATTGGCTATCTCATGCATGTAGTGTATATATTTAAATCTATATTTTAGGATTCCTTACATTTACAAATCAACACCAAAAAGCTTCATTTCATACTTGAGCAAACGCAGCTTATAGTAATTAATCGTTTTTTGCGTTACTATATTCCTTTTTAGCCGTGGTAAACGTAGGCCTCACCCCATGGTTCAGCTAAATATACTGCGGCGGTATACACAGGTCAAAAAAGATGGTTTAGCAAGGTACACTGCGGTGGTATACGCAGTGCTGGACATAATTTATAGTAATTTAATAGTTATATTTAAGAAACATGTTTTTATGAGTATGAGCCAACTGTCTACCTGAGGCATGAGGGACTGTATTAGATTTAGATTATCTATGTCAGTGCATCTCAAAGTGGGGGTCCGCGGACCGGTGCCAGTCCTTGGGCCATCCACTGCCGATGCAGAAGTTATGAAGAAGGGACAGAAAAATATAATTATAATCCTCCATTTGCAACCATTACTAACCCTATAGAATATTTCAATTTTTCGGTAATATGCTAATAAAATGAAACAAATACAATAAAATAAACTACATTTCACTACCAGGCCAGTACAGGGAAAATAGTTCACCGCTATGTGATGCCATTCACATTCTGTAATAAGTTTCAATTTTTATTTTCAGGTTCGGAAACAGCAGCAGTACATCTTAGATATTCTGACTGCATTAAAAATCAATTACGAAGTCATTGATGTCCTTGACCCCCGCAATGATGAGCAGCTCAAGTTCATGCATTCAAACAGCAAACCCAAGAAAGCCAACCAGAAAGCAGTCCCTCCACAAGTTTTCAAAGGGGATGAATACTGTGGGGTAAGAGCTTCTCTTACATATCAATACTGTGGGGTAAGAGCTTCTCTTACATATCAATACTGTGGGGTAAGAGCTTCTCTTACATATCAATACTGTGGTGTTAGAGCTTCTCTTGAATATCAATACTGTGGGGTAAGAGCTTCTCTTACATATCAATACTGTCGTGTTAGAGCTTCTCTTACATATCAATACTGGGGTGTTAGA
>CALYLW010001014.1:72880-289066 GCA_944989445.1 Ampullaceana balthica | reverse complement strand
GAAACTTTGGGAAGTTGTTGAGTAGCCTCTCACGACGATCATTTGCGTAAAAAAGTTGCAATTCAGTCATGGGGGCCGGGGGCACAAAGACGTTTTTTTCATTATATGGGCTATATGAAAATTGATATTTAAATATTTTTTTTGCTCGTTACCACCACGGAAGTGTACTTAACAACCACCCAGAGTTTTATGCTTCTAACTACACGGAATTAGTGATCTTTAGGTTCACTTGTGTTAAGTTTAATGACTTTCTTAATAAGTTCGTTAGCTAAAGTTTAAATAGTTAATTTGTTTAGCTTATGTAAACATAAAATTATGTAAACATGAAATGACAACATAGGTCCTAGGCCTTTATATGCATGTCAAGATCATTGATTCTTATTTTTAATAAGTAAGTTTATAGTAATGAGCAAGTTTTATTATGTTGTTGAAAATATTCAAATAGTTATTTGTTAAGTATGTATGTGTATGCAACGATTTACTTTCTTCTTATTTTTTTGTATTTCTCTTGATTAACTTCATTTAGTGCCCTCCCCTTTTCTATACTAATAAAAGCCTAAGCCCCCTCTCACTAATGGTCCAACTTCCCATTTGACTAAAAGTCTGTAAAATTTACGAATCATACTAAAAACAATTAAGCACGACTCAACTCTGAACTAAAAGTAATTAGTAAAAATCGCCCTTTATCTAATTTCCAGAAACAAAAACAGGAATTTTTTTTTACAAAATATAATGTCTTATCTCAAAACGGGAATCAAAAAAGAATTGTATCCCTTGGTGAAACAGCAACATATAAGATTTTGGAATCCATCGCTAAATGGACCGTTTTGTAGAAAGGGACAAAAGTGAACAAATTATAGTCAATTTTTAGTCAATTAAAGTTAATTTAAAGGCGGGCGCTTAAAATGAAGTCTTATAATGCAGTACTGCTCCAAAAATAAATTGTATACTTTTTGATAGTCTTTATTTATTAGTGTTTTAATATGGAAATGATATATAATGCTTTTTTTTATATTTGTCTCTATGTTATACGATTTAAATTTACGGCTTTTATGTAATAGGTATAATTTTAAAAAAGAATTCAAGTATGTTTTGGACCATGTTTCCCGATGGGACATCATAGTTTGTAAATTATATTTCAAACAACAGATTTAGTTTCTGCAAAATAAATAAATTATTTACGAAATAGGAAAAAAAGATGCTATGTTTGACTAAACATCTATTTTTAAAATGGCTTTTGTTATTCCGCAACAGCGTAATGACCATGGCATATTCAATTCGCCGCCCAACTTAATTAATTGCTTATAGGTTCACTTGTATTGAGTTTAATATGCTTATGTTTATAAGTCCGGTAGAAAGGTTTAAATTGTAAATTTATAGAGCGTATGTAATAAAAAAAACACAGCATTGGTCGTAGGCTTTTATATGCATGTAATATTCCTTGATGATTTACGTTAATAATTAAATTTAAGGGATTGAGCAAGTAAAATAAGCAAGAAAAATTAATATAGAACACGCATCAAATTTTAAGAAAAACAAACGTATAGTTCCTCTAAATTACGATTAAGCTTTTTTGACTTGGGCAATTTCTTTTATTTGTTTAAATTAAAATTTGAGTCATTAGAAACAACATAATAAAACTCTTAATTTAAAAATAAATACCATACATCGTGTGACAAATGTAATGAAATAGTGTTAACAGATCTATAATATCAAGAAAGTATTTGTATAAAAGGCCACTGTTTTGTACCGCAAGGCCAAAACAAATATGAATGTTATTATAATAAAATTACACTGCTCACTTTTAGATGCGTACACGAAAAGGTGCGCACCGTAATTTGACAATAAAAGATTTTTGAAAGCGCACAGCTAAAAATAAAGTATTGTAAAAAATAACGCACCAAAATGAACTCGTTTTGAATGCCCGCATGAAGCTGTTCAATATCGAAATGAGAATTTATTTTGTCTTTATTTGGCTCTACATTTTCTGATTATGGGCCCCCTTACCCTAGGGGTGGTCACCTGGGGTTGAAACATAGCCTACGACCTGTCTAGGGTCGAATGAGAGCCCCATGCAAAATTTCAGCATCCTGGGTCCAACGGTGTAGATTTCCATTGGTAACAAACAAACACACAAACAAACAAACACACAAACTTTCATCTTTATATATTAGATTGGGTTTTTGGTTCAAAAAGGTTCGCCATCACTGGAGTAGAGAGTACGAACGTTAGATTGTACGATAAACACAGATTGAGCTGAATATTGAGATAAATCTATCACGGGGGTATTGCCATAGAGGAGACGGGGAGCGGGCGGGATTTAGAGACGGGGAGCCATTAAGTGTCCTGACGCACATCCTAAGTCCTAAAGATGGAGGGGCAGAATCCACATGTTAACGTTGCAAATTAACATATAAAAAAACTTAAGTCTTCATAAATAAGAAACTTTTAGAAATGTAATAAGAATAAAACTAAAATGCTACCTAACATTGCTTAGCCCAAGTGCTTTTTCTTTCTGGCGGAACGCACCGGAATACTATCAAATTCAACAGTACTATAAAAATGCAAAACTAGCCATGAATAAGCGTATGACGCAATCATCTTCTGTATGGAAGGAGCGTATGTATGAAATAAGATGATATAAAGAATGAGGCTAGTTAAAAGTTTCGGAATCATTTCGACAAAAATAACAGAGAGAGAGGACAGAACGCAGCGATTTTTGAAAAACTTTGTCAGCGACACAGAGAGACATTTTAACAGCGGGGCAAAGGTCAGCACGTGTCTACATTAGCACTGCCATATGACCGTGTGTGGCGTCTTCCATACGACCTAGGGTGGCCTATTCCATATGACCTTGGGTGACCTCTTTTGACTCAGCGGTGACGTCATCGCACCCCAGCTCCAGGCACTTCAAATATCTGGCACCCATCAGGACCCGGGGTGAACACCTTGCAATCATCTCGTCAGGTCGTCCATGTGTACTGTTGGTCAATGTGGACTCGCAGCCCAGACCCCGCCCCTCCCCGGAAACAATGGCGTGAGTGACCACGCACAGACGAGAGACCACGGCTGGGAGACAGCACTCGCGGCGTGGTCACGACAGCAACATAAGCCTGTAGCATCTTTTACATTTCTGAGACAACTACTTACCATAGAATAGGCAACCTTCAGCGTATTTTTTTCCAGTCGTGGTTGTAACTGTAACTTTTGATACTTCCTCTTCTTACTAGTCAAGGCATTATTAGTCCAAACGTCTACTTGTGTGTTTAAGTCTATTAATAAAGCTTTAACTTATTGTATTGATCACACTATTTGTTTGGGTATCTTCGTATTTTACACACCATAGGAACGTTTGCCTCAAAGCTCAGTTTTAACATTGGTTCCCATCTATTAATTATTGAAGAGTCCTAGCTCGGCGGTGCTTTCGCGCTCGGTGGTGCTTTCGTGCAGTCTATATAACGATATTATTTCTAATGTTTAAGCAACTGTATGTAGTAACTAAAGCAGTGCTGCCAGTGACAATTTTGGGAAAAACCTAGCCAAGACGTCCAAAAAAAAACTAGATCCGAAAGAAAAAACCTAGACACGCTAAAAAGAAACAAATATGACGTCACAAAGCTCCCCACCAAAGAAAAAAAAACAAACAAAAAACAACGTATTTCTTGTTTGAAAATGAGCATGTTTCAAATCATTTTATTGTCATTTAAGTATGTATTTAGCGTGAAGCTGCAGTCTAATATCGTTACGTTACACGTGGGAAGCAATTTAAAACTTCATTAAGTTAATTGTAAGCAATCAAATATTTAAGTGGAGCTTTCATTTAGAGTTTCGCATTTTTTGATGTGACGTCACAGTTCTTAAACACCCCCTCCCCCTTGCCACACATCTCACAAAGTGTAACCCCCTTGCTCTCCCCTAGATGCATGTCGTCATTTTTATGAACGGCTCCTAAGGTATTAGTTTTTACTTCAAGTGTTTGTAAATTATTCTTACACCTGCATTTATTCATCACTTATGTCATCTTCCTTATAAATGACAATCTTATCAGCATTCTTGGAACCATTCTTATTTTATCTAATTCAGACGTTCATTTTTTATAAAGAAGATTATTGAGTCATAACTTTATCCATTGTTGATGTCTCGTATTGCATTTACATTTCAGTTTTAAATGTTGATAGAGTGTTGGTTTTCCTTGTTTGATCAGGCAACTCATTGAACTTCCGAATTCTTGCATACGGAATAGGAAAAGTGTTTTTATAACTATGTCTATCTGAGCGTTGTATTAGATTATCTTTAGTCTATACTCTATATCATGTATACTTGAGAGAATATTCCCTCAACGCAGGCAGAATAAAATGGTAGAGCTGTGAAGTTTGCCATAAAGTCTAATAAAATTGAATATTTTGGCTCATTCAAGCTGTTTTAGTTTTAACGTGTACTAGATTTCTTTAGACAGATGGCACCACTGTAGCGCCACCTGTCGAATTCAGTGGAATAGAGCCATAATATCATAATGTAACATGACAGAGCGGCTGAAAAAACTGTTGCCACCTGCTGCGTAATTTTATTTTTGAAAAATAAAATTTATTTAGGATATTATTTGCACACATTTAATAATATTTGTACTTTAACATAGTTTAAATATATTTTTTAAAGAAAAACCTAGATTATGGCTATTTTTGAAGGGAAAAAACCTAGAAACCTAGACTAGGTCTAAAAAAACCTAGATCTAGGTTGAAAAGCCTAGCGCTGGCAGCACTGAACTAAAGAAGTCATGCAGTCGCTGTCCCAATTTTGGTGCACATAAATCCAGCACAAGGAAGGGATGAGAATCAACATGATGCAATCACTACCGTGATGATACGCTGACCCGTGTAAGAATGTTAATGATACATTGACCCGTGTAAGAATGTTAATGATACATTGACCCGTGTAAGAATGTGGATTCTTGTGGACAAATGAAGACGCGGGTACAACACACACACAAAATTGCATCGGTCCCTCGCTGGGGATCAGTTAGCTTTATGGCTCTCGATAGGGATCAATAACATTATATAGGTCCCTCGGTAGTGATCGGTAACATATAGGTCCATCAGTAGGGATCAGTAACCGATGGGTCCCTCGGTAGGGATCTATTGGCTTAAAATAGCAGCAATGACACGGTGCAGTATGATGGGTCTGGCAACGTCAATGTGAACAAGTGATCGGAAGGGGAGATAAGTAAGGGCTCTCAGGGGAAACAATCGCCAACAGCCTGACCCCAAGTCTTTGTCTTTTTAAAGTCTCGCTTTCATTCAAAGTGACTCTTTGGTGGGGCATTAATGTCTCGTTATGGAAAACTCTTTAAATTTCCTTTAACACTATAAAAACGCAATCTTGTGTCGGCTGATACCACACTACCATCCCCCGCTACACACTACTATCCCACACTACACACTACCATCTCACACTACACACTCCTATCACACACTACCATCCCACTCCATTTAAAATGACTTATCCCCAATGGAAAAGTTGCGTGCAGTGGTTCGAAAACGAATTCCAAATTCCGGCACAACTGTGGCCACTTTTAATTGAGGGAAACCACCACCACCCCTCCCAAGGGGTTACAAGTGATATCAGGGTAAGGCATGTTTTCTTTTTTCATCGTGTCATATAAAGTCACCACAAGAGTACCACCGAGTCCTTGACCGTGCCGCCCCTGAAACCATAATTATACAGATCCTGAAGTTGGTTGTAAACTCCCATAAAGTTACCCCCCCCCCACACACACACACACACAAAAGATATCCCTCCCCAGGGAGGTCCCCCCCACACACCTTACTCCAGTGGTTGTAGTTGTAGAAACGTTACTATCGTCATACGGATGGATATTAAACCGGAAGAGAAATGCCCCTCCTCACAACTTCGATTGGCTCACAGATCTTGTCAGTAGTGCAATTTCTTAAAGCGGTTTGAAATTCCCTTAACATTTGGTGTGCCGGTTGTACCAGCACTAACAATTGGTGTGCAGGCTGTACTAGCACTAACAATTGGTGTGCAGGACACTGGACACGGCCCCAGTTTGAATTGCAGCCAGGGGCCCCGAGCAGTCTTAATCCGCCCCTGACAGCTAGTCATTAATGTAGATGACAGCAAGTCATTAGGGTAATAGACAGCTAGTCATTAATGTAGATGACAGCAAGTCATTATGGTAATAGACAACTAGTCATTAATGTAGATGACAGCAAGTCATTAGGGTAATAGACAGCTAGTCATTAATGTAGATGACAGCAAGTCATTAGGGTAATAGACAACTAGTCATTAATGTAGATGACAGCAAGTCATTAGGGTAATAGACAACTAGTCATTAATGTAGAGGACAGCAAGTCATTAGGGTAATAGACAACTAGTCATTAATGTAGATGACAGCAAGTCATTATGGTAATAGACAACTAGTCATTAATGTAGAGGACAGCAAGTCATTAGGGTAATAGACAACTAGTCATTAATGTAGATGACAGCAAGTCATTATGGTAATAGACAACTAGTCATTAATGTAGAGGACAGCAAGTCATTAGGGTAATAGACAACTAGTCATTAATGTAGATGACAGCAAGTCATTAGGGTAATAGACAACTAGTCATTAATGTAGAGGACAGCAAGTCATTAGGGTAATAGACAACTAGTCATTAATGTAGAGGACAGCAAGTCATTAGGGTAATAGACAACTAGTCATTAATGTAGATGACAGCAAGTCATTAGGGTAATAGACAACTAGTCATTAATGTAGATGACAGCAAGTCATTAGGGTAATAGACAACTAGTCATTAATGTAGAGGACAGCAAGTCATTAGGGTAATAGACAACTAGTCATTAATGTAGATGACAGCAAGTCATTAGGGTAATAGACAACTAGTCATTAATGTAGATGACAGCAAGTCATTAGGGTAATAGACAACTAGTCATTAATGTAGAGGACAGCAAGTCATTGGGGTAATAGACAACTAGTCATTAATGTAGATGACAGCAAGTCATTGGGGTAATAGACAACTAGTCATTAATGTAGATGACAGCAAGTCATTGGGGTAATAGACAACTAGTCATTAATGTAGAGGACAGCAAGTCATTAGGGTAATAGACAACTAGTCATTAATGTAGAGGACAGCAAGTCATTAGGGTAATAGACAACTAGTCATTAATGTAGAGGACAGCAAGTCATTAGGGTAATAGACAACTAGTCATTAATGTAGAGGACAGCAAGTCATTAGGGTAATAGACAACTAGTCATTAATGTAGAGGACAGCAAGTCATTGGGGTAATGGACGGAAAGTCATTAGGGTAATGGACAGCAAGTCGTTAGGGTAATGGACAGCAGGTTATTAGGGTAATGGACAGCAAATCACAGGTGTTGATATACATCAAATTCTATCATAAAATATCTGACGGGTAGCTGAAAAAAATTAAAAAATTAATGTTCATTTGTTCTCAAGCTATGAAAAACTCTAGCTTTAAATAAAACAAAGTTTATATATATGTATCATTCTGAAAGTCAATGTTGGACATTCTAAAGTTTAAAGCAATTGGCGGACTTTGGTTCCTTTGTAAGTCAATTTAATGGTCAACGTCTGGTCGGAAACCTTCTTCACGTAGTACACGTGATATAAACATGGTCTTTAATTGATGGCCCCATCACTGTTCAACAACACTTGCTGGCACTGAGAGGCAAATGAAACCCTTTAAGCCTGTTTTCAAATATCGCGTGTTTGTGTGACAGAACCAGGGGAATTCTCTATAGTCTATAGAGTCTATAGGGCTTCGGTAAAACTTCCTTCGCAAAAATTCTCGTCTCAAACGAGTCGTCGCAGTCAATGAGCTTACAGAATTTACTGGAATATTTCTTAAAATACTATGAACTAAGATAGCATGTGTTGAAAACATTGTTAAACATTAATAAAGCTTATTTTAAATTTTGATTGCGTCAAACTCACATCCTTGTGACAAATCAGCAAATGTCTTTTTTAATAGCTCAAAAACTATTTTCTGCTTTTTTTTTAGCGTGTCCTCGATAAAAAAATAAACAGTTTATTCTTTTTTAAATGATTTTTTTGTTACCCCTAATAACTCTCGGTTTATATTCCTTTAAAAACAAATAGTGTGAGAGTTTTACGACTCAATATATTACCCCGCTCTCGCACCGCAGACATAAAATTGCGTTTAACTACATGTACATGGAAAGACTTACTGACAATTGTAGGGCAAGGTTATTTCTATCTCAAGTACGGCACAGAGGGATCAAGATTCATCGCCGTTGCTATACCCATGAGCTAATGGGACACTCAATAGTCGGCGCCCTAAGGTCTTCTTTTTTAAAAAAATGACATCGGTTCGCCCCCAGGATCAGCTATTCCGGCACCCCGTTGTATGAGTCTCAGCCCACCGAGCCATCTCCCCGCCCAACATACAGACCATGGTGAGCACATTTGGTACTGATACAGTGCCGTGGCGTGGTGGGTGAATGGGGGGGTATGTATGGGAAAGGGCAGTAACCCAAGGCTATGGGGTCAGGGGTCACGAGAGCATTTGCGCACAATGAAAGGTGATGCTGATCCTGACCGCATGATAATAAACCGTTGTAGTAGCAGACTCCAGGGGTCCTCACACTGTGATCATAATAAATCGTGGTAGTAGCAGATTTCACAGTGCCAAGAGTGGCCTGGTCAGGGGTCCCCACACTGTTATCAGACCACCCTTGTGGATTGGTTGTGTAGGCAGCAATGTTCCCTATAAACTGCGCAGATATCTGACCGACACTGCGCAGCAGTTTATTATAGAATTACCTCCACACACAATGCCGGTCTTTTGTCAAGTGACGCAGCGTTCATAGGCCACAGCTATGAGGGTTCCACGCTATTCCCCCAGCCGCATTTGCTTCCCTAACCAGTGTCAGGTACCCATTCGGACTCAGGAACACCCTAGGCCCCGAGAACAAATCCCTGCCTTCACGGAGATTCGAACCCGTGACCATCGGTACGCCGCTCGAGCGCGCATGCCACTCGACCACCGTCCACAAAACCCCGATAACTGATTTTGTGTCTAGTTATAAAAACTCAGCTGGGACGTTTGTTTACCTCCTTAACCATGCAGTCAAAGACCGGCGGCGACAGGTTTGAGGACGGAAGCAAGCGGACAATTTAAGATTCGTGTAAGAGCAAGATGAAATATGACAGGGTGTATTGATAGAGAAGTCTGTGGAGACTGTATCTATGGTGTTCATTTAAAGTGTGTGGAGACTGTATCTATGGTGTTTATTTAAAGTGTGTGGAGACTGTATCTACGGTGTTTATTTAAAGTGTGTGGAGACTGTATCTACAGTGTTCATTTAAAGTGTGTGGAGACTGTATCTACAGTGTTCATTTAAAGTGTGTGGAGACTGTATCTACGGTGTTTATTTAAAGTGTGTGGAGACTGTATCTACAGTGTTTATTTAAATTGTGTGGAGACTGTATCTACAGTGTTTATTTAAAGTGTGTGGAGACTGTATCTATGGTGTTCATTTAAAGTATGTGGAGACTGTATCTATGGTGTTTATTTAAAGTGTGTGGAGACTGTATCTACAGTGTTTATTTAAAGTGTGTGGAGACTGTATCTACAGTGTTTATTTAAAGTGTGTGGAGACTGTATCTACAGTGTTCATTTAAAGTGTGTGGAGACTGTATCTACGGTGTTTATTTAAAGTGTGTGGAGACTGTATCTATGGTGTTCATTTAAAGTATGTGGAGACTGTATCTATGGTGTTCATTTAAAGTCTGTGGAGACTGTATCTACGGTGTTCATTTAAAGTATGTGGAGACTGTATCTATGGTGTTTATTTAAAGTGTGTGGAGACTGTATCTACAGTGTTTATTTAAAGTGTGTGGAGACTGTATCTACAGTGTTCATTTAAAGTATGTGGAGACTGTATCTATGGTGTTTATTTAAAGTGTGTGGAGACTGTATCTACGGTGTTTATTTAAAGTGTGTGGAGACTGTATCTATGTATCTATGGTGTTCATTTAAAATGTGTGGAGACTGTATCTATGGTGTTTATTTAAAGTGTGTGGAGACTGTATCTACGGTGTTCATTTAAAGTATGTGGAGACTGTATCTATGGTGTTTATTTAAAGTGTGTGGAGACTGTATCTACAGTGTTTATTTAAAGTGTGTGGAGACTGTATCTACAGTGTTCATTTAAAGTATGTGGAGACTGTATCTATGGTGTTTATTTAAAGTGTGTGGAGACTGTATCTACGGTGTTCATTTAAAGTATGTGGAGACTGTATCTATGGTGTTTATTTAAAGTGTGTGGAGACTGTATCTACAGTGTTTATTTAAAGTGTGTGGAGACTGTATCTACAGTGTTCATTTAAAGTATGTGGAGACTGTATCTATGGTGTTTATTTAAAGTGTGTGGAGACTGTATCTACGGTGTTTATTTAAAGTGTGTGGAGACTGTATCTACAGTGTTTATTTAAAGTATGTGGAGACTGTATCTACAGTGTTTATTTAAAGTGTGTGGAGACTGTATCTACAGTGTTTATTTAAAGTGTGTGGAGACTGTATCTACAGTGTTTATTTAAAGTGTGTGGAGACTGTATCTACAGTGTTCATTTAAAGTGTGTGGAGACTGTATCTACGGTGTTTATTTAAAGTGTGTGGAGACTGTATCTATGGTGTTTATTTAAAGTGTGTGGAGACTGTATCTACAGTGTTTATTTAAAGTGTGTGGAGACTGTATCTACGGTGTTCATTTAAAGTGTGTGGAGACTGTATCTACGGTGTTTATTTAAAGTGTGTGGAGACTGTATCTACGGTGTTTATTTAAAGTGTGTGGAGACTGTATCTATGGTGTTCATTTAAAGTATGTGGAGACTGTATCTATGGTGTTCATTTAAAGTCTGTGGAGACTGTATCTACGGTGTTCATTTAAAGTGTGTGGAGACTGTATCTATGGTGTTTATTTAAAGTGTGTGGAGACTGTATCTACAGTGTTTATTTAAAGTGTGTGGAGACTGTATCTACAGTGTTCATTTAAAGTATGTGGAGACTGTATCTATGGTGTTTATTTAAAGTGTGTGGAGACTGTATCTACGGTGTTTTATTTAAAGTGTGTGGAGACTGTATCTATGTATCTATGGTGTTCATTTAAAGTGTGTGGAGACTGTATCTATGGTGTTTATTTAAAGTGTGTGGAGACTGTATCTACAGTGTTTATTTAAAGTGTGTGGAGACTGTATCTATGTATCTATGGTGTTCATTTAAAGTGTGTGGAGACTGTATCTATGGTGTTTATTTAAAGTGTGTGGAGACTGTATCTACGGTGTTCATTTAAAGTATGTGGAGACTGTATCTATGTATCTATGGTGTTCATTTAAAGTGTGTGGAGACTGTATCTATGGTGTTTATTTAAAGTGTGTGGAGACTGTATCTACGGTGTTCATTTAAAGTATGTGGAGACTGTATCTATGGTGTTTATTTAAAGTGTGTGGAGACTGTATCTACAGTGTTTATTTAAAGTGTGTGGAGACTGTATCTACAGTGTTCATTTAAAGTATGTGGAGACTGTATCTATGGTGTTTATTTAAAGTGTGTGGAGACTGTATCTACGGTGTTTATTTAAAGTGTGTGGAGACTGTATCTATGTATCTATGGTGTTCATTTAAAGTGTGTGGAGACTGTATCTACGGTGTTTATTTAAAGTGTGTGGAGACTGTATCTATGTATCTATGGTGTTCATTTAAAGTGTGTGGAGACTGTATCTATGGTGTTTATTTAAAGTCTGTGGAGACTGTATCTATGTATCTATGGTGTTCATTTAAAGTGTGTGGAGACTGTATCTATGGTGTTCATTTAAAGTCTGTGGAGACTGTATCTATGTATCTATGGTGTTTATTTAAAGTGTGTGGAGACTGTATCTACGGTGTTTATTTAAAGTCTGTGGAGACTGTATCTATGGTGTTTATTTAAAGTGTGTGGAGACTGTATCTATGGTGTTCATTTAAAGTCTGTGGAGACTGTATCTACGGTGTTTATTTAAAGTCTGTGGAGACTGTATCTACGGTGTTTATTTAAAGTGTGTGGAGACTGTATCTACGGTGTTCATTTAAAGTCTGTGGAGACTGTATCTACGGTGTTTATTTAAAGTGTGTGGAGACTGTATCTACGGTGTTTATTTAAAGTCTGTGGAGACTGTATCTACGGTGTTTATTTAAAGTGTGTGGAGACTGTATCTACGGTGTTTATTTAAAGTGTGTGGAGACTGTATCTACGGTGTTCATTTAAAGTGTGTGGAGACTGTATCTACGGTGTTTATTTAAAGTCTGTGGAGACTGTTCTATTGTGTTTATTTAAAGTCTGTGGAGACTGTATCTATGGTGTTTATTTAAAGTCTGTGGAGACTGTATCTATGGTGTTTATTTAAAGTCTGTGGAGACTGTATCTACGGTGTTTATTTAAAGTCTGTGGAGACTGTATCTATGGTGTTTATTTAAAGTCTGTGGAGACTGTATCTATGGTGTTTATTTAAAGTGTGTGGAGACTGTATCTATGTAGCTACGGTGTTCATTTAAAGTCTGTGGAGACGTGGAGACTGTATCTATGTATCTATGGTGTTCATTTAAAGTCTGTGGAGACTGCATCTATGTAGCTACGGTGTTCATTCAACATTAAGTAGAAATGTTCATCTTAAACGTTACGTACTCTTATAACTTCAGTTTCATCACCAAGAGACAAAAATGCAAATAAAGATAATTTATGTTTGGTTGAAGGTTGGTCGTTCGGAAGGTTGAGGGGGGGGGGTAGGGGTGAGGCAATGTTCTCCTTAATCTGCGCTGTTGTGCGGCCGCGCATATTATATCTGACCGGCGGCGTTAGAATTAACGCGCAGAAATTTTTTATAAGGATAATATAATATCTGTGTTTGTGGTGTGTAAAATTTAGCACACACAAAAAAAAATGGATGCTGAGCAACTATGCACATGAGTTTGTTATTTTGAACACGGACCAATGAACCGTAACTGGAACATTTCGTGTGGTGAAGGGAGGGGGGGGGTCAAAAATAAAAGTAACAATAAGTATAACACAGTTAGTTATATTATTATTGTTTGAATATTCATATTTCTTCCATATATACGAATAATTAATCACGAGATTTTTTTAAGCTACTCTCTTAGCTAAACGTCTTTTATATTCCAATCATATTATATATTTACGCTCAATTATGTAGCCTAACGCTAAGGGACATCACTCTGCTTTTTTTTTATTTTGTGTTGTAAGCAGTGCTGATTGACTCAAATAGTTATCTTTTGGTGCAGTAATTTGGTGCGATGCTTTCTAAAATTAGTTTAAAAATCGTGTGGTGATTAGCACTGTAAAATTATTATATAAATACTTTATTTAATTTTCAAGAATGTTTCGTATTTATCATAAGGATACGGTACTTGGGATTTTAACCAAATTAAAAAAAGTGGGCGCCGTAGGCGCCCTACAACCTCTGTTTTAAATTACTATCATACAAGGACAAGTTTGTTGGGCTTTTGAAAATTGGGGGCGCCATAGGCACCCTAAAGAAAAGTGGGCGCCTCAGCACAACCTATATTATATACATACTTTGTGTACATTTTAGGAACATTTCGTATTTATCATACAAAGATAAGTTACTTGGGCTTTTGACATAAAAAATTTATTTATTAAATAAATAAAAAAATATAAAATACTTTGTGTACATTTAAGAAATTTTAATATTACGTATTTATCATACAAGGACAAGTTAGTGGGCTTTTGAAAAAGGTGGGCACCGTAGGCGTCCTTAAAAGGGGGGGCGCCGCAGGCACCACGGCGCCGCAGCATAAACTAGTACTAAAATATTGAGCAAGACTTGTCAAATGGTGGTGCCGCGTGTTAAATGGCTGGGGATCCCTGAGTAGGTTTCCCCTGTCGACAACTGATGGAAGCTCGAGACGGAGAGAATGTATGACTCAAAGGGTTTCTACAGAAACAGACAAGCTGTATCAAACATGATATTGTGGTGTTCTACTTCTACAGATACAGAGACAAACTGTATCAAACATGATATGACTGTAGATATATTTTGGTTCTTACATTATTAATATAAAAATAAATATGGGTGGGGGTAGAAAAAGGAGGTGGGGAGTGGAGCATGAATATTGTTATTACATGCAATTAGATGTCAGTCAAAATGAGATTACGTTGTCAGTCTAAATAACAAGAAATCAGCACTGCACACTGTACATATTTTTAGTATTCAGTGAATGCTTGCCTCAATTACATTTCATGTCTATTTTCATGGGGTAAACTACCGGTACTTGTTTGTACATTGGCCTATTTTAATGTAAATTATTCAAACAATAAAACAAGTATTAAGGCCTACTTACATATTTCAAACTCTCAAATTTTAATAAAGATGGAAACTATTCCCCTACTTTAATGTGTAGAGGAACCATTCCCCGGGGTCATGTCTTCAGGTTTACATACAATGCCATGTAGGATTATAAAATATTTATTGTGTGGATTATAAAAATGCACAGGCAGTAAAAGGGGTAGACAGAAGGGTTGTCTTTTCTTAAATATACGTTACTGAAACAAGACATAGGAAACTTGAATAACAGACACAAAGATACAACAACAAACTTTTCACCAAGTTTCCTTCTTTCGTGAACAAACAGGAAAAAACAACATCAAAATAAATATTGAGACGTGCATGTCATACACAGCAACACAGCTGAAGCATCAAGGACATACCCTGGGGTGAATTTTGATGGCAATTAAATTTACTTCCTTAATTCAAAACCAGCACATCAAATAGGTTAATAATAGGAGAAAAAAAACTCTCTCAAAAATAAATAACAGTAAATCTATAGAAAGCCCAAACAAATAATAAACACAAATTTTATCTGTTGTTAAATTTGTTTTAAAATAATTATGGTTACTCATAATATGAATATTTACTCCAGTACTGTATGATCCGAATATCTAGACCAGGGGTGGCCAGACCTGTAGTTACTGAGAGCCTTTTCAAAATATATAAAAATTGTTGAGAGCCGCATTGCAGCACTATGGGTCATTAAACATGGCTTAGAAACCTTTCAGTAATACTTGTAACATATCTTTCATCAATTGTACGCAAGCCGCAAAGTGAACACGGAAGAGCACCATGCGGCTCGCGAGCCGCGGTTTGGCCACCGTTGATCTAGACTATGCTTGGTAAATTTGTAACTGGTTTCTTAACTATTGTCATGATATACTAACACTAACATTGATACTTTTTTTTTAATGGTTAAACCTAGGACTTAAGCCTACATGTTTTGAGTTGAGATTGGAGTATTCATACTTTTTTTTTCAACACCAAACATTCAAAGCATACATAGTTCATACATAAAGATTAAGATAATCTCAGAAAGACAGTTTTCTTACCACCAGTCCATCAACAATCAGAATGGCGAGAGCATGAGGTGTAGTTTTCTCATAATTGTGAACTACAGGGTAGACGTTTCTGAATTCTGAATCCAATAATTCACATTGACATTACACATGTCATTTAACTAATTCAACGCTCTAATTTTAACTTAACTCTTTACTCTGGTATAGTCAGAGTAAAGAAAAGGCATTGTCATATGACTGTACTGTCTGTACTGAGTAGGACAAAGAGTTAACACTTATGACTTATGAGTAAAGTTAATGTTAAATAACAACTTGTTTAATGTACAAATTTAAAAAGCTCCAAGTTGGAATAAATGAATATGATCATTACAATGAGTCAATGACATACGAATCTACGATAACGAAAATGTTTTGTCAGCGAAATCTCAGAGAAAGCTGAGTAGCGGCTAACGCAATGACTTAACACAGAAATCTAGGTTATCACTATCACTGATCACTAAATTAACTAAATATAGACACCACTTAAAATCATATCAACCTTCAACACTTTAACTTCGCGCAGACACTGACCATTTAGCCATTTTAGGTCATTGTCATTACCAGTGGCTGGGTCTATTTATCATTAATAGTACTTAATACTTATACTTATTGAAATTGAACTATTTATATTTTTATAATTATTCGTTTTAAATTATCAACGCACGACAACAGTACAACGTCCATAGTATTAATTAAACTTAAAGTTTCAAAACATATGAAAATAAATATACGAAAGGGGGGCTATAATTAAATTGGAATTAATTCAAAAATACTATTAAAAAAACTAACCTGACGAAAGACGTGACAAAGAATTGTGGTCTATTGTAATTGTAGTCTGCTATCCTTGTCTGTGTACTGCTGAGCCTAGTTCCGGCAACAACAAATCAATAGTACATACTACAAACCGAAATCAAAACTACAAGTGAGGTAACACCCGTAAACACACTTTCGAATGGCTCAAACCGTTGTGGTCTACCATTTTCCACTGAAGCTTCAACTCATTATTATTATTAATTTATAATAATTACTATTTTAGATATCAATATAAACCATAAATATGAAATTTAATCGGACAGCTATGTTTTAAAATGATATTTACATTAAAAAATGGTCACCTTTAAAATTATATTTTCAGTGATGTCCAATTGTAGATGGTATATAAATTGTTTCAGAAAGTTAAATATAAAAGGTATTCGAGAGCATTGTCATTGTTTTGTTGCATCTTTTCAGACTCACGCATACCATTTTTAAATAACTTAAATAACAGCCAGACTGCAGCCCCACGCCACTTAATTTGTCATCTACTTTAAATTGTTAACATGAGTTGAAGTCAGAGGCGTCACTAGGGTTGGTGTCACCCAGGGCGGTAGCTCATGGTGTCACCCCTTCACTACTGAAGGGGCCGTCCATAAATGACGTTACGCGAGGTTGCCGATTTTTACCCCACCCTCCCCCAGCGTCATACTTTGTCTCACAAAAACTTAGACCCCACCCCTTTTTTACGATATCACGTCACAAAGCTTTGACAACCCCTCCCCCAAGCCGTATTTTCTGAATAAAAATTAGCATGTTGCAAATTATTTTTTTTCATTTAAATATGTATTTAGGGTAAGTCTGCACTGTAATATCGTAACACGCGTGAAGTCATTGAAAACGTAATTAAATAAATGGTAAACAATCAAATATTTAAGTGGAACTTTTATTTAAAGTTTCGCGTTTTTGATGTGACGGCACATTTCTTAAACACCCCCCTCCTCGTACCACATCGTCACAGATGCGTGGACCCACCCCTTATGGCGGATTAAAAGGGGGGGTGCTGAACGGGCTAAAAAAAACCAATAATTTAAGGGCCCCCAAACTTTTTATGAATTATAGTGTATAATAAAGATGCAGGCCATTATGTTTGTACGAATCCCTGAAAATGCCCTGGACAGTCATACGGCAATGCTGCAAATGAGTAGGAAGTATAACGGAAACCAGGCTATTCTTCGTGAGAAGTACATTGTAGCTCATTATGTGCCGTGCCCAGCTCATTCCTTTAATTTGGTTGGGAAAAGAGCAGCAGGTTGTCCTACTGCGGTCAGATTTTTTTGTATTCTGCAAAAATCTTTATACCCGACTTGTTGCATCTACTCATCGTTGACAGGTACTTCAAAAACATATGACATTGATACATGCTAACAAAGCCTTGTCTGACACAAGATAGTCAGCCTGACATTATGCTGTATGGTCTGTTAATAGCTCATACCATGAGAATATCGCAGCACTGGAAGAATTAGCAACGAATGAAAATCAGCCACGTGACTGCCGACTTGAAGAAGGATTTCTAAAGGAAATTGAAAACTGGAAGTCGCTATTTAACTTGAAATTTGGGAAACAATACTAGAAAGGAAGTCTCTCATTGAGTTTGTTAAAAATAGCATTCTTAATTTTATTCCTATGAAGACAAAGGAAAGGAAAAGTCCGTGGTAAAAACAGTGTAAACAATCTTCAATACTATTAAACAAAAAGGAAAGCGTCAGTATAATAAAGGGACATCAACAAAACAGTATTCTCCTGGAGACAAAAATTCAAGATTGAGGTATTTCTGGTAATCATTGACAAACTTTCTTACGCCCTACAACATTGGTTAGGTGCATATAAATACATCCATGAGAAATTTGGCTTTCTTACAAACCTAACTGAGCTCAACACTTTCGCCACCCGATGGGCAGCAGCCAAGTTAATGGAAGAACATTCAATTGATTTCGAAGAAGGGGTCGGGTAAATCCGAAGCAACCGTTTCGTCCCCCTCAATTTACTAGCAACGCCATCGAATGGTGCCGGTTTAGGGCCAGGAGCGCCAATACGGATTAGCAAAAAGTGCCGCGAAGAATGCATTGGACGCCAGCTCTGAGGAAACCTTCCAGTGGGGGTTGCACCCTAGGTAGGTCTTTGATGATCCCCCGGTCTGCGGTGGTCCTATTCATGAAGGCCCGTGTGCTTTGCCGGGATGACGCCAAAGTGGTAGCGGGTCGCAGTAGGAAATTCCACAACCTCCTTGTGAGGGCAACTTAGTGGGAGGCATCTTCGACTGTATGTCCTGGATGCCCAGGTGGCCGCTTCAGAAGCGACCGCTTTTGGGGTGGGGGGGTCCTCAGCTGTTACGTCCCTTTGGTGGCCAGATGGCTAAGGGGGTCTTCCGGGAAGACCCATAAAGAGCACTAGGCTCGGGGCTTCTGATTTTCTTCCACATGTAGGTTCATGAGTGATTTCGAAGACTGCTTACCTTCAGAATTAGTCCAATTTTCAGAACTCTTTAAAAAGTTATTGTCCAGCCCCAGGCTCAGGGTAAGGAAAAGGAATTAGCACAAAGCGAAACTCAAAAAACTTGCACAGAGCTAAACATTTTGCTGCTTTTGAATGAGCTATATTTCACACAGTCCTTTACAAATGTACACATCGCACTTCGCATCTATCTTTCAATGATGACATCAAACTGCAGCTGATAGCGATCCTTTTCAAAGTTTAACAGAATATATAATGAGTTAGAATTTGCATTGGACGAAAAAGGCTGAATATGCTCTCTCTCTAATGAGCATTGAAAAGGAACTTGTGAGCTTACTCAGCTTTGTTGACTTGATTGAAAACTCGCCATTTGAAAAATTCGCAAAAGAAAGTTGTAGGTTTAAATAATAATCATACATATTTTCAACAATTTTTGTTATTTTAAATAGAGAAAAGAATTCGTTATCTCATGAATTTTTTTTATTTTAAATACGGAATAACGCTACTATTCTTTACGGGGGCGCGTTCGAAAGCACTAAACAGCGTAAGTTGGGATGGGACCGTCGTAACCGGAGGACTACCTGTATATAAACATGCATGTCTATGCTTTCACACCTTTAATAAATATATATATATATATATATATAAAATATTAACTCAAAGACATTGAAATCATAATTTTCCTCAAGAAAAACATCAACAAAGAAAACCCATATTTTGATTTATTTTTATTTTGGGGGGTAATGATAGAAATCGTATTCCCCCCCCCCAACTGTGGTGGAGGGAGTCGTGAGGTGGGATTCGTTCATGCTGTGGGTGTGTCCAAGCCCAAATGGCTTTATATCTTTTAAAACAGAAGACACTGCCTCTTTCATTCCAGCCTTTTTTAAAGATCTCTCTGCTGCGACCATTTCTTTTCTTTTTTTCCTAATTTGTTTTAATGTTGTTCGTGTGTTGGGACTGTTTTATTATTGCAAGTTAACTGGAAATTTTTTAGTAAGAATTTTCGCGTTTACCGTATTTCATTGTATTTCTTAATTTCTTTCTAGATTAAAAAAATTGTCATCTTTTGTTTTCTGACATAAAATCGTACACAGTAAAAATTTAGGCTCGGGTGTCACCCCCTGATGGGTGTCACCCGGGGCGGCCCGCCCCACCCTAGTGACGCCACTGGTTGAAGTAAAGTATGGGGACGTCCATAAATGACGTCACACGCCTAAGAGGAGGAGAGGGGGGTCGAGCATGTGTGACGATGTGTGTCGAGGGGGAACGGGGTTGTTTAAGAAATGTGACCTCACATCATTTATGGACGGCCCCATATGCCTACGTCATCGTGGGTAGCCTCCGGTGATCTTCTGCAATTGTTTTAGTTAAGATACTTGCGCTGGTAGGCCTACCCTTTGAGTTCAAAACTGTGGCAAGTGGCTCTATAGTGCGGCTGCTTGATAAGAAAAATTCAAACATAATTTTAATAAAGATGGAAACGATTCCCCTGATGAATTCTAGCCCATCATCGCCCTTCGTCACATCTGGGGCATAGGCCATGAACAAAGTCTCTCCAGGCATCCCGGTCCTGCGCCAGTCTCTCAATCTGCCCCCAGCTGTGCCCGCTCATTTTTGTGTCTGCCTCCAGTTCCCTTCTCCGGGTCATTTTGGGACGACCTCTTTTCCTCTTGCCTTGGGGGTTCCAAGTGAGGGCTTGTCTCACAATGCCGGATGTAGGCTTTCTGAGAGTGTGGCCAATCCATCTCCATCTGCGCTGACGTATTAGCTCTTCCACTGGCTCTTGTTGTGTGCGTTGCCAGAGGTCCTCGTTGGTGATGACATTTGGCCAGCGGATTCGGAGAATTGTTCGGAGACATGTGTTTATAAAAGCTTGAAGCTTTTTAGAAATGGCTGCTGTTAT
Organism: Ampullaceana balthica; assembly: GCA_944989445.1. Lineage (NCBI taxonomy): Eukaryota > Metazoa > Mollusca > Gastropoda > Lymnaeidae > Ampullaceana > Ampullaceana balthica. The sequence goes on along the minus strand of CALYLW010001014.1, from coordinate 268,437 downwards.
TCGCAATGTTTCTGCTCCATACAGTAGGACAGGCTTTACTGTGGTGTTGAATATCCTGACCTTGGTATGAAGAGTCAAGTTGTTGCAGTTCCAAACTTTTTTTAGCTGTTTAAATGATGTTCTTGCTTTGCCAATTCTCACTCTTAGTCTGTCCCTCCTTGTGTGTCGATGATGCTTCAAAGGTATGTGAAGCTATCCACCTCTTCAAGATTTGTTCCTTCCAGTGTTATTGGAGTGTTGCTTGATGTGTTTATTGAATCCTATCCCAACCATAAAATAATCTCTCATCTGTTACAGATGCTCCTTCTATGCAGAAGATTATTGCGTACTACGCCTATCCATGGTTATGTCTAGTCTTGCAAATTTTAATAAGTTTTAAATAAAATAAATATTGATAGAGTGTTTTCCTGGTTTCCTCATTCCATTCAACTCATTCCACGTCGGAATTTCAGACGGGAAGAACGAGAGTTTGTATGTGTTTGTTCTTGCACACTAAATAATAAAATTGTCTTTATCCCTATATCTATCAGAGGGTTGTAATAGGTGTCATAATCCCAAGTTAGAATTAATTGCCATATGTATTATTCCTACTTTGATCTTTTATCCTAAAGCGTTTCAGGGTTTAACGATTTAATTAATGGTGTTACTCTTGTCAGTTTTGAATGTTCTCCAGTAATGAATCTGGCAGCTCTCTTGCTGAAACTTGCTGCAACACCAACACGGTGAATGGTTGAGATTCCTTTGCAGGACATTGCTGGACAGGACATATCATGCCAACAGAATAATCCAACTCAAAACAACTGCCTAGAAGTAAATCTTGAGTTTAGTCTGGTCCCATGTCCCTCTATTCAAAACTCCGTGACTACATGTAGAAGGGTTTAAACACCAGATTATAAAGGAGTGTAGATTGGTGATTTTGAGAAATTTGAAAAAAACAAAACATTTATAATGGAAAACCAAGTAGGTGAGGTTAGTACAAATTGGGATTCTTTTATTTACCATTATTACAGCTGCTGTTCTTGCCATTTGTATGTGCGTGTGGAGCTGCTTATCTCTCTTTAAATTACTTCATGCCATTTTGTGTGGGTAACTAGCAAGGCTTTATTTACTCTTCTTAATGGTGTAAAATACAAAGCAGCATCTTTACCAAAAAAGCTCTAAAAAATGTATTGTTACAATTATTTTTCTTAAATGAATAATATAAATATAACTCTATGACAATGTGTGTTTGGGGTTGAATTTTTTTCTCTTAGGAAAATAACATGAATTTCGTTTATTTCTCAAGCTCTTTTTAATGCCTCCTCCCAAAAAAACAACTAAATAGATCACCCACCTACATTTAATGACATTCAATGGTATAAAGAGAGACACAACAGTTAACTCTAAGTACTTGTGTAACTACAGTTTGATTAAAATATTAAAATTTTGATATTAAATTTAGAGATCATAAACTCTGCTAATTTCAACCTCTCTAATAATTATTAATGTCAACATTCCAGGCAGAATAAAATATGGTGGAAATGACGTGCCAAGTTCAGTGAAATAAACAATTATTTCCACCCTACTGAACAGACTTAGAAAAATTCCAAAACATTCTATTAAATAGAAAAATTTGATCCACTTTTTTGACACACTTCAAACATATCAACTGAAGGATGAGCCGGAGTCAGGGGCCCCAGTGGCAAGAAATGGGTAATACATTAATTATTAATGAAATAAACAATTACAAATTTATTAAACAGGGTATGAGTAAGCCTGGAAAAGATGCAACAAGGCGTACTTATACCCTGTTAAATAAATGCTTTTCTATTTAACTGAATGCAATCTCACCCACTTTTTCCAAAATATTACTATTTTATTATTAGTTTTTTTCTATAAAGTTTAGTGAAGACTTTATGATTATTTACATAGAAGATAAGTTTCTAAAAACAGGTTAGAAATTTTCTTTTTCTTGTTGTCTGTAATTAATATTGATGCTGGAGCATGGATAGTTTACATAGTGACCTAGAGAAATTCATATCACAAAATTATTTCAAACAGTATATTAATATTACAATATTTATATTTATCCCCAAAGAAAAAAATAGTTGTATCCAGACATTCCTAAGCACAAGAAATATTTTTTTTTAAAAACAATGATTTAGAAGAATATTAAAACTGTTTAAAACTTTTAAAACAATAGTAATCTGGTTTTACTAGCAATGTTCCCTTTTACCTTGCAGATATCTTGCAGACACCATGTAGCAGTTTAGAATTACAGCGCAGCAAATTTTAATGATAATATAACATCTGTTTTTGTGTAAAGTTTTGCACACAAAAAATTGATGCCGATACAACTCTGCACACAAGTTTTTTATTTTGAACACACAGAAACTGACCTTTGAGGGAACATTGATTAATACATGTAGTATGATTTAATTAAGAGGCATAGTGGCCGAGCGGCATGTGTGTTCTGGTGTACTGAGAGTCGCCAGTTCGAATTTCTGTGAAGACGGAGACTCGTTCCCATAGCTAAGGGTGTCCCTGAGTCGACCGAGGTTTGATGGGTACCTGACATTAGTTGGGGTAAAGTAAAAGCTAGTAACACAATCCCTTTGTATGCAGTGGCTACAGAAACTTATGAACGCAGCTTCACTTGCCCCATAGACGAGCGTAGTCTGAAAAGGGAACTTTACTTTTTTTATTTAATTAACCATCAGATGTCATTTTTGCAACTAATCAAAAACAAAATAGCAAGTATGATTTTGTTTGTGATAAATTAAGAATTCGTATTTAATATCAGTCAACATTAGAAAAAATTGGAATAGTTGCTGATTCTAGAGCTGTGCTTGCTGTTCTCGTTGTTGATCTCTTTGTTTCTGCTGTTGCTGTGGCTGCGGTGTATGTGGTTGTTGCTGTTGTGGAGTGTGGGGCTGTTGCTGTTCAGACATAGAGAAGCTTCGAATGATGCCGGTGTGCTTCTGACGTAGATGCTCTTGTTTAATCTTTTCCAGCTCACTGAGTCGACTCTTGACATGCTCTAGTCTGTGCATTCCCATTTGAAGGTCCTTCTGGGACGCATAGGATGAACCCTCATGGGGCTGGCCTAAAAAATTAATTTGAGAAACAAATGAAAGTTAGGAAAATCAGAGCTTTGATTAAAAACAATCTATATTAAAAATCTAACATTAAAAATTTACATTAGGTATGTATCAGTCAAAACATAAAATTATGCATTCAAAATTAAAGAAAGTGTAATTAAAATTATATTATAAACAATGTCAAATAAAACAATTCCCTGCTGCTGCTTTAATCTATGCCTCAGGTTTATTAATCCAGAAATTAGTTTCCGTTGGGTTCCAAGCATAGTTCTAACTAGCTCAAATGAGGAGCCCCCTCGCAAAACCTACTAAGTCAAATTTGGCGTGAAAATGAGTTACTTTCCTTTTCTAGTTTAAATGGTAAAACTCTACAATATTCCTTTGGTTTTGGTCATTTAAAACATATTAAATACTAAAAACCCTGTATTTGTTGTTAAAAATATGAAACACTTTCAAAATCTGCTAAGTCACTCTAAAAAAGTGACTTGGTTGGTTTTGCAAGTTGACTCCTCAATTATGCAGTTACCATTTGATAAATGTGTTGTAAGGTTGCTCTGTCTATTGGCTTTAGAACATTAAATATTTAAATGAATTTTAAAAAATACCATCCCTTGTAACCTACCTGTAGTCACTTGGCTCAAATAACTAATTTGTTGGCTGAGACCATTTTCTATTTCTTGAAGAGTTTTTAAAAAGTTAGAAGTGTGGCCCTCAACATGTTTAAATGCAGGCTTGTCTTTTGAAAGTTCTTGAAGTGCTTGACCTATGAATTTTATAATTTGTTTAATTGCTTTAAGTGTGAATAAAAATCTTAAAAGAGTTTTTATTTGAATGTTATTTTAAATTTTTTAAATAACAAAACTATGTGTCTCTTTATGGGCTTTTTATTCCATCTTAGACTAAGGTAAACTATTCCATAATTTAGGCTAATTGATTAAAGGTATACAGTAAAAGACTTTTTTCAGTGTTTATACAAATTGGAAACTTTCAGAAGGAAGAGTGGATCCAATTTCTAGACACATGTTTTTATACAATTCTATAAAAAAGGTTGTTTCAAAGTTGTCAGAGATAGAATTTTGCGAGTAATTTGCTAACACACAGCATACTAAGGAACGAGTATGATGGGGTGAGATGTTACCCTTCAGCTTGTTTTAGGATAAAAAGAAGTAATAATCTTTTATTTTGGGGTGGGGTCCTCTATTCCTACACATCCGATGGGTGGTATGTAGCTACCTGTCAGTCATAGACACAGGGATAAAAAAAACTTTTCTTGTTCCATTCACAGGAACTAATACATACAAATCCTCCTTCCCATCCTGCATTTGAGCCAGGAAAACAAACAAACTATCAAACTTCAAAACTCTAATAAAAATGCAAAAGTAGACATAAACCATAGATGAGAGTTGGATGCGATAATCTTCTGTATAGAAGGAGTGATTGTAATGGATCCGAAAAGACTTTGAACTCTGTAAATTAATACTGTTGCCAGTATGGGGCCATTCCTGTCATAAGCATGGTTTTAATTCCTAATTATCATCATTATGGATTATGTCTTTGACATTATAATTATATTTATGTGTGTTCTGGGCAATGTTCTGTTTAAGCTGCACGGCTGCACAGCCCTGCAGACATCTGACCGATTATATGCACCAGTTAAGATTTACAGCAAAATTTTAATAATATCTTTGTTTGAGGGATGTAAAATTATGCACACAAAAAAGATGCTGTGCAACTTTGCACACAAGCTTTTTATTTTGCGCATGGACCAACGAACCTTAGAGGTAACATTGGTTCTGGGGAACACTATTTTTGGTGTTTTTTCCACTTAGTGATAATCAATTAGGCAAGCAACTAGCTCCTTATGCCTATAGGCTAACTGTAGCATAACACAAGTCACAGCTTGAACACCACTACCACTGGTCTTAACATTTACACATAAAAAAAGCTCCTATTATTGGCCAATGCTGATACTATATTGTATTATACTATAACTATATAATATATAAAATTATAATTATAAATAAGCTCTATAAATTGTCTTTTTAACGTTAAATAAAATAAGTTACATGTATATTAATATTCATTTGTTTTTTATTAGGAATTTACATTTAATTAGTCAGTTGATCAGTATTAGTGAAATAAATATAGGTCAAGACAGAAAAAAAAATAGAAAATGAAAAATCCACCAAAGAAAACATAAATAAAATAGAACAAATTCAAAAAAGAGCAGCCAGATTTTTTACTGGAGAATATTCAAAATTGACAAAAGTAACACCATCAGTTAAATCATTAAACCAGAAACACTACAGGATAGAAGAACAAAGAGTAAAATAGTAATAATGCATAAGGAAATTAATTCTAACTTTCAACTACAACATAAAAATAAACTACATTTACTAAGACAACAAGACAACCCTTAGATGGGCATAGGGATAAAATAGAAAAGTATACAGAGATGAAGTGCTACCCACTTTAATATACGCATGCAAAACATGGATCGTATACCAATGCCATGCAAGGTTGCTGAACCACTTTCACACCAAAAGCCTAAGAAAAATTCTCAACATTAAATGGCACGAAAAAGTCCTCAACACCAAAATATTAGTAGGGCAAGACAACCCAGCATCTACACAAAATTCATGCAGTGCCAACTACGCTGGGCAGGGCATGTAAAGTGCATGCCAGAACATCGGCTCCCTGAGATGCTTTTCTATGGCGAGCTTACTAATGGGCTTATAGTCCACTAAGTCCGCAAAAGCACTACAAGAATATGCTTAAAACCGCTCTAAAAGCCTTTGACATTTGGCATAACTCCTGGGAGGCAGCAGCCAGTGACAGAGCCCCCAGGCGCTTTATTATATGATATGGCCCAGCAGTCTGTGAGGAAAAAAGACAACAAGCTGCAAGTCCAGACATCGGGCCTAGAAGGATCGTGCTCAAAAACCTCCTGATGGCATCCCGCCCATCCGTCTCTTGCCTGGCGTGCGTGCCGACACACCTTTCATACAAGAATATGGCTAATAAGCCATCAGAGGGCAAGTGGCTGCCTAAGTTTAAGCACTGGACAAATATGAGGGGTCCTCGTCGACTAAGACGGACGAACAACACACATAGCGGTAAAAACACTTTTGACTTTTGTTATTCTGTATGCAAGGCTGCAAGAACAATTTAAACACACATACAAATTCTCATTCTTCCCATCTGGAATTCGGTGTGTAATGGGCTGCTGATCAAACCAGGAAAACCAACACTACCAACATTTAAAACTCTAATAATAATGCAAGACTAGTCACTGATAGTCACTAGACAAAAACAATGGATAAGCGATTAGCGTAGGACTAGGACGAAATAATCTTACTGTTTAGTTTAGGATAGAAGAAGTAGAGCGTTGTTATCGATATGATGAGATAAACGGCTAAATTGGCCTAGGTCTAGGTACCTCAAATTCTAACGTTACTAAAAATATACGTATAAAAGTCGATGTCAATTTCAGTCACAGTAACATAATCAGTAACTGTAACAGTTTAGTTTAGTAACTGGGAGTTAGTATCAGTATCAGTTAGTAATTAGTAACATAACAAAAATTAAAATTGCATACCAGCGGTTTGTAACACGGTGGCAATATCTTTTTCAATTTTTTCTAGGGCTAAAAGTTTTTCACGTGGAGCCCCAACAATTTGGACAGATGCCATCGTAAAGGGAGATTTATTTTAGTATGATATTTGTAAATGAAAAATCTCGGACATACTTCACAAAAGTTTGATTCACGTTAAATTCCTTTGTCAATTTTTTTTAAAAATTTATGAATCGGTGTCTTTGTTGCCACTTCCGGTAACGACATGCATAATATTTACCTTTAAAAAAATAACGAAATTTGACATACCTGACTTAAAAGAAATATGACAATTTAAAATTTACGTTTCCCTTGCAATCACGTTAAAAAAATAAAAAGCAAGCATGAAAGTAGTTATAGATATCACGCAAGTAGCGTCTTTATTTTCAACTTTAATCTTTGCCGGTGTGGCAATAATTTTAGGACAAGTCTTTGGAAGCAAACTACCAAAAGTAGAAAAATGGACACTCATTTGGTATATATTTGACTGCCTCGTACATTTTCTTTTGGTAAGAGTATTTATAATTAATATAAAAGTAAAGTATAGCCTAATCATTATATAAATATATGTATGACGTATGTATGGCATCCGTCCGTCCTCCAGGCCAAGGGACGATGGCATTGATTTGTCTCCTGCTCCTCTTCCTCATTCCTCCCTTCACCTTTTTCCTGGCTCTTCACTCCTAGCTGTGAGGGTGGCTTCCGCAACTTGAATGCCCTCGCACACTTTTGACCGCCAGAGTTTGCACTCCTCAGCAATGACCTCCCAATTTTTTGGTCGATGTGCGCCAGTGACATGTCTTTCTTGCAGAAGTCTTTGTACTTGACTTGTAGCGCAGGCAGGGGCCACCTCTTTTTCTTAGACTTAGACTAGTTGCCAGCTCACCCTAAAGCAGAGCTCTTGGAATTCGCTCCTAGCCCATCCTGTGGACAACCACCGCAGGCGCCTCTCACTCAGGATAGACTGCAACTCAACATGATCATTATAATTATATAAATTTATAAATAAAATAACAAATAAATAAAAGAAGAGTATGTCACATGTCAATCTTGTTGAATTTGAAATACTTGAATCAAATAACTTATTAAAAATTTGGTAAATTATCGTTGATGTGGCCAGCGCAAATAGGGTAATTTCTGGCATAGTGCAAAACATAGAAATTTGGGGGCCGTCCATAAATGATGTCACATGCCTAGGGGGGAGGGGGTCACACTTTTGTGATGAGTGGGAAGGGGGTTGTTAAAGAAATGTGATGTCACATCAAAACGTACTACTTTAAATAAAAGTTCCACTTAAATATTTGATTGCTTACAATTTATTTAATGACCCTTTCAATGGCTTCACACGTGTCACGATATTAGAGTGCAGATTGACACTAAATGTAAATACATATTTAAATGGCAAAAAAGTAATTTGCAACAATACCAATTTTCAATTAGAAAAAAAAATAAATTTTTAAATTATTTTTTGGGGGTGGGGGGGGTTCAAAGCTTTGTGACGTCATATTGGAAGGGGGGGGGGTCTAAGTTTTTGTGACTAAGTGTGAAGAGGGGGAGGGGGGTAAAAATCAGCCCAAATCGTGTGACGTTATTTATGGACGGCCCCTTTAGAGGGTGATCGGGGATTCTCTAATTTGTGACTTTTTTACCAACCTGCCGATGTTGAAAAACTGCAAAAAATGCGAATTTAAACAAATGGCGTGTGGTGGGGGGTGGAGATTCTTAAAATTGAGGCTATTTTAGCAACCTGCCGAGTTTGGAAAACTGCAAAAAATGTGCAAAATATGAAGGAAAAAATGGTACTCACTGTTACTGTTCATGCGTCTGAATCACAAAAATGGGAGGATACACTTTTTAATAACCCTATCCCTAAAATTCTATAGCTAAACCTAACGCTAACACCTTCCATGTTTGAAAATTCGCCTGAACAATTTTACACAAAAATTAACAAAACGTTCTACTGCAATGCTACTGCACCCGGAATTTCACTGGTGACAAATTAGCCCGTGAACTATTTTGTACCTTAAGCACAGGCTAATTTTGAGGACCTCCAGAAATGACTACCGGCTGTTTGTAGTCAGTGTATTGGCTTTTTAGTAGCTTGACTGGATGAATTTTATTAATAAATATTGCTTTGACTGAAATATGATAATCATTTATTTAATTAGGCTTTCGTGATTAAATTTAAGAAATCCTGTAACTTAAAATGTATAGTTGTAACTGTTGTATGTGTGTTTGTGACATGTTAAATGTATCTATCTTAAACATTACAGACACTCCTTCTATACAGGAGATGATCTCATCCTAATCTTATACAAGGTTTATGACTAGGCTTACTTTTTTATTAGTGTTTTGAAGTTTGATAATGTGTTGGTTTTCCTGGCTTATTCAGGCAACACATTTCACACCAGACTAGATGCCAGACTAGAAGGAGAATTAGCACACACAACTTTGGTGCTGTACAATTTTGCACACCAATTTACTATTTTGCACGTGAAACCACAAACATTAGAGGAAACAAAATTTCCTAAATTGGAACATCCTTCCTCCCACAGCATGTATATTATATATGGATGGCCTCTAGTGGGAGGAGGGATTTGAGGTGTAAGTTGAAATGGTGGAAAAGTAATTTTCAAGCTTAAAATTATACTGATAAAAAAGGCATTTCAAATATCTTACTGAAAAACTAGGCCTAAATGTGCTTAGTAATTAATTTAAAATTAATAGTAAGAAAATTGCACTACTTCCACTAAAACTTAAAATATTTCAATGAATTATCCTTATTAGCTTTCCCATGATTTACTTCTGCTTTGATAAACTATGTTATGAGACATTTTTATTTACCTGATTCAATTTTGTTCATGGCACTATTTTATGTGTTACTTATAGTCTTAAAAAGTACCAGCACCTGGATATGTAAATGCGTCACTGTATGAAGACATTGAAATCAAGTGTCCTTGAATTATGGAGAAAAAGGTTTTTATCTGTGCATAATTGAAGACTTAATAGCATGACACAAGATTGAAATCCCACATGTTTTAAAGTCAATTGTGACTTTTTTTTCAATTATGTTTTTTTTTAAAATTCTTTTATAGGAAGGAGCCTTTGTTTTAATATCACTGCTTGGCACTGTGAATGATTCTGAACACATTCTCTCATTGCTCTGTAAGTTGTAACTTTTTTGGGTATCAAAGCTATGTTGTTTTTACTAAAGGATCTTTTTAGCCACTTAAGACATTTAACTTAAGACTATGTATGGTATGTAGATCTAATATTTTTTGCCACTGGAGAACAACTTTAATTTTAGGCTCAAAATTGTAAGCACATTTGTTGCCTAAATACTAAATACTTTTACCCCTAATATTATAATTTATCTGTTTTCTAAAATGTTTAATCCAGATTCTTAAGAATTATTTAGAGCCTCTGTTTCTCTAGTTTTACATTGGCTTACACCATAGTTTTGTTGTTGTTGTGAAACTTAATTAACTGATAATTCCTTTTTAATACATGCAGCTAATGGATTTTTATATGGGCAAATTTGCATCTCTGTTCTAGGTTACTACTTTCAAATATGAGTGAATTTATATATATGCATTTGTCATGAAAATTTAAGTTTTCCTTCAAAAAATTGTATATCCTTCACTCATTTCATTTGACCATAGACATATTATTATCACTTTGAATGCTGGTATGTGATTTAAACTTAAAATGTTAGCATTATCATTATCTCATACCAATTTCATTTAAAGGGAAGGAGTATGGCAAAGCTGACAAGAGGTGGCTTGTCTCTGACCCCACCGTGGTCTCCTTGGAAATACTGACCGTGGTTGTTGATGGCGGACTGTGTTTGGTTTTGATCTGGAGCATCCTGCACAAACAGTACTACAGACATTTTGCTCAGATTGTGCTGTGTGTCTGTGAACTCTATGGGGGTCAGTACTACATTTCTTTAGTTTTTAGCCTTAGAGTTTAGATTGTCCATAACAAAATTTTATTCAACTTTTTAAAAACTGAATGAAATTTTAATCATTCATGCACACAAAACTAAATGTTTGCAGGTTGGATGACCTTCTGTCCAGAGTGGCTGTCTGGCAGTAAAAACTTGGACACCAGCTCTGCCATGTATTTCTGGGTGTACCTAACATTTTTCAATGGCGTCTGGGTAGTAGTGCCTCTGGCTTTGTTGTACCAATCCTTTGAGGAGATGAAAGCAGTATTTTCTGACAAGACCGAGTCAGAATCTCTATCACCTCCTCTCAACAAAGATAAGCTTAACAGGAGAGAGAGGGGAGATGACAGAGAAAGATCAGCTAATAATACAAAGAGGAGGAGATAAAAAAAAATCATCTTTGTTTAAAATCTGGATTAGGTCAGTATCCTCAGGGATTTCCATCTCATGCCGATTGTAAACCATACAAGATCCAGTAATACATAACTTTGTAAATTGGCAGAAAATTACCCGACACCTCAAAATTGCTCAGATCATAAAAATATTTTGCGTAGCTAAGTGAAGAGTTTATTTTAGATGTGCCAGTAATTCAGCAAGTAATTGAGAGATAAAGAAATAAAATGACACATAGCTAATATTAAATCACTGCCGACACTGATAAATATTCATTAATTTTTTTGTGTTAATGATATATTCATCAAGAAATGAATTATTTTATTTAAAAATATAAGATAACCTAAAAAAAACCAACATTTTAGACATCTTTGTGAACATATGTTAGAAAGAGATGCATCAGACTAAAGCAGGAAATGTTTAATTGTGAAACAAGATTTGTTTATATTTTATTTTTGATTTTTAAAATGAAAATTTCATCATCGTTGAGGGATGCTGTTGGTATTTTAAAATAACAATGAAAATGTGTGTACCACTTCACCTAGAAGAATTTAGCTGTATTTATCCAAACATCTTGTTTAGTAGCGATTGTTGAGGGATGCTGTTGGTATTTTAAAATAACAATGAAAATGTGTGTACCACTTCACCTAGAAGAATTTAGCTGTATTTATCCAAACATCTTGTTTAGTAGCGATTGTTGAGGGATGCTGTTGGTATTTTAAAATAACAATGAAAATGTGTGTACCACTTCACCTAGAAGAATTTAGCTGTATTTATCCAAACCCCTTGTTTAGTAGCGATTGTTGAGGGATGCTGTTGGTATTTTAAAATAACAATGAAAATGTGTGTACCACTTCACCTAGAAGAATTTAGCTGTATTTATCCAAACCCCTTGTTTAGTAGCGATTGTTGAGGGATGCTGTTGGTATTTTAAAATAACAATGAAAATGTGTGTACCACTTCACCTAGAAGAATTTAGCTGTATTTATCCAAACATCTTGTTTAGTAGCGATTGTTGAGGGATGCTGTTGGTATTTTAAAATAACAATGAAAATGTGTGTACCACTTCACCTAGAAGAATTTAGCTGTATTTATCCAAACCCCTTGTTTAGTAGCGATTGTTGAGGGATGCTGTTGGTATTTTAAAATAACAATGAAAATGTGTGTACCACTTCACCTAGAAGAATTTAGCTGTATTTATCCAAACATCTTGTTTAGTAGCGATTGTTGAGGGATGCTGTTGGTATTTTAAAATAACAATGAAAATGTGTGTACCACTTCACCTAGAAGAATTTAGCTGTATTTATCCAAACATCTTGTTTAGTAGCGATTGTTGAGGGATGCTGTTGGTATTTTAAAATAACAATGAAAATGTGTGTACCACTTCACCTAGAAGAATTTAGCTGTATTTATCCAAACATCTTGTTTAGTAGCGATTGTTGAGGGATGCTGTTGGTATTTTAAAATAACAATGAAAATGTGTGTACCACTTCACCTAGAAGAATTTAGCTGTATTTATCCAAACATCTTGTTTAGTAGCGATTGTTGAGGGATGCTGTTGGTATTTTAAAATAACAATGAAAATGTGTGTACCACTTCACCTAGAAGAATTTAGCTGTATTTATCCAAACCCCTTGTTTAGTAGCGATTGTTGAGGGATGCTGTTGGTATTTTAAAATAACAATGAAAATGTGTGTACCACTTCACCTAGAAGAATTTAGCTGTATTTATCCAAACCCCTTGTTTAGTAGCGATTGTTGAGGGATGCTGTTGGTATTTTAAAATAACAATGAAAATGTGTGTACCACTTCACCTAGAAGAATTTAGCTGTATTTATCCAAACATCTTGTTTAGTAGCGATTGTTGAGGATGCTGTTGGTATTTTAAAATAACAATGAAAATGTGTGTACACTTCACCTAGAAGAATTTAGCTGTATTTATCCAAACCCCTTGTTTAGTAGCGATTGTTGAGGGATGCTGTTGGTATTTTAAAATAACAATGAAAATGTGTGTACCACTTCACCTAGAAGAATTTAGCTGTATTTATCCAAACATCTTGTTTAGTAGCGATTGTTGAGGGATGCTGTTGGTATTTTAAAATAACAATGAAAATGTGTGTACCACTTCACCTAGAAGAATTTAGCTGTATTTATCCAAACATCTTGTTTAGTAGCGATTGTTGAGGGATGCTGTTGGTATTTTAAAATAACAATGAAAATGTGTGTACCACTTCACTAGAAGAATTTAGCTGTATTTATCCAAACCCCTTGTTTAGTAGCGATTGTTGAGGGATGCTGTTGGTATTTTAAAATAACAATGAAAATGTGTGTACCACTTCACCTAGAAGAATTTAGCTGTATTTATCCAAACCCCTTGTTTAGTAGCGATTGTTGAGGGATGCTGTTGGTATTTTAAAATAACAATGAAAATGTGTGTACCACTTCACCTAGAAGAATTAGCTGTATTTATCCAAACCCCTTGTTTAGTAGCGATTGTTGAGGGATGCTGTTGGTATTTTAAAATAACAATGAAAATGTGTGTACCACTTCACCTAAAGAATTTAGCTGTATTTATCCAAACCCCTTGTTTAGTAGCGATTGTTGAGGATGCTGTTGGTATTTTAAAATAACAATGAAAATGTGTGTACCACTTCACCTAGAAGAATTTAGCTGTATTTATCCAAACATCTTGTTTAGTAGCGATTGTTGAGGGATGCTGTTGGTATTTTAAAATAACAATGAAAATGTGTGTACCACTTCACCTAGAAGAATTTAGCTGTATTTATCCAAACCCCTTGTTTAGTAGCGATTGTTGAGGGATGCTGTTGGTATTTTAAAATAATAATGAAAATGTGTGTACCACTTCACCTAGAAGAATTTAGCTGTATTTATCCAAACCATCTTGTTTAGTAGCGATTGTTGAGAATGACTTATACTTGGAGTGCAAACATTGCTAACTGAGTAGATGTCAACTCTAAGTGATGCTGGTACATAATACAGCTTTTCCGTCTAATAACCTTATTGTTTTTAATAAGAGAAAAGACAGATCTTAAATAAATATAAAAACTTTAGTTCATACTCAAATCCATTGAAGCTGCTAACTTTTTTTCATTCTGTCTTTCTTTCCTTTTTTTTTACCAATAGTTTTTATTAAGAGACAGCTGGAGGAACACAATGCTAGAGAACAAAGTTTGCAGGGCTTACACCTACAGAGAGTACACAGAGTTTTGGGGAGCCCAATGTTTTAAACCACTGCTGAGTAATTACATAGTTGGGATGAGCAATAATGTGCGCCATAACACAGAACTTGGTGGGTCCACGGCCAGAAGGTGGGGGATGCCATTTGATGTCTGATGGGCTTAACACAAACCTTGGGACCACTTGGGGGAGGAAACGCAAAGATGGGGAGCAAAGTGCAAGCTCACGCAAAATTACTAATGAACATAATTGTGGTAATTAAATTGTTTCTTAAGATTAAACTACATTTCCTTTATTTTATTTACACTACTTTGCCAATGTAGAATTTTTTTTTAAATCAATGCATGTTATTTGTTTGGTGCTAATTAAAGTAAATACTTAAAGTTTGTAAACATATCTGCATTTTTTTTACTGCCACAAATGGACCAAGCTCTGATATCTAATAATTGCCAACTAAGCTTTTTTGTTTCTGATTTATTTATTTTTTAAACAGTAAAACTAAAAAAAAATTGTTGGTTATCTTATTGAACTTATTGTTAAAAAACAACTCAGTACCAAAAATGTATTTAGAGTTAATTTTGTACAAATCTCTTCTTTCTGATAATCTCCCTAAGTGATAATCTATTTGTTTGCCTGTGCGATAGAAGTATACCTGATTATTGGTTGATAAATCTAGATAGATTAGCCTGGATAGAGTGGATGTCTTGCTTAGATAGATTAGCCTGGATGTCCTGCCTAGATAGATTAGCCTGGATAGAGTGGATGTCCTGCCTAGATAGATTAGCCTGGATAGAGTGGATGTCTTGCTTAGATAGATTAGCCTGGATAGAGTGGATGTCCTGCCTAGATAGATTAGCCTGGTTAGAGTGGATGTCCTGCCTAGATAGATTAGCCTGGTTAGAGTGGATGTCCTGCCTAGATAGATTAGCCTGGTTAGAGTGGATGTTCTGTCTAGATAGATTAGCCTGGTTAGAGTGGATGTTCTGCCTAGATAGATTAGCCTGGTTAGAGTGGATGTCCTGCCTAGATAGATTAGCCTGGTTAGAGTGGATGTCCTGCCTAAATAGATTAGCCTGGTTAGAGTGGATGTCCTGCCTAGATAGATTAGCCTGGTTAGAGTGGATGTCCTGCTTAGATAGATTAGCCTGGATAGAGTGGATGTCCTGCTTAGATAGATTAGCCTGGTTAGAGTGGATGTCCTGCTTAGATAGATTAGCCTGGTTAGAGTGGATGTCCTGCTTAGATAGATTAGCCTGGTTAGAGTGGATGTTCTGCCTAGATAGATTAGCCTTGGTAGATTAGAAGTACTGCATATGAATTTTGTATCTGCCAGGCTATTAAGTTCTTACAGTAAGTAGGTTGACCTTATGAAGACTTTATTTGTACTACATGATTTAGGTTTTGTTATATGAGCTCAAATCAAACCCTAGTCAGGCAGCACGTCATGTATCATATTTGTATTATCATCTTCAATTTCTGTTGAGGAATTATTTTTTTTAATCAGACATGGGACAAGGCAGCCATTTGTTCTTATTCCTCTGGAACCACCGAGGATGGGATCATTTCAGTCAAGTAACCGTTGCTTTCCTCATTATATTAACATCAGAGATATTTTGCTGCCCTTTAACTGGCTGTATTTTGCATGTTCCTGTAGTTACTATGGGGGGGGGGTAAGATCAACAATAATTATTCTTCATGACACCATCTGCCTTTTTGCTCCTGACACACAAGTGACTGAAATTCATAGACCATCTTTTAGAGCACCGTCTAAAACAGAGCTTCCACAGCAGCAATGTCTGATTGACCCTTGTTTTCATGATGACTGTTTCAAAAGCATGCGATGCCTAAAGCTCATTTATTATTCCACATCAGAATTAGAATGTTGTTTCTTTATCAGAATTTTGTTGTGTAAACTTGACCTAAGCAGTAGTTATAATATTCTAAAATGTTGATTCACAAGAAGTATTTACTTACCCAGACCTTCACCTGTGCTAGAAGTAGAATAGGCCAATAGCTTCTCGCACAATATTGGATGACTGGTGGTATTAGTAATTAGCTTCATTTATTCTCTTGCAACAATCTAAAGGCTGTTTCTTTTTGAACTGATTTGGTTTAAACTCAATAGAATCCTGTAATTACTAATACATGGCGTACTTAGTGTAACTTAGTTGGGGTGTAACAAATGATGAGAATAAATGACATAAAACACTTTGTGACCATTGAGATTTAATGAAATAATCATCTTCAAACATAAGTATTATTGTTTCAAATATCTAAATGAAAGCCTTATTGCTAAATGTATTTGTTGTAATAGCTTCAAATATTAATATTTAATAAAGTAGAAACTTTCAGGCAAAGCAAGTTGTTATTTTGCTTTTTTTTCTAGATGATACTAGATCAATCAAATTTTTGTTTTAATTGTTACAATATCTTCCAATGATATCTTTCTTTGAGTCTTTAAGGTATAATTTTTAACTAATGAATGTTTAGGTTTGACTTCCAATAAGCAATATTATCTCATCTTATCATCATTAAAAGGATATCTATAATATTTTCCTATGTTTTTTGTTTGATATGTGCATCTGTGAAAGGCTATTTGTACAGAATTAAGTTTAACAAAATTGATGAGGATTTTGTGTTTGCTGAATGATGGAAAGGAATATGGGAAAACTTGAATAAAAGAATTCAATAAAATTTCAACAAGAGGGAACATGAACAATGTAAAATACAAGTATAAGCTGGTTATAGAGTTTATATAGCAGTAGGGGGCGGAAAAGGTGAGAAATAAACCTACAATTACAATGATCTGTTTTGTCATAGGGGGGAAGGGGAGCAAAGAATCAACAAATGAACTAAAATATGACATTTATAGTCATGCCATCTTGTGTCTAGGTCCCTTAAGTATCAGTTTGTGCCTCTTAAGTTCACCTTGGTGGGTGTGTTGTTAGTTCACCCTGGGGGGTGTTGTTAGTTCACCCTGATGGGTGTGTTGTTAGTTCACCCGAGGGGGGGGGTGTTATTAGTTCACCCTGGTGGGTGTGTTGTTAGTTCACCCTGGGGGTAGTTGTTAGTTCACCCTGGTGGGTTGTATTGTTAGTTCACCCTGGTGGGTTGTATTGTTAGTTCACCCTGGTGGGTTGTATTGTTAGTTCACCCTGGTGGGTTGTATTGTTAGTTCACCCTGGTGGGTGTGTTGTTAGTTCACCCTGGTGGGTTGTATTGTTAGTTCACCCTGGTGGGTTGTATTGTTAGTTCACCCTGGTGGGTTGTATTGTTAGTTCACCCTAGTGGGTGTGTTGGTTCACCCTGGTGGGTGTATTGTTAGTTCACCCTGGTGGGTGTGTTGTTAGTTCACCCTGGGTGTGTGTTGTTAGTTCACCCTGGTGGGTGTGTTGTTAGTTCACCCTAGTGGGTGTGTTGTAAGTTCACCCTGGTGGGTGTGTTGTTAGAACGACATTACTAATTGATCCCGAAACACCTTGTCCTGACGTAAGTTTTGAGATGAGGTATCGCCTGTAATTTGCTAAATTTCCAAAATAGCTTCGAGATGATTGGGTGCCCAAATGTCAAGTGCCTAGGGGTCCTAGGTCTCTATGTCCGGGCCTGGCCTGTACAAGTGTCTTGAATTGAGTCATTGACTGTGTCTTGAATTGAGTCATAGCCTGGCCTGTACAAGTGTCTTGAGTTGAGTCATTGCCTGGTCTGTACAAGTGTCTTGAGTTGAGGCATTTCCTATTGTGTACAAGTGTCTTGAGATGAGTCATTGCCTGGCCTGTACAAGTGTCTTGAATTGAGTCATTGCCTGGCCCGTACAAGTGTCTTGAATTGATTCATTGCCTGGCCTGTACAAGTGTCTTGAGTTGAGTCATTGCCTGGCCTGTACAAGTGTCTTGAGTTGAGGCATTTCCTATTGTGTACAAGTGTCTTGAGATGAGTCATTGCCTGGCCTGTACAAGTGTCTTGAATTGAGTCATTGCCTGGCCTGTACAAGTGTCTTGAGTTGAGGCATTTCCTATTGTGTACAAGTGTCTTGAATTGAGTCATTGCCTGGCCTGTACAAGTGTCTTGAATTGATTCATTGCCTGGCCTGTACAAGTGTCTTGAGTTGAGGCATTTCCTATTGTGTACAAGTGTCTTGAGATGAGTCATTGCCTGGCCTGTACAAGTGTCTTGAATTGAGTCATTGCCTGGCCCGTACAAGTGTCTTGAATTGATTCATTGCCTGGCCTGTACAAGTGTCTTGAGTTGAGTCATTGCCTGGCCTGTACAAGTGTCTTGAGTTGATTCATTGCCTGGCCTGTACAAGTGTCTTGAATTGATTCATAGCCGGGCCTGTACAAGTGTCTTGAATTGAGTCATTGCCTGGCCTGTACAAGTGTCTTGAATTGATTCATTGCCTGGCCTGTACAAGTGTCTTGAGTTGATTCATTGCCTGGCCTGTACAAGTGTCTTGAATTGATTCATTGCCTGGCCTGTACAAGTGTCTTGAATTGATTCATTGCCTGGCCTGTACAAGTGTCTTGAATTGATTCATAGCCGGGCCTGTACAAGTGTCTTGAATTGATTCATAGCCGGGCCTGTACAAGTGTCTTGAATTGAATCATAGCCTGGCCTGTACAAGTGTCTTGAGTTGATTCATTGCCTGGCCTGTACAAGTGTCTTGAATTGATTCATAGCCGGGCCTGTACAAGTGTCTTGAGTTGATTCATTGCCTGGCCTGTACAAGTGTCTTGAATCGAATCATTGCCTGGCCTGTACAAGTGTCTTGATTTGATTCATTGCCTGGCCAGTACAAGTGTCTTGAGTTGATTCATTGCCTGGCCTGTACAAGTGTCTTGAATTGATTCATAGCCGGGCCTGTACAAGTGTCTTGAGTTGATTCATTGCCTGGCCTGTACAAGTGTCTTGAATCGAATCATTGCCTGGTCTGTACAAGTGTCTTGAGTTGAGGCATTTCTTGACCTTTTAAATGATTAGAGAGACCCCAGCTCATCCCTCCAACAATCATTTTTGGTACCGGTAAATGAAAAAAGATTTCAAGAAAAATATTTCTGATTACAGAAGATATGTTCATCTAAGGGGCATTCCATAAATGACGTCACGTGATTTTGGCCGATTTTCGACCCCCCCCCCTCTTGTCACACTTCGTCACAAAAACTTAGACCCCCCCCTCCAATATTACGTCATAAAGCTTTGACCCCCCACCCCCCAAAAAATAGCCGTATTTTCTAATTGAAAACAAACATGTTTCAAATATCTTTTTTTACATTGAGCTATGTATTTATTGTAAGTCTGCAATCTATTTAATATCGTAACTAGGGTGTACAGGATTCAAATTTTTTTAATCCGGCCGCAGCCGGATTCGGACAGACTTATGACGTGAAATCCGGCCGAAGCCGGGTCGCATTTGTAAAAATGACACCGGATTCCGGATTTGCCGGAGCCATTATATATATACTAGGGGCAAGTACCCGGCTTTTCCTGGGTTTAACAACAACAGCAACAAAAACAACAACAAAACAACAACAAAACAACAAAAACAGAACAACAACAAAATCAACAACGAAACAACAAAAACAACAAAACAACAACTACAACAACAACAAAGCAACAACAACAACAACAACATGAAGGACATTGTCGTCGCAGGGCAAGGGATGTGGACAACGACAACAACAGCAAAAACAACACAACAACTGCAACAAAAACAACAACAATAGCAACAACAACAACTAAAAAAACAACTACAACAACAAAAGCAACAACAACAAAACAATTATTTTATGACGATAGTCGCCTTCTTGTTAATCTCGACACCAAAATGTTTATTATTTTGCGTCATTATTTTACGTCTTAATTTTCAATAATTTTTATTTTATATAGCTCATATAAGGAAAAACTACATTTTGGGCCCCCGGCCCCCAGTATCTTATATATATGGAACGAAACCTGTTTAATAACCTTTCCGGTATAATTTTGTGTACGTGTACCAAATTTCACGTTATTTGGTTGTCTGGATCTTGAGTTATTAGGGAACAGACAGACAACAAATGCGGCTTATATATATAGAGACTAGGGGCAAGTACCCGGCTCCCGCCCGGGTTTAACAACAACAGCAACAACAACAAAAACAACAACAGCAACAACGCCAAAAACAACAACAGAAACAGCAACAGCAACAAAACAACAAAAACAAAACAACAACAAAAACAACAAAATCAACAACAAAATTAACAACAAAACAACAACAAAACAACAACAGCAACAACAACATAACAACAACAACAAAACAACAACTACAACAGCAACAACAACAAAGCAACAACAACATGAAGGGCATTGACGTCGCAGGGCAAGGGATGTGGACAACAACAACAACAGCAAAAACAACACAAAAGCAACAACAGCAACAACAGCAACAACAACAAAAACAACACAAAAGCAACAACAGCAACAACAGCAACAACAACAAAAACAACACAAAAGCAACAACAGCAACAACAACAACAAAAACAAAACAACAACAAAAACATCAACAACAAAACAATAACAAAGCAACAACAAAACAACAACTACAACAACAACAGCAACAACAACAAAGCAACAACAACAAAACAACAACAAAGCAACAACAACAAAAAAATTATTTTATGGCGATAATCGCCTTCTTGTTAATCTCGACACCAAAATGTTTATTAATTTGCGTCATTATTTTACGTCTTAATTTTCAATAATTTTTATTTTATATAGCTCATATAGGGAAAAACTACATTTTGGGCCCCCGGGCCCCAGTATCTTATATATAAGGAACGAAACCTGTTTAATAACCTTTCCGGTATAATTTTGTGTACGTGTACCAAATTTCACGTTATTTGGTTGTCTGGATCTTGAGTTATTAGGGAACAGACAGACAACAAATGCGGCTTATATATATACTAGGGGCAAATACCCGGCTTCGCACGGGTTTAACAACAACACAAACAACAACAGAAACAGCAACAGCAACATCAACAACAACAAAACAACAACAAAAACAACAAAAACAACAAAAAAACAACAAAAACAAAACAACAACAAAATAACAACAAAACAACAACTACAACAACAACAGCAACAACAACAAAGCAACAACAACAAAGCAACAACTGCAACAACAACAGCAACAACAACAAAGCAACAACAACATTAAGGACATTGTCGTCGCAGGGCAAGGTTGTGGACAACAACAACAACAACAGCAAAAACAACACAAAAGCAACAAAAAACAACAAAAACAGAACAACAACAAACACAACAAAATCAACAACAAAACAACAAAAACAAAACAACAACAAAAACAACAACAAAAACAACAAAAACAAAACAACAACAAAGACAGCAAAAACAACAACAAAACAACAACAACAACAACAACAAAGCAACAACAACAAAACAACAACTACAACAACAACAGCAACAATAAAAGCAACAATAACAAAGCAACAATAGCAAAACAATTATTTTATGGCGATAGTCGCCTTCTTGTTAATCTCGACACCAAAATGTTTATTATTTTGCGTCATTATTTTACGTCTTAATTTTCAATAATTTTTAATTTTATATAGCTCATATAAGGAAAAATTACATTTTGGGCCCCCGCCCCCCAGTATCTTATATATATGGAACGAAACCTGTTTAATAACCTTTCCGGTATAATTTTGTGTACGTGTACCAAATTTCACGTTATTTGGTTGTCTGGATCTTGAGTTATAAGGGAACAGACAGACGACGGACAGACAACAAATGCGTCTTATATATATAGAGATAGAGATATAGAGATAAGAGATATATATATATACTAGGGGCAAGTACCCGGCTAATCCCGGGTTTAACAACAACAGCAACAACAACAAAAACAACAACAGCAACAACGACAAAAACAACAACAGAAACAGCAACAGCAACAAAACAACAAATACAAAACAACAACAAAAACAACAAAATCAACAACAAAACAACAACTACAACAACAACAGCAACAACAACAAAGCAAAAACAACAACTACAACAGCAACAACAACAAAGCAACAACAACATGAAGGACATTGACGTCGCAGGGCAAGGGATGTGGACAACAACAACAACAGCAAAAACAACACAAAAGCAACAACAGCAACAACAACAAAAACAACACAAAAACAACAACAGCAACAACAACAAAAACAACAACAGCAACAACAACAAAAACAAAACAACAACAAAAACATCAACAACAAAACAATAACAAAGCAACAACAAAACAACAACTACAACAACAACAGCAACAACAACAAAAGCAACAACAACAAAGCAACAACAAAAAAATTATTTTATGGCGATAACCGCCTTCTTGTTAATCTCGACACCAAAATGTTTATTAATTTGCGTCATTATTTTACGTCTTAATTTTCAATAATTTTTATTTTATATAGCTCATATAGGGAAAAACTACATTTTGGGCCCCCGTGCCCCAGTATCTTATATATAAGGAACGAAACCTGTTTAATAACCTTTCCGGTATAATTTTGTGTACGTGTACCAAATTTCACGTTATTTGGTTGTCTGGATCTTGAGTTATTAGGGAACAGACAGACAGACATCCAGACAACAAATGCGGCTTATATATATAGAGACTAGGGGCAAGTACCCGGCTCCCGCCCGGGTTTAACAACAACAACAGCAACAAAACAAAAACAACAAAAACAACAACAAAACAACAAAAACAAAACAACAACAAAAACAACAAAAACAACAAAACAACAAAAACAAAACAACAACAAAAACAACAAAAACAACAACAAAACAACAAAAACAAAACAACAACAAAAACAACAACAAAACAAAAACAAAACAACAACAAAACAACAACTACAACAACAAAACAACAACTACAACAACAACAGCAACAACAACAAAGCAACAACAACAAAACAACAAATACAACAGCAACAACAACTAAGCAACAACAACATGAAGGAGATTGTCGTCGCAGGGCAAGGGATGTGGACAACAACAACAGCAAAAACAACACAAAAGCAGCAACAACAACAGCAACAACAACAAAAACAACAACAGCAACAACAACAAAAACAAAACAACAACAAAAACATCAACAACAAAACAACAACTACAACAACAACAGCAACAACAACAAAGCAACAACAACAAAAC
This sequence comes from Ampullaceana balthica, assembly GCA_944989445.1. Taxonomy (NCBI): domain Eukaryota; kingdom Metazoa; phylum Mollusca; class Gastropoda; family Lymnaeidae; genus Ampullaceana; species Ampullaceana balthica. The sequence continues at coordinate 245,016 of CALYLW010001014.1, read as the reverse complement.
AACAACTACAACAACAAAAGCAACAACAACAAAGCAACAACAACAAAAAAAAATATTTTATGGCGATAATCGCCTTCTTGTTAATCTCGACACCAAAATGTTTATTAATTTGCGTCATTATTTTACGTCTTAATTTTCAATAATTTTTATTTTATATAGCTCATATAGGGAAAAACTACATTTTGGGCCCCCGGGCCCCAGTATCTTACATATAAGGAACGAAACCTGTTTAATAACCTTTCCGGTATAATTTTGTGTACGTGTACCAAATTTCACGTTATTTGGTGGTCTGGATCTTGAGTTATTAGGGAACAGACAGACAACAAATGCGGCTTATATATATAGAGATACTAGCAAAATACCCCCGCTTCGCTGCGGAAATTAGTATTTCAGTTACGTTGAGAATCCGCGAAACACAAATTTAAAACACCAATTGATTTCAATCTGGATCATGATGGATATAATACATATATTAACTTCAACGTCTTGTCTGTCTGTCTGTCCTAGTCCCGCAGAAAAACAAAAGCTAAAAGTAAAAAATGACACACTTCCCGGGATCCTATCGAGCTGATAATTTATTTATTTTTTTGTCTGCTACTATTGCGGGAGGGTACGCAACAACTTCACAAAGTTTCATGCTCCTACCTACACGGGAAGTTATATATTTAATGATGAGTCTGTTTTATATAGCTCATATCAGAAAAAAACTACATTTTGGCCCCCGGCCCCTAGTGAATGATAATTTTACATTTGTTTTGATTGTTACCATTGCGGAAGTGTACTTAACAACTCTCCAAAGTTTCATGCTGCTACCAACACGAGACATTGGAGAATTAGTGATGAGTCAGTTTTTTTATATAAGAAAAAAACTACATTTGGGCCCCCGGCCCCCATTAAGTGAAAATATCTATACTTTTTTAACCTGTTACCATCGCAAAATGTTGCTTAACAACTACTCAAACTTTCATGCTTCTTCATATACAGGAAATAGGAGAATTAGTGATTTTCAGTTTTTATATAGCTCATTTAATGAAAAATCTACATTAGGACCCCTGGGCCCCAGTAAGTGAAAATTTAATTATTTCTTCGCCTGTTACCATCGCGGAAGTGTACTCAACAACTTCCCAAAGTTTTATGCTTCTACCTACTCAAGAAATAGGAGAATTAGTGATTTTCAAATGTTTATATAGCCCATAGAAGGAAAAAAAATGATTTTGGGCCCCCGGCCCCCATGAAGGTGAATTTTAAAATTATTTTTCGCCATTTGTCGTCCAAAGAGGCTACTTGACAATTTCCCAAGGTTTCATGCTTCTACCTACGCGGTAAATCCGAGAATTAGTGATGAGTCTGTTTTAATATAAGAAGAAACTACATTTGGGCCCGCGGCCCCCATTAAGTGATAATTTAAATATTGTTTTTACCTGTTACCATCGTGGAAGTGTACTTAACAACTACCCCAAGTTTCATGCTTCTACCTACACGGGAAATAGGAGAATTTGTGATTTTTAGTTTTTGTATAGCTCATATTGGGAAAAAACTTCATTTGGGCCCCCGGCCCCCAGGAAGTGATAATTAAAAAACATTTTCTCCCGTCGCTATCGCTGGTTTTTACTCAACAACTTCCCAAAGTTTCATGCTTTTGCCTACTCGAGAAATGAGAAAATTAGTGATTTCATATTTTATATAGTCCATATAAGGAACAAAAGCGTTTTTGGGCCCCGGGCCCCCAACAGTGTGAATTTTAAAATTCTTATTCGCCAATTATCGTTGAGAGAGTATACTCAGCAAGTTCCCAAAGTTTCATGCTAATACCTACACGGGAAGTTGGAGAATTAGTGATGAGTCAGTTTTTTATATAAGAAAAAACTACATTTGGGCCCCCGCGCCCCGGACACCATTAAGTGTTATTTTTAATATTTTTTTCGCTTGTTACCATCGCGGAAGTGTGCTTATCAACTACCTAGTGTTTCATGCTTCTACCTACACGGGAAATAGGAGAATTAGTGATTTTTAATTTTTATATAGCTCATATAAGGAAAAAACTTCATTTGGGCCCCCGGCCCCCAGGAAGTGATAATTTAAATATTGTTTTTCCCCTTACCATCGCGGGAATGTACTCAACAACTTCCCAAAGTTTCATGCTTCTGCCTTCTCGGGAAACAGGAGAATTGATGATTTTAATATTTTATATAGGCCATATTAGGAAAAAACGTTTTTGGGCCCCCGGCCCCCTTGAGTGTTAATTTTAAAATTCTTTTACGCCAATTTTCGTCGCGAGAGGCTACTCAACAACTTCCCAAAGTTTCATGCTTCTACCTACGCGGTAAATCCGAGAATTAGAGATGAGTCTGTTTTAATATAAGAAGAAACTACATTTGGGCCCCCGGCCCCGATTAAGTGATAATTTAAATATTGTTTTTACCTGTTATAATTGTGAAAGTGTATGTACTTAACAACTACCCCAAGTTTCATGCTTCTACCTACACGGGAAATAGGAGAATTTGTGATTTTTAGTTTTTATATAGCTCATATAAGGAAAAACTTCATTTGGGCCCCCGGACCCCAGGAAGTGATAATTTAATTTTTTTTCTTCCGTTGCTATCGCTGGTTTGTACTCAACAACTTCCCAAAGTTTCATGCTTTTGCCTACTCGAGAAATGAGAAAATTAGTGATTTGATATTTTACATAGTCCATATAAGGAAAAAAGCGTTTTTTGGCCCCGGGCCCCCAAAAGTGTGAATTTTAAAATTCCTATTCGTCAATTATCGTCGAGAGAGTGTACTCAGCAAGTTCCCAAAGTTTCATGCTAATACCTACACGGGAAGTTGGAGAATTAGTGAAAAGTCAGTTTTTTATATAAGAAAAAAACTACATTTGGGCCCCCGGACCCCATTAAGTGTTATTTTAAATATTTTTTAGCTTGTTACCATCGTGGAAGTGTGCTTATCAACTACCCAGTATTTCATGCTTCTACCTACACGGGAAATAGGAGAATTAGTGATTTTTAGTTTTTATATAGCTCACAGAAGGAAAAAACTTCATTTGGGCCCCCGGCCCCCAGGAAGTGATAATTTAAATATTTTTTTCCCGTTACCATCGCGGGGTTGTACTCAACAATTTCCCAAAGTTTCATGCTTCTGCCTACTCGGGAAATAGGAGAATCGGTGATTTTCAAATTTTATATAGGCCATATACGGAAAAAAAACGTTTTTGGGCCCCCGGCCCCCATGAGTGTTATTTTTAAAATTCTTTTACTCCAATTTTCGTCGCGAGAGGCTACTCGACCACTTCCCAAAGTTTCATGCTTCTACCTACACGGGAAGTTGGAGAATTAGTGATGAATCAGTCAGTGAGTGAGTGAGGGCTTTCCCTTTTATTAGTATAGATATATAATGTGTATATGGCAACCGTCCGTCCTCATGGGACGATGGCGTGTACTCCTGATCCTCTTCCCCCCCCCCTGCCCTTTCTCCTGGCCCTTCTCTCTTCACTCATAGCTATGAGGGATGCTTCCGCGACATGAATGCCCTCACGCACTTTTGCCCGCCAGGAGGTGCGCTCCTCGGCAATGGTCTCCCACGTTTTATGGTCTATATGTGCAATGACATGTCTTTCTTGCAGACGTCCTTGAAGCGCAAGCAGGGGTGACCTCTTTTTCTCATACCCGTTGCCAGCTCACCGTAAAGCAAGGCTCTAGGAATGCGCTCCGAGCTCATCCTGCGGACATGACTTAACCACCGCAGGCGCCTCTCACTCAGAATTGAGTGCATACTCAGCATATTGCTTCTTCTGAGTACCCTCGACATTGGTGATCTTGTCCTGCCACTTGATGCGTAGAATCCTACGCAAGCATCGTAAGTGGAAGCTGTTGAGCTGCTTTGTTTGCTTGGCGTAGGTCGTCCAGCACTCACTGCCATAGAGGAGTGTGATGAGCACGCAGGCCTGGTACACAGTGATTTTCGTCCTATCTGTGAGCTGCGCATTGTTCCACACTCTTTGATTCAGCCGAGCCATTAATGATGCGGCCTTGCCGATTCTGGTTCCTATTTCCTTATCCAGGGAGAGTGTGCTTGTGATGTCCAAGGTGTTTCCCTCAATGGAGATTGCTGGACGGCGGTCAGTGCCTTGTCTCATACTGTTGGTCTTTTTTAGGCTAATCGTTAAACCAAAATCCTTGCATGCCTCTGAGAACTTTATGACCAACTGTTGGAGTCCTGTCTCTGTATGTGAGGTAAGGGCTGCGTCATCCGCGAAGAGCAACTCTCTGATTAATACATTTTCCAATTTGCTCTTCGCACGGAGCCGGCTGATATTATATAGGTTTCCATCCGTCCTGGTATGAATGTTCACAACCTCTGAGCAGACCTCGAAAGCATGTCGCAATAGCATCGAGAAAAAGATACCAAAGAGTGTTGGAGCCAGTACACAGCCCTGTTTGACTCCGCTACAAACTGGGAAGGGTTCTGAGGTGGCACCATCGAAGACCACTGTGCTGTGCACATTGGTGTGAAAGGACTCGATGATGGAGAGAAGCCGCGGCGGACATCCTATTTTTTCCAGTATACGTAGCAGACCCTTACGGCTGACCAGGTCAAATGCCTTCGTTAAATCTATGAAGGCAATGAAGAGGGGTTTCTGTTGCTCCCGACATTTCTCTTGTAGCTGACGGAGTGAGAAAATCATGTCCATGGTTGATCGGCCAGCCCGAAAACCACATTGTGATTCTTGGTAGACATTTAGTGCCAGAATTTGCAGGCGCGCAAGGACCACTCTGGCAAAGGCCTTTCCCACAATACTCAGTAAGGAGATACCACGATAGTTATTGCAATCGCTGCGATCACCTTTGTTTTTGTAAAGCGTGACAATTTTGGCGTCACGCATTTCCTGTGGGATGTGTCCGCGTTCCCAGCAATCGCATATGAGTTCGTGCAGAGGCTTCAGTAGTGCTGGTTTGCCGTACTTAACTACTTCTGCAGGAATGCCATCGTTACCTGGAGCCTTCCCATTGCTCAGATGATCGATTGCCTTACTAGGCTCCTCCAATGACGGTTGGGCATCAAGCTGATCTAGAACTGGTAGTTCTGGGATTCTATCTATGGCAGAGTCAGTTACTACATTCTGCGTCGCATATAGTTCTAGATAATGCTAAGTCCAGCGCCGCAACTGCTGGTCTCGTTCTGTAATCATCACACCTGACTTTGACGTAATTGGAGCAGACTTTGATATTGTGGGTCCAGTGGCCTTTTTTATGCCTTCGTACATTTTTTTTTATATCTCCTTGATTGGCTGCAGATTGAATGCTTTTACATAGGTCCACCCAATAAGTGTTGGCGCAAAAACGTGCAGTCTTCTGGGCTGTGTTTCTGGCATTTCTGAGACATTGTAGTGTGTCAGGTCCTGGGGCAGCTTTATAGGCCAATAGGGCTTTTCTCTTTTTCTCCGTCACGGGCAACATTGTAACCCAATGGGCCTCGAACCAATCCGCATTTTTTCTTTCCTTCCTCCCGAGGACGGCAAGAGAGGTGTTGTATATAGTGGCTCGAAGATGGAGCCATGTCGCATCAATTTTTTCTGTCGCAGCCACGATAGCATCATGAGGATTGGGTATGGCTATCTGCGTGGTATTTTTTTAAGAGCTGCCTCAAGCCTGGTGTTAAGCTGTTCACTGATCTCAGAGCAGTTGATATGGTATGTGTTAATGCAAGTTTTACCCTTACTCTTAGAGTAATATATATATGACTCTATGGCCAGCCGAATTTATGAAGTGAAATTCAGCCGGAGCCAGATTTGTAAAAATGGCCGGGTTCCAAATTTTACGGAGCCGAAATCCGGTACATCCCTAATCATAATTAGGGCTGTCAATATTGTTGAAAAAAGCTGCGCGGGTACTCGTCCAAAACGCCGCATAATTTTCGCGGTCATGACAGCTATAGAATGCAACCTAGCCACCATCCATGCACCTCATTTCACACAGTAGCTAACAGCATACTTCCAAAAACATACTATTGTGCTCTACAAAATGCATTCACCATACTCATAAATTAAAACTATATAACAAACTGAATATTCAAACAAAATGTCAACAACAATTCAGTAACGTTCAGTCAGGTCATACGGGCCCAGCAGCATGAATGTTAATGTCCGCTAGGCGGCGGTCAATGTTCCATCTAAGATTCGTTGGTTCGTGTGCAACTGCAAAGAAAAAAAGAGTCGTGAGAAAAGTTGCACATCATTCATTTTATGTGCAATACTACACATAGACTTGCCAGTTTCGGCTGGCTGACATAATTTTGTGGCGGATATCCGAATTAGCCGGATTTCTCAGTAAATTGACATTTGCGGCTGATTTTCGGCTGATTACGAAATATTCGGATGAAATTCGGCTGAATAATCATTTGGCCAATAATCAATATATTGTACATAATTTGCAATCTCTGTCACGTCTGTCTGTAATGTCATTCCGTGACGCTACTAATTTTAGAAAGCAGCGCACCAAATTACTGCACCAAAACAGAACTCTTTTCGAACGTTCCACATAAAATTGTGCATCATAAATGTATATTATATCATCATCATCATCATATATATTATAAATATATATTTACGCTCAATTATGTAGCCTGACGCTAAGGGACATCACTCTGCTTTTTTTTTAAATTTGATAATCATTTTGGTTTCCAGATTAACATTAAACACCCTCCACACTACTACTAATAATTAAACAATTTCATGCGGACGTTCGATAAGAGTTATTTTTTTTTGTGCAGTAATTTGGTGCGCTGCTTTCTAAAATTTCTCACCGTAAAAATATTTTATATGACGTAATTGATTTAGCTCATATTTTAAAGGGAACGATGTAATAAAACAAACCCGTAAAAACAAAGTTTTTGACTATAAATCCCTTATATATGAGACATAACTAACAGTAGTGATTATTTTTAAACATTTACAGACTGACACTGAGTGATGTCCCTTGTCTTTAATAAATGGGGGTGGGATGTGAGGGGGTGTCGGCACGACGGTCGTCGTCAACACGACGGTCGGCGTCAACTCAAACTCACGTGGAACTGGAATACAGTGAATTTTGAATTACATACCTCATATAAGGATAAACTAAAAATGCATTAATTTAATTATGGTACGTTCGATCGATCTGAAATTTTGATACGATGCATTGTTAGGTTCGACGGGTCCGTGTGCCAAATTTCAGTTTGATCGGATCATGGGAAGTGGGTCATTTTTGACTTCTGTTTTTCCGCCCGCCGAGCCCAAGACAGACAGAGAGAGAGAGAGAGAGAGAGAGAGAGACGCCGGTGAAGTTATGTATAAGGGATTTAAAAAACAAACCCGTAAAAACAAAGTTTTTGACTATAAATCCCTTATATATGAGACGTAACTAACAGTATTGATTATTTTCAAACATTTACAGACTGAATCTGTCATAACTCAACTTTGCATCATAAACCCTAGTGGGGGGGAGGGGTGGGTGGGGGAGGGGTGGGGGGAGGGGTGGGTGGGGGAGAGGGGAAAAGTCTGGTCACCGATTCGCTTGACCGAGCTCAGAGTGACACGTAAAATGTAAACAAAAGCGCCCGTCGCTTCGTTGGGTCGCCTCAATGCGTCAGCTCAAAATTTCACGTGGCAAAAAAACAACAAATCGTGAATTTAAATTACATACCTCATATAAGGATAAACTAAAAATGCATTAATTTAATTATGGTACGTTCGATCGATCTGAAATTTTGATACGATGCATTGTTAGGTTTGACGGGTCCGTGTGCCAAATTTCAGTTTGATCGGATCATGGGAAGTGGGTCATTTTTGACTTCTGTTTTTCCGCCCGCCGAGCCCAAGACAGACAGACAGAGAGAGAGAGAGAGAGAGAGAGAGAGAGAGAGAGAGAGAGAGAGAGAGAGAGAGAGAGAGAGAGAGAGAGAGAGAGAGAGAGAGAGAGAGAGAGAGAGAGACAGAGAGACAGAGACGGCGGTGAAGTTAATATAAGGGATTTAAAAAGAGGATTTGAAGATTGTTAATTATGAAATACTTTGTGTACATTTCAGGAAATTTAATATATCGTATTTAGTTAGCTGGCACCCCAGCACAACACCCTCACTGACTCACTCATTCCGTAATAAACGCTCAAAGCACACTATGATTAAACAAGGACAAGATAGTTGGGCTTTGGAAAAAGGTGGGCGCCGTAGGCACCCTTAAAAACTTGGGCGCCGCAGGCGCCACGGCGCCGCAGCACAAACTAGTTATTGTATATTTACGCTCAATTATCGCTGACTGCCTCACGCCTAACGCTAAATCATAATCCTTTTGGTTTCCAGATTAACATTAACCAAACAACGCACGAACCTATGACGTCAGCATTTGTGTTGTAAACAATGCTGACTGACTCAAAGAGTTATTTTTTTGGTGCAGTAATTTGGTGCGCTGCTTTCTAAAATTACTTTAAAAATCGTGTGGTGATTAGCACTGTAAAAAATATTATATACATACTTTGTGTACATTTCAAGAATATTTCGTATTCATCATACAAGGATAAGTTACTTGGGCTTTTGACAAAAAAAACAACAACCTATTATAAAATACTTTGTGTTTAATATTACGTATTTATCATACAAGGACAAGTAAGTTGGGCTTTTGAAAAAGGTGGGTGCCGTAGGCGCCCTTTAAAAAAGGGGGGGCGTCGCAGCACAAACTAGTATGAAAATAAATGAATGAAATAAAAATATATTAAATAAATGAAAGTTATGTATTTCATTATGTTTTATTCTGATTTGTATTTTTCAAAATAAATAGATTTCAGCTGAAATGTATTTATTTTGAAAACTCCCGCCTTTTTGACGGGTAATACACTAGTGAAGTAATAAAAATTCAGCAATAAAAAACTTTTACAATACTTCAGAAAAAGTTTTATTATTTTTAACAATGGAAAAAAAGTTGACATCAAAGTGTTTCATATTCAATTTTAATTATTTTGTTAATAAAGAAAATAATTTTTTCCTAATTGTGACGTACTTTTTTTTTGGGGTGGGGGGGTGGGGGGGGGGAGGGTCCAAGATTTGTGACAGTTTGTGACAGTGGGGAGGGGGGAGTTAAAAATAGCGTGACGTACTTTATAGACGGCCCCTATGCTGTCCAACTAATACAGTGCATTAATGCATTCCACTAATTCAGTTTTGATTGGCAGTTAGAATATCAGTTTATAATTGTTATGAATAAAACAAACGCGATGTAGTTTATCAGCTGTTAGGCTAATGCGGCGCGCCGCATATTTTCCGGCGGAATTTTGGCGGACGAAAATTCTGCGGCGTATTCGGCGCGCGGCGTCGGCTGAGGGGTCTAACTACACAATTTGCTGCGTGGTTATTCTAAACCTCTGCGCGGCGTCGGCCAGAGAACTGCAGCCGCACAACCACGCAGATTAAAGTTCATTAAAGGGAATATTGGCGGCGGTAGTAACTTTTTAATTGATAACATTTACATACTGACAACTTTGTACGTCTTATTAAAATCAGTTTTTCTGCTTGGCCTACACAAGAAGTACAAGGGAATGGGCAAGAGTTTGTTAAATTTTTCAGCAAGGCGCGTCAACACCTTGAATTATCCTTCAAGGCATTGTAGAAGGGGGGCGGCGAAGAGGTCGACAGCGGAAAAACTGGCTTGATAACATACAGGAATGGACAGGGATGAGTATGAACTAGGGCTGTTATCGATTAATTTAAATTTAATCGTTAACTTTTGAACAATTTCGATTAAAACCAAAAATAGAAATATATGCTGTCATTAAACTGAACATTTGTCACGGACATTGAAAATTAAGTATATTTTGAACTAAATTTCATGACAATGTGTTGATACTTGATTTGCGCTGAAGTTGGTACGTCAGCGATGTATTTGATCCTTTAAAAGAGAATTGTTTATGGCAGTGGACACAGTAAACGTTTTCACCATCTTCGACTTTGCCATCCGCAGTTAGCTTAAAAACAACATATTTGCTCAACTTCCTAGTTATATGTTTAAATTTAACAGCGCTGATGCTGTCAGCAGGGCAGTCTTAACGCATAGGCCCGTTTGGGCATTTGCCCGGGGGCCCACGAGCATATGGGTCCCATGGGAATATGTTTATTTATATATATTATGTATATATATATATATATATAATATATATACCAACACTATTTCTTTGCCCGGGGGCCCAAAATGGTGTAAAGACGGTTCTGGCTGTCAGACATTTTTTAGTTGACGTCTGCCGGTCAACATAAATTAATAATAAAATATTTAAAAAATCTTTTTTTAAAAGGACACGCTTTTATTTACATATAGAAAGTGCACTAAAAAGAAGAAAATAAAAATTTTCAATCCGTGAACCTATCGACTGCACATAAAAGCGTGGGGCGCCCATCACAACTCATTTCTTATTGCAACTACTCTTTTGCATATAGATAAATTTTTCTAATTAATATGATAGTAGCATGTATATGATCAAAGTTGTGAAACTTTAAATGTTTATTAATATTCATATAAATTTGTATTTATGTTTCGCAGCTTTGTACATGATTGCGAGTTGTGATTAGGGCCCCACGCTTTTATGTGCAGTCGATAGGTTCACGGATTGAAAATTTTTATTTTCTTCTTTTTAGTGCACTTTCTATATGTAAATACTAGGGGCAAGTACCCGGCTTCTCCAGGGTTTAACAACAGCAGCAACAACAACAAAAACAACAACAGCAACAAAACAACAAAAACAAACAACAAAAACAAAACAACAACTACAACAACAACAGCAACAACAACAAAGCAACAACAACAAAACAACAACTACAACAACAACAACAACAACAGCAACAACAACAAAACCAACAACAGAAACAGCAACAGCAACAAAACAACAAAAACAAAACAACAACAAAAAAACAACAAAATCAACAACAAAACAACAATAAAACAACTACAACAACAACAGCAACAACAACAAAGCAACAACAACAGCAACAACAACAGCAACAACAACAAAAACAACAACAGCAACAACTACAAAAACAAAACATCAACAAAAAAATCAACAACAAAACAACGACAAAACAACAACAAAACAACAACTACAACAACAGCAACAACAGCAACAACAAAAAAGCAACAACAACAAAACAACAACTACAACAACAAAAGCAACAACAACAAAAAAATTATTTTATGGCGATAATCGCCTTCTTGTTAATCTCGACACCAAAATGTTTATTAATTTGCGTCATTATTTTACGTCTTAATTTTCAATAATTTTTATTTTATATAGCTCATATAGGGAAAAACTACATTTTGGGCCCCCGGGCCCCAGTATCTTATATATATGGAACGAAACCTGTTTAATAACCTTTCCGGTATAATTTTGTGTACGTGTACCAAATTTCACGTTATTTGGTTGTCTGGATCTTGAGTTATTAGGGAACAGACAGACAACCAGACAGACAACAAATGCGTCTTATATATATAAGAAAAGCGTGTCCTTTTAAAAAAAGATTTTTTAAATATTTTATTTCTACTTTTTAGTAACACAATTTTTTAATCAATTTTTTGACATAATCAACTCAATTTAATTAGTCAAACTTCGTTGTCTATAACTTAAATGTGATAGTGGTAAAAAGATAGATTATTAATTACAAATTTATGTATTTAAAAAATTACAGTTTCCCCAACTGAAAATTGAACCCACTACCTCCAGGTCGAAAATCCATTAAGCTAACAATTGGGCCAACTAGGCTACACAAATACCAGTTGTTCCTCTTGTATTATCATGTCAATTTAGATTTAGTTTCGAATTACTGAGCTGTTTAACACCTGGAATGTCGTCATCCATGGCTGGTTGTGAACTCCGGTGACATTCACGTGAAAGTCAAGAATAGCACGGATACAGATTATATATAAAGATAAACGTAAAAATGCATTTATTTAATTACGGTACATTCGATCGATCTGAAATTTTGATACAATGTATTGTCATCCAAGATCTATCTGTGGTAAAATTTTGAGATCTCTAGGACCATCAGAAGTGGTTTAATTTTACGTTACAAGATTTGACGGATACAACATACAAACAGTGTGAGTTAAATAAAAGCTTGTAAAATAGATTTTAATATTACGTGGGAGATGTTTGTACGTAAAAAAAATATGTAAAAATTATTATTAATTATTAATAATTTATTATTTATTACTAAAATTTTCAAAAAATATTATAAATATTTTCTTAAATTTTAATCGAATTTTTATCGATTAAAATTATTTTAATCGATAATTAATCGATAAAAATTTTAACGTTTAATCGAGAAATTAATCGATAATTTCCACAGCCCTAGTATGAACGAAATACTGGCCGCCGCTCAAGATAGGCAAAATCGGAGATCGTTGTCTGTTGATGCGCCCATGCGCTCAACGACCGCAACGGTCACGGGACTGATGTTGATGATGATACACGGTAAATGGGGGACGCGGTGGTCGAGTACCGATGGTCATGGGTTCGAATCCATGCGAAGGCATCTGTTCCCGGGGCCTCGGGGGTCCCTGAGTCACCCAGCTCTGAATGGGTACCTAACACTAGTTAGGCGGCTGGGTAATGCGTGGAACCCACAAAGCCGTGGCCTGTGAACGCTGCATCACTTTCCAACAGATCATCTGTCATGGTCTGTGGACGCAATTATCTTCTGCATAGAAGGAGCGTCTTTATAGATAGATGAGATGGGATGTCGGCGTATTTCCAAGACTCGTTAACTTCTTGTCGTTGATTCATTCAAAGAATCCAAAATATTTTTTTGTGTTTTATGATTTTTATTTCATGTTCAGAGGGAAAAGTTGTACCGAAATACCTTGTAGTTTGTCAGAACTTTGACAGATGACACGCGTAAAGCCACTGAAAACGTCATTAAATAAATTGCAAGCAATGAATTAGTTAAGTGGAAATTTTATTTAAAGATGCGCGTTTTTTTTTGTTGTTGTTGATGTGACGTGACATTTCTTTACCCCCCCCCCTTCCCTCCCCATCGTCACAAATTTGCTTGACCCCCTCTCTCCTAGGCGCGTGACGTCATTTATGGACGGCCCCTAACTACTCTGTCTGTTACTGTTAGCGTATTGTTTTCCTGTGTGATCAACCGTTTTTTACAAATTTTGTATTCAGACAGTATTCGTAATTGTTTTATGTGCAAAGTGTAATAACCTGTGCTGAAATGTCTTCGAAAAAAAAACACAAGAAGGCAATCATAAGAGAGAGACAAAAAATAACTGTTGAAATGAAACGAAAAACCATTGAAAAGCGAGAACAAGGTGGTTAATCTAGCGCACAACTACAAACGGCCAACATCAACAATCTGCACTATTCTCAAGAACAATTAAGGAGATGGATGCTTCAAATGGAGTGTCAAGAATGTCTACGAAACAGTTACGACACATTTCCGTCAAATTTTGAAGCGTCGGCAAAAACAAATGTCTTTAACAGTTTTCTTGTTAAAAGGGAATAATTAATTATTTGTCATAAATTCACATTTTTTGTTAACGTTTTTTTTTAAAAATCTAAATTGTATTCTAGTTGTTTCACTCTTTAACAATTCATAATTAATTTTATTTGAATAAATGTTGATAAAAAATTTGAAAAGTTCGTTGTTGTTTTTTTCTGCATGGGGCGGATTATCGTATTTTACATTGATTTGTATGGGAAAAATTGTTTCGTATAACGAGTGTTTCGCTTAACGAGTAAGACTCTGGTCTGGAACGAATTAATCTCGTTATGAGAAATTTGAATGTTTAGCATTCAGTCAATGAGACCCACAGCAGCACTCCCACCCCCATAAAAGCCGTATCTCCTATTTGAAAATGAGCATGTTTCAAATCACTTCTATGTCATTTAAGTATGTATTTAGTGTAAGGCTGCACTCTTATATCGTAACACGCGTGAAGCCATTTAAAACGCCATTAAATTAATTGTAAGCAATCAAATATTTAATAGGAACTTTTATTTAAAGTTGCGCGTTTTGATGTGACCTCACATTTCTTAAACACCCCCTCGACACAAATGTGCGTGACGTCATTTATGGACGGCCCCCTAGCATAAAATATTATATATTTGCAGGGCCGGTCTTAGCAATTGCGGGGCCCTATGCGGCTTAGTAAATGCGAAACGGATTGCGCAGGGCCAAGTTTGGGTAGGGATAAGGAATTAATAAGGGTAATACGTGAAAATTAAGATAGGCGGGGCCTATGAAAGTGCGGGGCCCACTGCGGCCGCATAGGTTGCAGTTGCCTAAGACCGGCCCTGTATATTTGTATACTTGGGCCTATGGGGCCGTCCATAAATGACGTCACGCGATTTTTGTCAATTGTTTACCCCCTCCCCCCCTCGTCACGCGTCGTCACAAAAACTTAGACCCCCCCTCTAAAAATACGTCACAAATCTTTGACCCCCCCCCAAAAAAAAATACAAAAAAAAACAACAATAAAACAAAAACACAAGGGGACACAACTTATTTTCTATTTGAAAATATGTATGTTTCAAATTACTTTTATTGTCATTTATGTATTTATTTTTTATATTAATTTTAAAAAAACGTTTAACCGGCCTTCAGAAAACGAACTGTGTTAACATGCTTAGATTATATTTTATTTTAATGCATACAAATTAAACATTGACTATTAATCCTCACGTTTAACGTGTTTGTTTAGAAAAAAAATTATTTAAAAATAACATTTTTAAAATGTATTTTTTAAAAAATCCCTCAATTGACTGACGGCGTGACTGGCATCCCGTAAGAAAGAGGTCGGCGAACAGAGGTAAATAACATGAACTGGGGTCAAAAAGGGAATTCTTGGGGGTAATGCAGACTCATTTGGGACATATAACATCCACTACAATCCGCTAGATATATTAAAATACGTCATGTGTACGTGTACGCTTGGAACATATGCCCATTATTAAACCGGTTCCTTCCAGAAAATGCATTTTTTAAAACATTTGACAACTATGTAGATTTCTTACCTACGCACTATATGAAGACACCTAAAACTACCCTACTTTTATTTATATTGACACGAGTGACAATAATCTTAATCCACATGACTTGTCTTTATCACGTATCATTTCTGTGATATTTAAAATTAATGCCTTAAAAACTGAGCTAAGAAGAAAAGTTGTTTTGTCATCCTCTCGAATTGCGATGTCAAGAATTTAATGCATTCAATAAAGTTAATGAATACTTGACTAATTTTAAATGGGCTAATTTACCATTATATCTAGAACAGTGCTTCTCAATCTTTTTAGTATTGCGGACCAGCAGGAATTTTTTCAATTGTACCAGTGATCGGTACACTATTTTCCCTGCACTGACAATTTTTTCTGTTCTTTTTTTTGGAGAACATCTGCGGACCGGCAGCGGATGGCCCACGGACTGGCACCGGTCCGTGGACCACCCCTTTGAGAAGCACTGATCTAGAAGACTAGAATGGCCAAGGACGTTTGACCAAAAACCAATCGAACAATTATATCAAACTTAAAACGTTTTTAATTCTATCAAATAGATTCCCCCCCCTCCCCTTTTAAAGAAAAGGGATATTCCGTGTCGTTTTGACTTAAAATATATACACATAATCCTATTCAAATCCTTTTAGACACTTGTCATGCTTGTAAAATTCACCAGTAGCATTTTCGGGGGTTAGGGGGGGGGGTGCTAAAGACGCTCCCCCAAATCCCCGAGTCACATGAGCAGGACCTAGAGTCTGTAACGCATACATAAACTTGTATATTTTGTGGTAACGGGCATGAGAGAACCAAACGGAGCTGCGGTTAGATCACAAATGCTTTGATGTCAACATCAAACGACGCAGTGTAACAATTTCATATGTTATCTTGTGGATTCTCAAACTTAAGGATTATAATTAGATTTAATTTTCGTGTCTTGATAACATACGCTAACCAGCGTCTGATGGCCTACCGACCGGCACATTGAGAAGCACTGATTTTTAAAAAAAAAGAAAGAAAAAAAAAGTTATTAAATAAATTGTAAGCGACCAAATATTTCAGTGGAAGTTTTATTTAAAGTTACCCTTTTGATGTGACGTCACATTTCTTCAACCCCCCTCCCTCCCCCTCGTCACGCATCGTCACAAAAGTGTGACCCCCCTCCCCCCTAGGTGCGTGACGTCATTTATGGACGGCCCCTATATACAACTGACAAATATGTTTACTGTTGCAAGCATCAAAGTTTGTTTCTTTACATTTATTCTGTACTTTATATTTTTCTTTTTATTTACAAATTCGCTCATTTCCGCTTCCTTTTCTATTCTCCCCCAAAAAATAGAAGACTCGGACTAAATTGTCTTGAGTTAAATCTTGAAACATCAACTAAAATGAAGGTCTACAAATGCTGCGTTACAGGTAAAACAAGACATTGTTATGTTTAATATTACAAAAAATAATGCAAAATGAAACATTTACATTTATTTATTAATATCTATAGGCTAGTCTTTTGTATACAACCCTTGGTCCATATTCTGCGACTGTTAAGTTATTTCCGTATATTAACTTTTTAAAGACCATAAACGAAGTCAGAACATCGTATCTTGTAACTTTTAATGTATATAAGGCTACAAAGAAATCCTTACTTTCAGAGTTCGTTAAAACTACGGAGTTAAGTTTTCAGTTCAAGCATAAGAAAGATAAAAGATTATGATTAAGACGTAATTTGTATTAGTAGTATTTAGTATTAGTAAGAGTAAGACTCAGTAGGCCTACTCAGTATTATTAGTATCAGTAATCAGGGTAATCCCTTATTTCAGTGCATTTTAAATTTTTTTAGAACAAAATAAATTAAATAACTTACTTTTACTAATTTAAACACTTAAATCAGAGATAAAAAAAGTATTTAATGCTTTACAATTAGTTTTTCATGTTTTTTTAATAGTTTAAGTTTAAAGGGGTTTTTAACTTAGAAAAAGTAAACGGTTTTTAAAAGCAGACTTCCAACAACAATGGCGCCGTTAGTCACAAAAGATAGTGAAATACATTTTTGTTTCGTACAAATCGTAA
The DNA here is from genome assembly GCA_944989445.1 of Ampullaceana balthica. Lineage (NCBI taxonomy): Eukaryota > Metazoa > Mollusca > Gastropoda > Lymnaeidae > Ampullaceana > Ampullaceana balthica. The sequence continues at coordinate 227,938 of CALYLW010001014.1, read as the reverse complement.
AATAGTAGGTAATTTTATTTAAAAATTTTTTTTAAATTAAATTTTAAAATAGATTTCATAACAATAATTAATGAAGTACCCTAAGTAGTTAGTTTGAAAAAATGTTATTTTGATGGCTTGAAATATAAAATGCGCTGAAATAAGGGAGTCAGAAGTATTCTGCAATTTAATTTTAGTCTGCTTCCTGTTGATAAGTTGACAGTTCTTAATTATTTTAAAATGTACCATTTGGATTTGGTTACATAAGAAGTGGACATAGACGCCAACAATATTGAACCAAAATTGAAAACAGCCTACATAGGCACTTTGGTAAAAAAAAACTTTAAAAATAAAAATAACCAATAGCATAGTTAAATAGAGCGTATTTTAAAGTAAATTTTAACACCAAAATTATAATTTTAGGACTTATAGTTTTAAAGTTATGAATTTTTAAAGTGTGGTTCAAATTGTCCCAATCCCCAATGCATTTTATTCCCACATTTTGTGCCCTCAATTCTGCTGTTCGTGTCACACACTTTATCTCTTGTTTTAATAATGATTTTATTTTCAGTATCAATGGTATAATTAAAATTATTAGTTCTTTATTTTGTTTTTAAAATATTCTTTATTAATAAATCATTTAACTTTGTATAACAGTAAAATTTATCTTAATTTAAACGAAGTTTCTGTTGTGTTTACAAGTTTCAATTCACACAACTCTCATAACCTACATATGTCAAAGTGAACTGTCCTCTGCCTCTATATAAATGTAGAAATAATATTAGGATATCATTTTGAACCTTCAACTTTGGCTCATGACTAATTAATTAAGGTTGTTAATCGGTTAACCGGTCCTCAGATCAGGACCGGTCCTATTTAATCAGGATCGGTTAACCGCAACTTCAATAAGCCCCCGCAACTTCAATAAGCCCCCGCAACTTCAATAAGCCCGTAAAAGATTTTTACCCTGAAGTTCGTTTTTGTGTTGAGCGACGGTGACTTCAAATCGCTTTCTCCCTATTCCGGTATCTAAATAATATACACGTCATCACTATTAGTCTACTTCGCCTACGGCTAAGGAATGCTTTTTTTAAATTTTATTTTTTAATTTGCTTAGTTGTGGAGGCATTGTACGAGAGCTTGATGTGACCTTTAACCGTGACTACTGTCGGACCGCTCTAAGTGAACTCAAAGGGACGGGACGGGGGGGGGACAAGTTACGGAGTTTCCTAGTTAGGGATAATGAGGATGGTGGGGGGGGGAGGCTAGAAGGCTTGACAGGTCTTGGATGTTTATATAAAAGGAAGCCTCTTGCTTTGACATACCAATACAAGACCGCAAGAAGAGACACCTTCCCTCCCCTCCCCCACTGTTATACATCTACAGCGGGTTGGGGGAAGGAAAATTTTTCTTTTTAAATTGAGTCAGAGCATGCCTTGGGAAATGGCGAGTGTAGCTCAACCCCACCTAAACCCCACCCCATTGGGTGGGGGGGGGGATCGTCGTGTGCGCGGTGCAATTCAATACTTCTGGCAAGTTGACGAGTGAAACATATGGTATTTAAATAAATTCCATCTTATTATCACTGTTTACTCCGTTTTATCAGGACTTAGTCGGAATATTAGCTTATTACTAGGGGTATACCGATATATCGGCTAGCCGATATCTGGATATCGGCAATATCGGTATCGGTAGCATGTAAAGGTCACGATATTGACGTCACCGATATTTCATAAAAAGTGACATTTTGACCCAACAAAAAAACGGAAACAAAAAAAACTATCATTTAGATTTACAATATCTCGACAAATTAATATATCGACCCAGATACCGGTATTGAAATAGTCAAAAGAGTCCTAGTATTAAAATGTGCAACCACGATACAGTTTGCCATGTGCTTTGATATTGTTTAGGTATCAGCCGATTTTCGTATACTCAGAAACACTGTGTAAATAGTGCCGATGCCAAGTATACCGTAATATCTCTAATAAATGTATAACATGTAAACATTATGTTCACGTAATTGCTCTAATAGCAAAGATGCACACATAATCGCAGATGTCTAAAACATTTAGTTTCGTATGGAATAACAAAATGTACGGTGTGAAGACTTGTTGTCATTAGCAACCATTCAACCTTCAACCTCATTTTCACTCTATTACTATTAGATCTCATTGTTTCATTCATAAAAGGTGGCCGTGTGCAAAAGCCATTAAACTATTGGTTAGAATTAATAATTATGAGTCAAGGTTAAAGTTTCAAAAGAACTTCGTAATTTTGCTTGTACATCTTTATAAATTAAGGACGGTTCGTTTTGTTATGAGTCCTATGTAGGTCATGATCTGGAACTTGTAAACACATCGGAAACTTCGTTTCGGGTTTTAAAAAATCGGTAATGTCGGCATAACTGGATATTGGCGGACCCTTTAATTATAAAATATAAATAATTACGAGTGATAAATTTAAGAATGACGTCATCAAATATGACAGCTGTTATTTTTGTCTTAACAAATACTCTTATCGGCACTCATATCGGAAAAAAATATCGGTAATATCGGCAAAAATGCATATCGGTAGTCCCCTAATATAAAAGATAAATAATTACGAGTGATAAATTTAAGAATGACGTCATCAAATATTACCGCTGGTTTTTGTCCTAACAAATACTCATATCGGCAAAAAAAATATCGGCAATATCGGCAAAAAGGCATATCGGTAGACCCCTACTTATTACCCGGAGTTAATTTTTTGTTGTGTTACGGCAGAATACCAAAGCCAACACGCGAGCGACCGTGACATCAAAATCAAAGCGTTTTCTTAATAATAATAATATTCTGGTCTATAAATATAAAAATACACGTCATCACTGTTTGTGGAGTTCGCTAGTGACCGATTTTTAATTTAAAAAATGTATTAGCTTAGTTACCGAAGCATAGTACCAGACGTAACAGCTCTGAGCAAGCGGGCTGTAACGTCACCAGCAGAACTGGCGAGGCGAATATTTGATGCCTTCAGCCTTCCCATGTTGGTTCTAAAAAAAAATTAAGGGAAAATAGGGACCAGACAGTAAAAAGGGCTTTTTAAAAAAATTATTAACCGGTCCGCAAAAACAAATTGACTTGACAACAATTGATATGTAGTTTTAATACTATTATTACAGTCGAACCCACTTACCTCGAGCTCGGTTAGCTCGACCACCCTATTATGTCGACGTTTTTTATTGGAACCGCCAAATTCTCTCTTTGTCTTAGCATTTTTTCGTCGTTTAATTCGATTTTTTAAAGTCGCCGAAACCTCATAACACGAGCACAAAAAAAGTCAAATTTGCCACTTAATGTTGGTTATCTCGATCCCCATGACCAATCGCGAGCTTTTGAAAATGTTAGATGTGATTTTTTTATAACCAAGTGAAGGCATAAAATTTCTGCCTCGCTGGTGACGTCACAGCCCGCTTGCTCACAGCGCTGTGTTACTAACTTAAATCGCCAGCTTTTGAAAATGTTCTTATATATAGGGCTGAACCGATCGGTTCGGCATCGGCCGATTTTTTTATACTCTGAGTAACTCGGCAATCGGCCGCGTAAAGTGATGCCGAGTGTTACGTAACTGCTCCAATAGCAAAGATGCACGCAGAATCGCATGTCTAAAACATTTAGTTGCGTATGGAATAACAAAATGTACCGTGTGCAGACTTGTTGTCATTGGCAACAATTCATCCTTCAACCTCATTTTGACTCAATTTTTTTATAACCAAGGCATACAATTTCTGCCTCGCTGGTGACGTCACAGCCCGCTTGCTCACAGCGCTGTGTTACTGTTACTAACTTAAATCGCCAGCTTATGAAAATGTTCTTATCGATAGGGCTGAACCGATCGGTTCGGCTACTCGGCATCGGTAGATTTTTGTATACTCTGAGATACTCGGCAATCGGCCGCGTAAGTGATGCCGAGTATTACGTAATTGCTCCAATAGCAAAGATGCACGCAGAATCGCATGTCTAAAAAATTTCGATGCGTATGGAATAACAAAATGTACCGTGTGCAGACTTGTTGTCATTGGCAACCATTCATCCTTCAACCTCATTTTGACTATTACATGTACTGTACTACTGCTTTGTTTCATTGTTTCATTCATAAGAAGTGGCCTTGTTCAAAAGCCATTTAACTATTGGTTAGAATTAATTAAAATGTATCAAAATTGAAGGTTCAAAAGGAGTTCCTAATTTATTTTTGTACACTTTTATAGAGAAGAGTTCACTTTGTTATGAGTCATATATAGGTCATGATAAACAACTAACGGCAATGCCTTTGTGTAAAAAAACAACTCGAAAATCATGTTCATGTACATTCTCATTTATTAACGCTAGTGATGGGACGAAAAATCATAGGGTGCTTACTGTAAACAAGGCTCCCCAGATTTTAAAATATATAATATAACAGACTACAGACAGTTTACCCACCCCCACTCTCCCACACCATTGTTGTTGGTTAGTCCTATTAGCATCAAGTTACCGAAGAAATTCTAAGTCTATTGTAAGCTGAGGGGATCGTATGGAAAAATAAAATGTACCGTGTACACACTTGTTGTCATTGGCAACCATTCATCCTTCAACCTCATTTTGACTATTACATGTACTGTACTACTGCTTTGTTCTTATTGTTTCATTCATAAGAAGTGGCCGTGTGCAAAAGCCATTTAACTATTGGTTATAATTAATTAAAATATGTCAAAGTTGAAGGTTCAAAAGGAGTACCTAATTTATTTGTTTACGTTTATATAGAAGAGTTCGCTTTGTCATGAGTCATATATAGGTCATGATAGACCATTCTAAGTCCATTGTAAGCTGAGGGGACGGACCCAAAGATGATGATTAGGAAGAGAATGGTTAGGGGACAATTAGGGGATGTGTAGGTTACTTATTTGTGTAGCTTGTAAGGAAAATCAAGCAAGTGGCCTCGTAGGCACAGTATCGCTCAATCTGGGAATCACCGCAAAACGGCGTTATATTTAAACTTAAACGGTAATTAAAAACGAACGGTCTTAACAACCTTAAGAAAGAGTAAGAGTGAAGAAATAGGGTCCCGATATTCCGATACGATTCTGATTAATCCTCCCATCACTAATTAACGCAAAACACGTATATAAAGAAATTTCAAGCGCATGTTAATATTTTGCCGCCATATTGGTTTTCGTTTTAACTCGATCATCGGTTATCTCGATGCCATTTTGCATACCCCAACGCCGTCGACTTAAGCGGTTTCGACTGTACATAAAAATTGAATATCATTACAGTTTTGTTCGGAATTTTGAATTCGCTATTTTGACAGCAACACTAGAGTCGGTACATCACAGGCTCTTTGATGTCAAATCAAACGACGACGCGATGGGAAAATTTGATCCATTCTCTTGTTGGTTCACTAAACATAGTATAAATTGTATAAATGCGGAGCGGTTAACCGGTCCTCAAAAACGAGCGGTCTTAACAACCTTATAATTAATTCAACCCTGACCAATGGTTAAAAGGTTTTTGCACACAGCCACAACCAATGAATGTATTAAAGACATTGTGGTAGTAGGAGTCAAAATGAGGTTGAGTGAATAGTAATGGTTGCCAAGGACAACTAGTCTGCACACGGTACATTATGAAATTTCATAATATCAACTCTGCAGGGTTTAGCCGTCTAAATTAATTATATTATTGAACTAAGTCCATATTAGATCATCTTTAAAGTTCAAATATTAAATATTTTAATGTAAATAGGCTAAATAATTTAATATTTTATAAGCATCGGGTACTTCCGCCATTAAAAAAGTGGCGGTTTCACTTATGTAAAGAAGGGTCATGTCTATCAAAATGAAAAAATTAATGGCTGATCAGGCTGATACTTCCTAGGTCAATGAAAATTGGCACAGACATATATCAATAGATGGTGCTGATGGCGATTTAATATGGTAGATGGTGAATTTAGATTTCAACAAAAAAATTTGAGTCAAAGATGCAGTATATTGACCTTTTTATTCCAAAATGCTGGTCAATTGAAAATACAAAAGAAACCTATTAAAATGTAGGCCAATATGTCTTGCAAAGCTTTAGACCGGAAAAGGAACTCAAATACGTTTAGAAAGTACCTATTTATTAATAGTTTTACACCCCCTCGGAAAATTAAAAACTTGGATCTTCCTGCGCCGAATTTAATTTCCCATACAAAAAACGTAGTAGTCGCCCTTGGCATACCTAAGTACCTACATTACAAGTGGAAAGTAGAAAAGAAAGGAGCTAGAAAAGAACTAGGAATGTTCAGCTTATGCTATTTGGCCATTTTGTGTCCAGTCAATATAAAATTTAAATAGGAAAGGAAATCAACAGTATGTTAAGCTAAAAGTTTTCTTTAATGAGTATTTTATTTAAAAATATAGGAAAAAGAAAGCAAGAATATTCATGAAATTTTTTTTTCTCTATTAAAGATTTAATAATAGGCAGTCCCCCCATTTCATACTACTCGTTTTTGTGTTACAGGTGATGAACTTTTTACTGATACTTATCCTGTTGAAGTTACAGGAGGCTTATATAGGATTAAAGGAAGGGTGAGATTTTTTATAAAATTTTAGTTTTATCTATGGCGCTGTGACTTTCACCATCATTTACTGAACAGATAAAAATAGTTACTGGTGGTAATAACAGGCCTGCCAACCATTCCGATTTTTCTACCAATAAAATTTTTCACATTAAAAAAATCTGAAAGTGACAAAAAATAATAATAATAAAAGTTGAGTGTGATTGTACTGACAGGAAGTGATTATATGGATTTTTAATGCCACTTCCTTGGGTTTTTTCCTGCACTTCCGTTATCCAAGCGAACCACCATCTCCAAATCTTTCTTTGTTGGCCATCCGATCTTACATTATTCCTTTTACCAGCCTAATAAAAAATATGGAAAAAAGAAACCTGCTGAAAGATCTTTTCCAGTGACTGAGCTTGAGAGTGATATGACTAGTAATGTACTAGTACTAAGACTAGTCTAGCTAAACAAAGAAATGATGTCATTCTTTTTTGAAACAGTATAAATATTTGGGAAAACACTCATTTATTTGGCCATCACCCAGTGGCGAAAACTTTGAAATTGGTGCCAGACCCAGAAACCTATTGAAAGTGGTGGGTTCAATGATAACAATAAAAATTAAACTGCTGAGTATGAGTAAAGTAAAAGTAGTAATTCTACATCCGGTACTGTTTCTAATTACTTTGTAAAACTTTGTTGAAAGAATCGACAATTCACTTTCAGTTATGAAATCGAAAGTTTTATTTACCACCCTTTTATTGTAAGTATTAAATATCTTGCCAATACCTATCTTTTTAATGCCAGAGTGGAAGAAATGTTTCAAGACAAATTATAATGAAACAAGGGCAAGCATTACAACTGATACTCTAACTAAAATTATACACCATATAAATATTATTTTATATATCCGATCATTATAAAACTTGAGATATTTGTTAAGTTTGCTTCCGGAGTTTTGCTTCAAAACTGCACAAGACACATCTTTTCAAAATTAATGAAAAAACATTTCTTGTAAATGATTAACGTAGCTTATGTATAATGTACTGTAATTTTTGTTATGATATGAAAGTTAATTTAATACTTATAGGTATGTTATTTCTTTCATGTAAAGCGCTGTCAGCCCAGTTCCTTACTGGGATACAGCGCTATATAAATCATCAATTTATTATTATTATAAACAAGTTTTAAAAAAAGTAAAAGGATGCTGTGTGCCAAAGATGTCTTTTTTTTCTTCTGCCTGACAGAACCCCATTTTTAAATCCCTTATATTAACTTCGAAATCATGTTGTCATCTCTCTGATGTTCGTCGTCGGGCAGGCGAAAAAACAAACGTAAAAAATGACCCACTTCCCGTAATGCCATCGAGCTAAAATTTGGCACATAGACTCGTGTCACCTAACAATGCATCATATCAAAATTTCAGATCGATCGATCGAACGTACCGTTATTAAATTAATGCATTTTTAGTTTGTCTATATAACATGTAATTCAAATTCACTGTTTGTTATTGTTTTTCTTTCACGTGCCAGTTGAGTTGACGCGTTGACGCCACCCGTCGATGTCCACCTCCCGTCCCTTCCCCCGGTTTTAAAGCCAGGGGATATCACTCGGTGTCAGTCTGTAAATGTTTGTCACATTTGAACATAATCAATAATTTTAGTTATGGCTAATATATAAGGGATTTATAGTCAAAACCTTTGTTTTTACGGGGTTGTTTAATTATTCATAAATTATTAAAATATTTTTTATGGTTTTTCCCTGACAGAACCCCATTTTTTCTATCCCTTATATTAACTTCTACGTCTTGTCGTCGGTGTCAGTCCTGCGGAAAAACAAAAGTAAAAGATGATCCACTTCCCGTGCTGCTAGCGAGCTGATATTTGGCACAAAAACTTTTGTCACCTAACAATACATTGTATCAAAATTTCAGATCGATCGAATGTACCCTAATTAAATTAATGAATTTTTAGTTTATCTCTATGTAGCATGTCTAGTGTCTGCTACAGTTGACCTCCACAGGTCACTGGAGTTTAACTCCAGCCCTCGAGATGTCACAGGGGTCTGTCGCGCTGTGCATGTTATATTGAACATAATCAATACTTTTCGTTATGTCTCATATATAAGTGATTTATTGTCAAAAACTTTTGTTTTTACGGGGTGGTTTAATTTCTCTCTTAGATGCACTCCTTTTTTGTCACGTGTTGACAGCGAAAATACCATAAATAAAGCGAACCGCTCTCTTTGCTTTTACCTACATAAATAAGATTGAAAATATTTACCATTGGCATCAGTCATTCAGGAAGAAAGAAAAAAAATTATTTTCAATATTAATTTTGTTATGTTAACTAAAAAATATCAGAACTAAAAATGTTTAATTATTCCAAATATTACTTTCAGTATGTAACTCGTTCAGACAAGGTTGATGATTCTTTAATTGGTGCAAACCCAAGTGCAGAAGAGCAAAATGAAGGTACTGATGATACTTCCGTCTCAGGTATTGATGTAGTACTTGACAACAGGCTTATGCCAACTGGATTTGGAACAAAGAAAGAATACATGGCCTATTTCAAGGATTTTGTAAAAAGGTAAATACGAATAAGAATGTTGATTTTCAAATTAGGGTCTATTTTTTTTATTGGCATGTTAGCAGATGTGCAATTAATTTCATATTAAGCTAGAGTAGTTCTTTTTAGGAATTATTGTCTGAGCTTATTACTACTTCTTTTAAAATTCAGGATGGAGGAGTACAAAAGGAGCATTTGCCCTGATGTTGATATTGAAAAATGGCGACTTGAAGTACAGGCAACATTTAAGCATGTAGCTGCCAACTTCAAGGACTATGAATTTTTCACAGGTAAAATAAGCAATTGATTTGTTCTTTTTTTGTTCTTTTAACTGATATCAATGAGTTGATTCTTGATTCTTAGCCTTGTTTGTGCCATCATAACACACATTATTTTATTTTAGGAGAATCCAGCAATCCTGATGGGAACATTGCCTTGGTTAGGTGGGAAACTCCAGAGGGAAAGACTGATGAAGAGCCTTACGTCTATTTCTTTGTTGATGGTGTCAAGGAAGAGAAAGTTGTAAGTGAATTTTTAAACTTTGTATTTTAGTATTGTTTTTATGATCCCAATTTTTTAATGTCCTTGTTGCTGCATACAAATAGGCTATATACCTGTACTTATTTCGGTTCATAAAATTCACGCCTTTTTATGATTAGAAGGTTGTCTATCCATCCACCTCTATGGGGTGAGTTGAATTCTGCAGTTCAGAATCATTTTCAGGCAAGTGCTTGGCAGGTTCTATTCTTTTGTGTGGTGCAATTTGAACCCACAGTGTAGGACTTATTTAGTAGGGGTCTACCGATATATCGATACCGATATCAGGATATCTGCAATATCGGTATCGGTAGCATGTAACATTTACATTCACAATATCTCAACAAATTAATATATCGATCCCGATACCGGTATTTAAATAGCCAAAAGAGTCCTAGTATTAATATCTACAGCCACGATACAGTGTGCCAAGTGCTATGATATTTTTTAGGTATCGGTCGATTTTCGTATGCTCGGAAATACTGTGTAAATAGTGCCGATGCCAAGTTTACCGTAATTGCTCTAATAAATGGATAACATGTAAACATTATGTTCACGTAATTGTTCTAATAGCAAAGATGCACGCAGAATCGCAGATGTCTAAAACATTTAGTTTCGTATGGAATAACAAAATGTACCGTGTGCAGACTTGTTGTCATGGGCAACCATTCATCCTTCAACCTCATTTCACTCTATTACTATTGCTTTGTTCTCATTGTTTCATTCATAAAAGGTGGCCGTGTGCAAAAGCCATTTAACTATTGGTTAGAATTAAAATAATTATGAGTCAAAAGTTAAAGTTTCAAAAGGAGTACCTAATTTTGCTTGTACATTTTCATAAAGGACGGTTCGTTTTGTCATGACACCTATGTAGGTCATGATCTGGAACTTGTTAACGCATCAGAAACTTCGTTTCGGAAAATAAATAAATAAATCGGTAATATCGGCATAACTGGATATCGGTAGAGTGTAGACCCCTAAATTATAAAATATAAATAATTATGAGTGATAAATTTAAGAATGACGTCATCAAATATGACCGCTGTTCGTTTGTTTTTTGTCCTAACATATACTCATCGGAAAAAAATATCGGTAATATCGGCAAAAATGCATATCGGTAGACCCCTAAATTATAAAATATAAATAATTACGAGTGATAAATTTAAGATTAACGTCATCAAATAAGATCGCTGGTTTTTGTCCTAACAAATACTCATATCGGCTCTCATATCGGAAAAATATATCGGTAATATCGGCAATAATGCATATCGGTAGTCCCCTAATATGAAAGATAAATAATTACGAGTGATAAATTTAAGAATGACGTCATCAAATACGATCGCTGGTTTTTGTCCTAACAAAAACTCATATCGTCAACAAAAAAATAGTTAATATCGGTATCGACAAAAATGCATATCGGTAGACCCCTATTGTTTAGCATTTATATTAGATTTTTATAAATCCCATTAGATGTTCATCTTTAGCACTTTACTTTAAGGGTGCATTTCATCAATTTTCAAGCTCTAAACTGGCATTTAAAAAAGAATAAGGATAAGTTTGACGTTAGGATTACATGTTATTGAAAATATATGAAATTTAAAATAAAAAAAAGCCATGGTTATGGCCTAAGGCAGTGCTTCTCAAAGTGGTGGTCCACGGACCGGCGCCGGTCCGTGGGCCATCCGCCGCCGGTCCGCAGAAGTTATCAAAAAAGGACAGAAATAATTGTCAGTGCATGGAACATAGTGCACCGGTCTCTGGTGCAATGGAAAATATTCCTGCCGGTCCGCCATACTAAAAAAGTTTGAGAAGCACTGACCTAAGGCATCTTTGCTTTATGTAAGAAAACACAAATTTACAATTCAAAACGAGTTTTTAATTTTTAGTGACATAGACCATAATTAAGTTTGTTTGTCCGTTAGTGAGCTATCTTTCCTTAAGCTCCCAGAATCCTAACAATGTAACAAAATTTGTTAAATGTCGCTTCCCACCATTCCCTGGTGACATGAAGTCACTTTGATAGCACAGCGCAAGTGTATGCTCTCATATGCAATGCCTGGCCAGACCCAGAATGTGGAATTTTAAAAATATCTTTTAATGTGCCATATTTCTTTATCATCAACTCACCAGTATTTAATTTAATGGGTGTTTCGTTAAAATTTGACACACAAATATGAACTCCTGGTATGTATTTATGTCACCTTTAACCGGTCCAGATCTCACAGGGCCGGTTCTGCTCTTAAGAGTATTAAGACCAATTACCTACAGCCCGCTATCAGTTTCTGCCCTCTTGGATAGACTAGAAATAATGATGCTAATGTCACTGCTTATCAAATACAAAATCAATTTCTCTAGCCTCATAACGCCTCTCTATCACTTAAGTAATAATTCATAAGAGGACTGCGATAAAGCTTTATTATGAAATACAAAATACAAAAACAAATTGTGTGATCAAAGCAATAAGTGAAAGCTTTATTAAGACTTGTACACAAGTAGACGTTTCGGCTAATGCCCTCATCAATTAAATTAGCATAAGTATTGCTAGAGATGTCCATTGGCATTATCAAAATTTAAAAAAAAACGCATTTTAGTTGATAAATGCATTAAAATTATTTTGTTCTTACATGGCTTGGCAATGTTCTGCAACATTTTATTTCCAGGATATTAGTATTAGGAAGTAGTTTAAGCTCTGCCTTTCTTAGTTGGTCCACCACACTAATAGCCATATCTTTTAGCTAAGGATTATTGGCAGCAAGTGGTGGTACACAATGCAAGGCTGGAGCATGAACAATAAGTTTCATGGGAATTTTATATCTAGCCACACTTGTTTTTTTATAACTACTTTTTAAAAACTTTTTGTGGCAGAGATAATTAATTCTTTTTAATTAAAAGTTATGTAAAAAGTTTTCAAGGTACTTTTCTAATTATTGTACATTTGTTATTATAACCCCCTGCTCCAGGTATTTACATAAGAAAAAGTTTTATTTCAGAGGCTGTTAATATGAATATTCTTTTTTTCTTTTCCAGTAAAGATCATCTTCCTACCATCTTGGACACAGTTTCTTCCACCTACCAATCTCATAGAAGAGTTGAAACTAATAATACAGCCCACTATTATTTATTCATCCTCTGCAGTCTCTTAATTTATTTAATTCTTTGGAGGCTCAATCTTACATGTTTGGAAAAATTTACACAATTTCATTCAATTTTATGTAAAAGAAAAAAGTAGATGTTAGTAACGCCAATCAGATAGATAATATTGGCTAGATTATTTTTTCTGATAGGCATTAAAATAAATAAAAGTATTTAAAGGTTTGATATCAAGATGTTCATTTTGAGTAATAAGGACTATACTACGAGCTTTGACATATTTACCAAATTAGTAATTTTGAAAGTCAATTTGCTCCTACTTATATACATGTGACAATTTTATTAGACCAAGCAATGGACCCATCACATGGCTGGGAATTGTACAAATTATGTACAATTTTGTTTGTTAAAAGAATGTTTGATGTATGTTTGTGAAACTGAAAAGAAATATATAATAAATACATACAAGTCATGCCTTTTGGTTCTTCATTTCTATTAATCGTTTAAAAGATTTATTCAATGCTTTCCTGTTATTTTGAAGTAATTATAGTTTGGTTAAAATTACATTATGGGGCCATCCATAAATAACATCACACTATTTTGGCTGATTTTTACCCCCTTCCTTTTTACACTTTGTCAAAAAAACTTAGACCCCTCCCCATTTTCCTATATTAAGTCACAAAGCTTTGACACCCCCCAAGCCATATTTTCTAATTGAAAATTAGCATGTTCATTTAAGTATGTATTTAGTGTCAGGCTGCACCATAATATTGAACACATGTGAAGCCACTTTGAATTTTTAATTGGAGCTTTTATTTAAAGTTTTTGATCTGACTTCATATTTCTCAAACCCTCCCCCAAGGTATTTCTCAAACCCTCCCTACAAGGTGCATGACATCATTTATGGACGGCCCCTATATTTCTACTGTGTAATCCGTAAATTTATTGAACAATAAAGACATTTGTCATAGATGATCCTAATCAACTGTATAAAATGGAACCCCGAAAGATCCTCCAATGAACCAACACACATTAAGAAATGTAAAACACAACTTTGCTTCTGTGTATAAGTATAGTGTTTCCACAATAAAAGTTTTTCATCCAGGAATGAAATTTAAACAATCTTCTTACAAGATCGTTCATTATTATTTCAAATTAGATACAAGTTTTAAGAGGCTACAGTTCTTATCATACATAATGTCATTAAATTTATAACAGTGATCTTGGCAAACAGTTTTAAATATTAAAAATATATATATATAAATACTAGGAGGTAGGAAGTCCCATTGTCTCTGCATTATTGGTGTTTTTGAGAATTAGAAGGGTTCGATTTTTTTTTCTTCAACAGCTACTATACTATACATACTGAGTCAGTTTAAAACAGTAAATCTTTCTTAATTACAGATGGCTGGAACTAGAAGGGTTAGTTGAGTAACCAGTAGTAGTAGTGAGTCAGATAGTGGTACATTATTTAAATTTTTTTGATAATTTAACTAATTTATAAAACTTTAACTCCACCAGCTATTGGCAGTCAGATTTTTGATAATCATTATTTAGTACAGTGGGACCTCGCTAAGTCTACCTTCTCTTGGTTGAAAACCTCCCTATATCGAAATAATTGTTTGCTCCCAGCAAAAATTCCATAAGACCAATGTATTTTAGATCTTAACTCAAAATTTGTTTTTCTTCCAACCTCTAAGTCGAATATTTCAAGGCGTTTTGTTTATTATTCTGGGGCGACATTTCAGAACATGTGTTCCCTAGAGCCATGTAAACGGACGCAAATTCTTATCTTAATGCGTTCCACAAGGGATTAAGCGACTCTTGCAAGGACGTCTATAATTTTGAGACCAAAATGACCAAGACAAGAAAAAGGTAACTAATCCGCGTGCCTTTGCTGCGACTCTTTTAAAAAGAAAAATCTTACTTCCCCCCATCCCACTGTGGAAGGAGTAAAGTGTTAACCCCCACCCCATTTTTGTTTATTTCCTATCTCAAAAACTCCGCAAGTCAAATTTTATTTCTGGTTCCTTTGTGTTCGACTTAGAGAGGTCCGACTGTATATTAATATTTAGAGATGTGCTAATAGAAGGCACCTACTATAATTTACTATAAAGATTAAAGCACATATTGAAACCAAAACTAACAAAAAATTACAATATTATCCATTGTAATTTTGTAAAACAACCTTGTGTGATTGAATTTTAAAAAATAAGTTTCATTCTTCAAATAGTCAGGATAAATCATTGGAGTTTAAGGGTGCAAAAAATCTGACAATAAGTATAATAAGATGGTTGATGTCTACTTGAACTACACTTGTTTCTCACACTTGTAATTGTAAGTTGTCAGCAGAGGAAAAATGTTTTTTGTATTTACAGTTTAAATGCTTTACTTTTACAAAGATTGATTGCAGCCTCACACCTTCATTACTATTATATGATCTAATAGCAAAAGTTATACACACAATAGCAAATTTTATATGCAAAAAAATTAGTGTAGTGAAAAGACACAAAATTTTACATATACAGTGTATATAGACTGCTGTGATGTCTGTTCTTATTTGTTAACTGAATTTCCATTGAGCTCTTCAGCATTTTTTTTTGAATTGTGCTCAACTTTTTCTTTAATTTTCAAAACAACATCAAGTTGAAGTAAGATAACCAGTTAAATCACAATCCAAAAAACACACGTCAGACATTGTTTAATTTAAATTCATAAAATTTTATTATCAAATTAGTTTCACTTTAATGTCACTCTAATGTTATGATTATTAAGCCTGATAAGGAATAACTTTAGATTTGATTTTTTATAGAAAAATTAAAGCAAGTTTGACTCTTGACTTAATGAAAGCATTTAATTTTTTATACATGTCTGTAATAGTATAGCCTTCTTTAAAGTTAGAGCCAAGTAAACTTTCTTTTATTCTCTTCAAATACAACTTATAAGCTTTATTTAGGAAAAAAAAAGGGGGGGAACCCATCATATTTCATTTTTTCCCTTCATGCACACATTCTTCATTCTCATTAATCTCATTCACAAATAATTTAAGATTTTGCTTTCATTTCATACAATTAAAATGGCACATACGATTTTATTGTCATTTTATTCAAACATTTGGTTCATTGCATGGCTATACTATAATTATAATGAGATTCATCTTTTTATGGTTTACCCCTGAGGTTGTGCCACCATTTCATGATAGTCTCTCGCTTGGCCCAAATCAGTTGATTGCCATACTTTGTATACAAACTGAAATAAGAGGATAGCAAAATTTAAAAACCGATAGTAAATCTCAAAACATTGTCTAAAAACAAAAATCTTAGTCGACAATAAATTCAACAATTTTCTTGAATTTCTTTTTTGTAGTTTGGATACACTGTTATCTATCGTCTTTGAGCGCTGACCCCCATTGTCGATCACTTATTATTGTTTCATTGTCTCGTGGAGATTGGAAAAACAGTAGCCCTTGTGTAGGTGGACCTGGCATAAATGACAGCCTGTTGTTTCTTGGGTTCTACCACTGTCCATCTTGTTGCCATCAATCGAGCATTGGTTGCACCGACATTTGCATCCTGGCATTGGGCTCAACATATGCTGGCTGTTGTACATCTCCCAGAGATACTTGGTGTGTCAGGTGGCCTGGATTTTGTAGCTTCATACAAAAGCTGGTCTTAAACAGCCTTCCTAAACACAAGATGATTTTGTAGCTCCAGACAAAAGCTGTTCAAAAACAGCCTTTTTAAATAGAAGGTGATTTGGTGCAGGAGAGTCTGGTCCATCATTTGGTCTGACACTTTTCATTAACAGAAAGCTGTTGATCATATAAGTTATCAAAACATATACCTCCACAACGTTGTACTTGCTCTGCCAACAGGATATTAGGCATGATGCTGGTCTGACAAATCAACCCCAAACGTGCCAGAGTTGTAGGTCATGACAGGCCCTGGGGCTTCGACGTCCACCATTCCTTCTTTTGACCGACGTTGAACAGTGGTAACCACGGGGTCAGCATTTTTCAAGATGATGTTCACCTGTTGTTAGTCAGTCCATTGTGTGGCAAACAGTATGCCTTTCTGTTTGATTTGTAAACTCCCCTCTTCTGCTTTGATTTTGGAAGTGCCCAGCCTTTACTGTTAGGACTTATTATTGCGCAGCTGTAAGGCTGTCCTCTGTGAGTTTGGGGGAGGAAAAAAAAATTGTCTGTAAAAAACTCATGGTACCAATCCAGATATGGCGCCATTATGTTCTTTACAACACTATATCCCAGTCCATGTTCTTTACAACACTATATCCCAGTCCATGTTCTTTACAACACTATATCCCAGTCCATGTTCTTTACAACACTATATCCCAGTCCATGATCAGATGTAGTGTTGCTCTTTCCAGTGTAAACCTGGCATTTGACGACATATCCAGCTTTTGCCTTCACACCATATTTTGACATGGGGTTGGTTTGAAGGATATGCGCCCACAGAAGTAAACCGTTGCCTCGTCAACAGATGCTGTCGATAAGGTTTGTATGCTGTTTGGCTTACATTACTAATGTGATCAAGTAGTGGCCTCACTTTATACAAGGGATCCTAGTTTGTGCTGATCTTGGCTGGAATCTGCTCATGTCTTTAAGGTGAAAATATTGTCTAATTTTTTCGTATCGGCTGTGATTCATCGCAACTGCAGGGGCCCTCCACAGGTTATCCACTTACCAATAAAATTTTGTAGTTGGTAACTTGCGGAGTCCTAACATGATGCTTTCATAGAGGAAGTTATAAATGTCTCCATGAGAAACACCTTTCCACAGGGTGTATTTCTTGCCATTAGCTGCTGTTCAGCTTATCTGTTGGTTTCTTGCAAAGAACAACTCTACCATAGTTGAGTTCATGAACAGCTTTAAGTAGTCTATTGGACTTCTGTCAATAGTGAGATAAAAAATTCCACCCATTATTTCTGTAAAAGTTTTGAATTTGTCCATAACCCTAGTCAAATTGTCTAACCAAGACAAGGTGACGGTGTCTTCTTCGTCGCTCTCGTTTACGTCTCGTTCACTATTAAAGTCTAACACATCTTGATCTATTTCAACATCTGATTCATCCTCATTGTCAGAATTATTTACAACTGCATAATTAGACATTGAAGCAGCAATCAAAGAGTCAAGAAATTGATAGGCCATGGTATAACAATTTTCTGAAAACACATGAAAATTCACCAAATGGAGTCAGACTTCCCAGCCACAAATCTTTTAAACCGTAAATGACAAAAACATCCTGTTCATCAAAAGAATCTGCAATGTTTCTACTTTTTAAAATGCAGAAAGCTATTTGCACTGTAACAAAGTTATAAAGTTCTCGCGGGATGTATGCGCATCGCTGGGCGTCATGTCGCATTTGGTCCCATTAGTAGCGAGGGGGCTATGTTGCATTCGGTCGCAATAGAAGCGATTTTGTTAAGTATAGAATTAAATAATATATATTGAACATACCAATATATAAATGTAGCCGAGTGGTGGCTATGAATTGTTTTGTTAAAATCTATAATATGCATATGCTTCTGCTGCACACACCCTAACTGACAGCTAATGAAAAAAAAATGAATAAATGCAGGTCGTGAGGACTATAGTTCATATGTTTGTTGTTGTTGAGCCTTCTCGTCCATGAGGGGAATCCACCGATCATCGTCGGCGTCTGCGATTCCTCCAAGGGCATAGGCCACCTACGAGAGACCTCCAGGCATCTCTATCCTGGTCCAGCTTCTCCAGGATCTTCCATTCATGACCAATTCTCTTGACGTCTGCCTCCAATTCTCGGCGCCGTCCAAGAAACACTTGGCGCCGAGAATAGTTCATATGTTTATTTGAATGCTAAGGTAATCACAGTTACTGATGTCTAGTATAACTACGTAAATGAAATTTAACAGGAAGCACAGTATACAAATCTACTCCTGATCCCTAAGGCCCTACTCACACCACTATCACCTAAGGCCATCTGGAAGAAAGAGGCGCCAGTGCTGCTTGACACCTCATGCCAACCATGTACCACATGGCATCCACAGCTCTCTGTAGTGATTTTAAAATTATGCCTAAGACTACACAATTGGCGGAGAGTTTTATCCCAGCCAATAAAAACAGCGAAAATGACACAGTACCTGCTGTCCACAACATGTAAACAATTGAAAAGGCATAGGCATCCACGGCCTGACGAGAGCCTTAATATGTTGAACCGTGGGAAAGCTAATTCTGGACATCAAACACCAGATACCCCCTTTCTCTATCATGCCGAGAACCTTCAGCGGCAATTCCTAAAAGGAGAAAGCTGCAGTTCACAACGCGTGCCTACGACATCCAATGTCTCCCTTAAAGAAAGCACAACATCAAGAGATTCGCACAAAGGTCACATCCGGCCTAGGAGGAAACGAGGCAAGCCTAAGAAGAATCACTCGACCATCAACAGCTCTACACAAGCAAACACTGTTGTAACAGAGCCTGACATGCCAGAACGGTTAAATTACACGACATAAAGTATAAAATAAAATACATTTTAAATGGATAAGCATGGTACGCAACATAAATAAAATTCTGAATAAAAGTACAAGGAACATATATAATCGATAGGATAAGACAAATAAATATTTATTTGGCAGTTTTTGGCCCTTTCACTTACATGCCAAAAAGAACTCCTCCCAAATGTCCAGCATGATCCAGAAACCTCCAGCCCATCACAAGTCCTAAAACATCAAATGCTACTATGGCCTTCAAACCCTGGAGAAAACAAATATAGAGGTAGTAACAGATATCTGACGAAAACTTGAAAAACAGTTACAGTGCAGCAATTTTCATAAGGATAGCTTATGTGTTTGTGATAAGTAATATTTTGCACAGAAATTAAACAAGCCGGAATAAACAAAGTTTTTGACTATAAATCCCTTATATATGAGACAGAACAGTATTGATTATGCTCCAACGCGACAAACATTTACGGCCTGAACCTGAGTGAATTCCACCTGGTTAAAACACGAGATGTGGTCACCGATGGCTGGCGTGAAGTCAAGTGACCCGTAAAATGTAAACTATAGCGACTGCTGCATATAGTTTTATATAGATAAACTAAAAATGCATTAATTTAATTACGGTACGTTGCATCGATCTGAAATTTTGATACGATGCATTGTTAGGTGACAATGATTCTATGTTCCAAATTTCAGCTCGATGGCATCACGGGAGGTGTGTCATTTTTGACTTTTGTTTTTCCGTCCGCCCGCCTGCCCGACGACAGAGAGAGATGACGACAAGATTTGGAAGTTAATATAAGGGATTTAAAAAAAAGAATAATTTGCACAGCAATTTACATTTTTGTACATGATCAAAACACCTGGTACATATTGTGAAGAAGAAAACTTTCTTTAAATATTCAAACAATAAAATAAATTAATTTACTTAACTTGATAACGTTTCTTTGCATGTAATATAAACTCAAGAATAGTAATAGTAGGGAGGGTCAAATTTTAATAGAATAAAAAGCTCCTTTGGTCCTAGTCCGAACTTTCAACCAGTAAATCAGAATTTTATACCCATTCTCAACAAAATTTGATATTGATAAAGAATGAAAAAAGATATGTTAACATAAATTACAGATTGACATAAAGTCAAAAAACAGTTGAAAGTGATCTTGCCCTATACAATTACATCACAATTTTAAAGAAACTAATAATTATTACAATTTTAAAATTATATAACTTCCTGTACCATTACAAAAGGCACTTGGCTATAATTATTTATCACTATCTCATTAAATGACTCACTGAATCGGCTGAGAATGAATGGGGAAAGATTTCGCTAATGAAAGCCACACCTAGCTGTGCATTTGGATATGTCACACACACAGCACCAATCAAGCCCATTATTGCCCCTGACTTGAAGAGAAGAAAAAAAAAGATTAAGTTTAAGATTTATTTCAAAATAGACTTAACATATGGCCACTTCTACTGTACTACACTTTATATTATAATATTAAGTTATTGTATATCAGTGTAACTGTATTAGTATTACATATAACTGTATTATAAAAAGCCTTGCTTCACATTCACCAATGCAAATTGACTTTGTATCATTGTAATGGTGCAACATGCTAATACAAGCAGGGATTGAAATTAATTATTAAAAAATATTATTAAAATACCTTTAAATAAAATCAGTGGATAACCCATTTCAGTAAAACTAGTTCAAAACAAATGATTATAAGGCATTAACCGTGGGAGTGATTTTTAAAAATAAAGTGGACTATCTTAATATCTGTATTCATGTTCAAAATCACTTTTTTTTTCTTCAAAAAGAGTTAAGTGATTTGCTAATAATCAGGTCATTTGAGATTTTTGACATATTGCAAATCCTCAAATTTATAGTCTCTTGTATGAACTGAAAGATCTGAAACATTCTTAGAAACACTGGAATTAAATACCACCAGTGTTTGCCTAAGGTAATCAAAGTTAGATAAATTAAATCAGAACATTCAAAAAGCTGGTAACAGTATTGTTTCTAGCACATTATTTTCTGGGGTTATGAGATGGACATATTTCAGGCTTTCTTAAAAAAGGTAGTGTGGTGTTCAGCTTAGTAAAACACATTGTTTAATATTATAATGCCATGTTATTTGGTAAGCATTTAATAAATAGTCAAATTATAGTGACTTAAATTAAATAAGTTTTATAATAAGACTTACAGCACCAACAGACACAGCAGAGGGTCTCTTTAACAACTTGCTACAAGCCATGCTAGCAAATGATGAAATAGTTCCTGAAATAAGCAACAGAAAAGTATAAAAGCATTAAATATATGTGTTAAAATAATCTTCCAATTTAAAAGTAATAAAAGAAAGAGTGGAAGGAAAATGACTTAAACTTAGTGTGTATGTCAGGCAATGATGTATTAACCAAGGGTCCTCTGAGGGCGAATGGGTCACTTGAGTACTCACAAGGGCCAAATCAAAAAATGATTTAAGTAATTTGATAAATAAACATTGCGAAAATATTTTTATAATTAGAAAATTAAAATCAGTGTCAATCACCATCAGCATGGCACAGTGACCAGCCACATTCATGAAATTTATGTCAAGCAACATATAATTTTTAAAAAACATAAAAAACTAAGTTTTTGACTATAAATCCTTTTTGAACGAGACATGACTAAAAGAATGTTTATTATAATATTATATAAGACAAAATGGTAGTTATGTGTCGTAAAACATGTTTAATATAATGCGCACCGATCAGGAATATAGCACCTTATTGCGCGACAGAAAGGTTGTTCAATATAATACGCACCGCGACACTCTATCTAAAAAAATAACATGATACATAGAGATAAATAAAATAATCTAAAAATTCAATAATTTAATTACAGTACATGCCATCGATCTGAAATTCTGATACATCGTTTTTATCATCGGCACGAGTCTGCCTGCAAAATTTCAGCTCGCTAGCTTACGAGGAAGTGGGTTAGAATCAAGTTTTTTTTCGGCACTCAAGCAAGCAAGCAGACACCAGGAGTGAATGTAAAGGACTTAAAAATAAAATGAAGGCCAGCACAGCTTTCTTTCTACTTCTCTGCATCAATAACAATTTAATTTTCATCCAGAAACTTTGCTCCTATTTTTACCTGTATTTAAGATTATTTTCTGTTAAAAGATTTATACTGAATAACTTTTTCGACATTGTCTACCGGCAAAATTTATAAAGGTAATAATAATCATTTAGAAATGGAATTAGGAGTAAACAAAATATTTGAAACAATGACTAACAATGAAAGAAAAACTATGTTGAAATGAATTAAAATGATATTTTAAAGGTGCAAGAAAATGATGTACTTTCTTTTTAACTGACATCACAGTGACAGGCAATTATGCAGTAACATTTGGAAGCCATTGTACTAGCTTGCGAGTTAAGGGGACTCACGAGTTACTGAACCCCACCTTTACAGGACCCGACTGCATACTGATGGTCATTGTCTATGAATGCAATGACCACAGCAGGCACATATTCACAAACAGATGAAATATTACCTGCACTAAGGTAGAATGCGGCAAACTGTTCATATCCCAACAAGTTGACGGTCACTGTGGCAAATGACCAAAGCACATACATATTTACAAACAGATGAAAAAAACTGATGTGACTGAAAGAGCTCAACAACATAGATGGCAGTGGATGGCCTGTAATAGGAGTAAATCGATATATATTAGTTCTAAGAGGTGGATAAATTCAAATCCTGTTTGCAAACCTCTTAAATTTAATAGTGTATAAAAAAAATTTGATTTTTTTTGTTTCATATTATTAAAAGCAAATTTTTCTTATTTTTTTCTTAAACTGCATGTTGCAACTAGTAAGAAGGAAATCATTGAGGACTATAAACAAAACAATTTAAAAATCCTTGAGTAAACATTTTAGTTTTCATAAAATGATTCACTAGTGAAATTAAATAACATCAACCCACCCCAATATGATTATTATACTATAATTATAAGATTAATTGTTTCCAACTTGGACATAAATTTCACGTTAAAAAAACATCAAGGTACCTACTAATAGATGTAGTAAAATATCTAATCATAGTAGGCTGTATGGATCGGATGCGCCACAACAAAAAGACAGAGACGTTGGCTGCCATAATACCAATAATCATCTTCTGACCACTGGTTAATTTTTCCCACATAGAATGAGCCTTAGGGAGAAACCAATGTTTATTATTTTATAAACATACAGTAACTGTAAAGTTTAGCATTTATCCTATAATAAAAAATTGTATCGTATTTGGTATGATGACATAGATTTTAACATTCTCAACAAGATTACCAACTAGTATAATAGATCTAACTTACAAAAAAAAACACAGAAAAACTTAGAATGTAACTGAGTGAATAAGTACCTTGTACAAATAGTCTGTTACACTACAACTATGATCATCATTGTTATTATTATTAAGTGTATCAATAGTTAATAGTTCTACTGAACTAAATACATTGATATATTTTATGGGGAGTAGAAATAAACCACACAAAAATTACTGATAATGTAATTCAAAATACTTTGGTCCCAGTAGTGTAAGAATCATTATTTCGGCACACAAATTTACATGATCTCTAAAACCAAAAGCTTTTTGATGCTTCTTCTCAAACACAGATTCCTTCTTGCTACCATTTTG
Source organism: Ampullaceana balthica (assembly GCA_944989445.1). Classification (NCBI taxonomy): domain Eukaryota; kingdom Metazoa; phylum Mollusca; class Gastropoda; family Lymnaeidae; genus Ampullaceana; species Ampullaceana balthica. The sequence goes on along the minus strand of CALYLW010001014.1, from coordinate 204,022 downwards.
TAACTTCTGGAACATGTGTCGCATCTTTTCATAGTTCCATATCATGCCACCAGCAAAACTAAAGCCACACACCTGGATAAAAAATATATAAACAAAACTTAGAGTCCATCCATCTGGGACTTATCAAGTTTTTGTGTTGTGCAAATAAAATTACATATTTATTTCAGAGGACAGAAGAGCTTATCACCAAAACTTTATGAAAATGGCTGGTTTTATGGTAAATTATAGCAACTGAGGTGATTATCAAATCCTCTTGTGTTAATATTACAGCCCGTCCTTCCAGATTTTTAGTAAGACCCCTTTTCTTGCTCTTGAAATTTAAAAAAAAAGAAAGGAGTGAACTTGTCTATCTTATCTATACAGACGCTCCTTCTATACAGAAGATTATTGCGTCCACAGACCATGCCAGTCTGTTGGAAAGTGATGCAGCATTCACAGGCCATGGCTATGAGGGTTCCACGCATTACCCAGCCGCCTTTGTTTCCCAAACTAGTGTTAGCTACCCATTTGGAGCTGGGTGGACTCAGGGACACCCTTGGCCCCGGGAACAAATCCCTGCCTTCGCATGGATTCGAACCCGTGACCATTGGTACGCCAGCCGAGCGTGCATGCCACTCGACCACCGCACCCCCTATTTTTTTTACAAAACTTAAAAAGCTGATCATTAAATTTGGAAATGAAATTAAGATGCCATGCGGTGATGGTGTCAAGACAAATAAAAAAAATACAGACCCCCAATGTGAATAGAAAGGGCTTTAGCAAAGATGGCGTGTCTTCATCAAGACTGGACACTTTGATGTCTTCCACCGCACGTCTAGTTTTAAAGCCTCTCTTAAAGAATAATTGTAATCTGGAATATGTTGAATGCAAAGCTTGAACTTGTGTATATGTAAGCTTTTGAACTGGAACACATCTGATCCTTTGACCGATTGGATTATGAATTCCATGTTTCAGGCTCCTGTAAAATATTTAAGGTAATTAATTAACAGAAATTAATTAAAAGCAAGATCTTAGTCAATTTTTACCCACGCCAACACATTTTAATTATTTAAACAGTGTTAAGGATCAAAATCTATCTTATCTTATCTATACAGACGCTCCTTCTATGCAGAAGATAGTTGCATCCACAGACCATGACAGATGATCTGTTGGCAAGTGATGCAGCGTTCACAGGCCACGGCTTTGTGGGTTCCACGCATTACCCAGCCGCCTAACTACATGTAGTGTTAGGTACCCATTCGGAGCGGGGTGACTCAGGGACGCCCTAGGCCCCGGGAACAAACCCTTGCCTTCACACGGATTCGAACCCGTGACCATCGGTACGACAGTCCAGTGCGCTACCACTCGACCACCGCGTCCCCACTGAAAATCTATTCAGTCATTGAGCAACATACTGTGTTATAACTGAAAATAATTCTATTCTATGTCAATGTAATATGCTATAAGTATAAGACAATAGGCTCACATAAATTTGTATTGTCACCAACGTGTTAATTTTAATAGACCATGCCATGGCTCAGTAATATTTTTTGAGCGTTGAAGTTTAGGTTTAGTTCAACAAAGATTTTAGAGTTAATGCATTTTTAAAAATAAAACTTGGGTTTAAGTTTAAGAAGACATCAGATACAATGATTTGTGAAATTTGTCTTCAGAAGTTTATGCTGCTTTTAGCTGTTATAGTTATAGTCTATAGTAAAGCCATGACCATAGACTATGACTATAACTTATAACTATAAGTATACACTTCACTTGTTAAAAGTTGTTATCAGTGCTTGTTTACATCTATTTAATTATTTCAGTATGTTTTCTGTCAATTCAATAACGAAAAACTTGAATTCACTGGTGTAATGGGCCAGATATGGCAGAATATTCACATTTTATTCAGGAAACTGAAATAGTGAACTTTATCGTCAAATGCCTTAGTCTTAGTAAAAGACAGTTCAGTAAGTCAGTAAGTTACTTTATTATTTATTTTGTTAGACCAAGTAATTAAGTTAGTTATAGAAGTTAGTAGAGCTACTGACTACTGCTATTACTTAAATTCTATAAAAAGGAAAAGTATTTGGATTCTTGGTAGTTGCTAAATGGTTTTAGGTATTGGTAATACCATGGTTTTATATTAGTTACCCCTAAATATTTTATTAATTTTACCCGAATGTTTGCAGTGGCCTTTTCAACAACTGACTGAATTGTCGACAACTAGTGTAATAGGGCAGCGCCATTTTATCTTATAAAAAGTAGGACGACGAAAGTATTTACATAATGAACTTTTTTTCTGAAGTCCGCGACAAATGAAATAAAACTTAATTTTCTGTCAAGACAAATTCATTACCATTCTATATGATTGATAGCCATGAGATAATAAAAAGCCTAATAATAATAAAAAATAATAATTTGATAAGAGCCACATTTTAATTTAATTTCCATTTTAAATACAAAATTTAACATTAATAATTAACCTTAGTTCACTTAGTCTAAGATTTCATTCATTTCAAGGTTTCATTTAATTATATATAGATATATATTTTTTTTATTACCACTACCACAATACCGCTTTTTTTTCGTTTTATTTTATCTTATCTATCTGTTACAGACGCTCCTTCTATAGAATATTATTGCGTCTATGGTTTGTGTTTAGTACTGCATTTTTATTAGAGATTTAAATGTTGATTAAGTGTTCGTTTTCCTGGTTTCTTCAGACAGCACATCCAGGATCCACGCCCGAATTCCGGACGGGAAGAATGAAAATTTGTATGTGCTTGTTCTTGCATACGGAATAAGAAAGGTGTTTTTATCCTTATGTCTATCTGAGGGTTGTATTAAGTTATCTTTGAGTTGTATTTCTAAATTAGAATTAATTGCTTTATGTATGATTACTACTTTAAGATACTCTTGGTTCTTCTATCCTCTAGTGCAGGGGTCTCCAAACTACGGCCCGCGGGCCAGATGCGGCCCGCGAGGCCCTTTCATCCGGCCCCTGGAGACCTTTTAATATCTAAATAAAAGATACTAATTTTACATGTAGCTTACCACAAAACTGTGTATAGTCGGCCCCCAAACTGCTTTTTGACAGTTAATGCGGCCCTCCGGCAGAAAAGTTTGGAGACCCCTGCTCTAGTGTTTCAATGTTTAATGATGTAACTAATGGTGTTATTCTTGTCAGTTTTGAATATTCTCCAGTAATGAATCTGGCAGCTCTTTTTTGAATTTGTTCTAGTTTATCAATGTTTTCTTGGGTGGATTGGTCCCATACAGAAGATGCATATTCGAATACAGGCGTCAGCAAATTGAGGTAGCGTTTTAGTTTTAAATCTCTATTACACTATGGCGGATTAAGAGGGGAGCTGAACGGGCAAAAGCCAGGGGCCCCCCGATGATTTAGGACCCCCCAAATTTAGTATATTTTATAATAAATGTGGACAAATGTTTGCATGCATCCCTTAAAATATCATAAATTAAATAAATGAATAAAATTTTATCTATTAATCTGATCGCTATTCGGACCCGATAGTGTCAGTAATAGAAAAACATGATTTGATAGGCTCAATGAGAGAAAATATTAATGCATACTATTTATAGCTTTTAAATTTTAAATCTTTCATCAGGATCCTGTGGTCTTATGGCAAAGTGTTTGCTTGTAGCGCAAGCGATAGCGGGTCGATTCTCAGCGGGGGAATCTGTATTTTTTTCAATTGTCTTTTTTATTTAAAATTACTCTTTTACACTCAATTTTAGTTTCCCGGCAAAAAGTTATTTTTTCGTGTCGTTTTTTTTTATTAATCTGATCCCGGAGTACAGACACATTATATGAGCAAGGAACCAAAGGACTATTTAGTTACAAGTTACAGTCTAGTATTAGCTGCTAGCTTTTGTTTGGCTTCCTTAAGTCTCGTGAGACGACGGAATGTTCTGTGCTCCTGTGGGGTTTACGCACATGATCTTGCAGCTTCTGCTGTGGCTGTACAATCCCACTCGCGAATGGCAGCCTTTGCTGCACTTCTGACACTTAAAAGTAGTGCTAGTGGTTGGCTGAATTGCTCTGCTTTTCCTCTTTAGGCGAGTTTCGTCTGCAAACTGTTGCAGGTTTCTTTCTCCTGCTTCTAGCCCAGCAGTCAATGCCTGTCTCCAACTGCACCTGTCCCCAGCGAGTTCCCCCAGCTATTTATGTCAATGCCAATAGCTTTGAGGTCTCTCTTGCACACATCTTTGTAACGGAGGTGAGGCCGGCCTGTGTTCCTCTTTCCTTTGGCTAGCTCAGAATAGAGGATGTCCTTTGGGATTCTGCCATCCTCCCAATCTGCGCACATGTCCCAACCACCTAAGCCGACGCTGGCGAAGAAGAGTTGTCATGCTTTGGATTTTTGCCCGTTGTAACACCTCATTGTTGGTGACATGGTCCCTGCCAGGTGATTCCCAGGATGCGCCGTAGACAGCGCATGTGGAAAGCGCTCAATCTCCTTTCTTGTCTGGAGTATAGGGTCCAGGATTCACTGGCATAAAGGAGGGTGCTTAGCACACATGCCCTGTAGACAGCAATTTTGGTATTGATGGTCAGCATTTTGTTGCTCCATACTCTTTTTGAGAGCCTGGCCATAGTTGTGGAGGCCTTGCCGATCCTTACGTCTAGGTCGGAATCAAGGGACAGGTTGTTGGTGATGTTGGAGCCAAGGTATGTAAAACGTTCCACGGCCTCAAGTTGGCAGCCATCGATGGTGATGTTGGGTGGGTCAGCGTCTTGGGCCATCACGTTGGTCTTTTTGAGGCTGATGGTTAGTCCGAAGTCCCTGGCGGCCTTGGCAAAGCGGTCCATCAGGCTTTGCAAATCAGCTTCGTTGTGAGTTGCAATGGCAGCGTCGTCTGCAAAAAGCATGTCCCTGATGACCGTTTCTCGGATCTTCGTCTTTGCCTTCAGCCTGGCCAGATTAAATAGTTTACCATCAGAAAGTGTATGAAGATAGATCCCCTCGGTTGAGGATCCAAATGCATGTTTCAACAGGCAGGCAAAAAAGATGCCAAAGAGTGTCGGGGCGAGGACGCAGCCCTGTTTGACTCCACTGAGGATATCAAATTGAGGGGAAGTTGAACCGTCACACTGCACCGTGCCTTTCATACCATCGTGGAATGACTGTATAATGCTAAGCAGTTTTGGTGGGCAGCCAACTTTTGCCAAGACTGTAAACAGACCATCTCTGTTGACCAGGTCAAAAGCCTTTGTTAAATCAATGAAGGCCAGGTAAAGGGGCACGTGTTGCTCTCGGCACTTTTCTTGAAGTTGTCTTAAAGAAAAGATCATGTCGATTGTTGATCTTTCTGCCCGGAAACCACACTGTGATTCAGGATATACTCTTTCAGCAAGTCTTTGCAGTTTATTTAAAACAACGCGTGCAAAGACTTTACCCACGATGCTAAGTAGAGAAATGCCTCTGTAGTTGTTACAGTCACTTCTGTCTCCTTTATTTTTATACAGCGTGATAATATTGGCATTTCTCATATCCTCTGGTACAGCTCCTTCTTCCCAGCACTGGCAGAGGAGGCCATGCAGGTGTTCCAGCAACACACTACTGTCGCACTTGATGATCTCTGGTGGTATTCCGTCCTGACCGGGGGCCTTGGCTATTGGTAATCGCTCAATAGCTTCTTTTAGTTCTGCTAGGGTGGGTATGTCGTCCAGTTCTGCCATGAGGGGGAAGCTTTGGATGGCATCGATGGCATCTTGGGTTACATGATTTTGCTGGGAGTAAAGTTCTGAATAGTGCTCCACCCATCTGTCCATCTGTTTAGCCCTGTCGCGGATTATTTCTCCAGTTGACTTCAGTGGGGCTATGACGTTCTTACAAGGCCCCATGGCTTTTTAAATGCCGTCATACATCCCCCTAATATTACCGGTGTCGGCCACTAGCTGGATGCTCTGACAGAGTTGGAGCCAGTAGTCATTTGCGCATTGCCTAGCTAATCTCTGAACATTGCTCCTGGCTAATCTGTACGCCTTCAGTGTCTGTGGGTTTGGGGAGTGCCTGTATTTTTGGTGGGCACTTCGTCTTTCTTCTACGGCAGGGGTGAGTGTGACAGAGTTGGCCTCAAACCAGTCATTGTTTTGGTTCCTTTTTCTTCCGAAGATCTGCATTGCTGTGCTGTGGATGGTCAGTCTGAGATGTTCCCACTTTTCCTTGGTGCTGTTGCCTGGCAGGTCAGAGTCTAGTGAGTTGGAGAGAGCTTCTATGAACTCGGCTTTCTTGTCTGGGTGAGAAGTCTTACTCACATCAATGCGGGGTCTGCCTACTGGTCTGGATCTGTGAGATTTCTTGGGCAGTAATCTCAGCTTGCAACATTACAGTGAGTGATCTGTGTCGCAGTCGGCACTGTGGAAAGTTCGAGTGAGGAGGACATGTTTCAGTGCAGAGCGCCTGGTAATAATTAGGTCCAGCTGGTGCCAGTGCTTAGAGCGAGGATGTCTCCTAGCTGCTAGCAATCATTTTATTTAAAGGGACTCTGGCTGGATAGGGCCCCAGGTTGAATTGCAGCCAGGGGCCCCGTGCAGTCTTAATCCGCCCCTGCTATTACATTTGTAAAAGTTTTAAAGTCATTGAATTAATAACTTTAATTGATCCGATAATCATTCGTTAGAAATTAAATATATCTTATTTCTTTGGATGCAATGTTACCTGCTTAAAAGAGTTTTTTAAATATATTTTTTTTAAATGCATTCTTTTTGATTTGTGTAATATTCGTTTTTAACAAATAAGCTTTATGGGAGGTAACTTAGGAAAACTACCTGTTTTAAAATGTTCATTTATTGTTTCTCCTTGATCGATGTTAAGTGAGGTAAGGACCCATTCATTTTCTTGTCCCCTCCCCCCTTTCTCCCTATCTCTAAGCCCCTCTCTATCTTCGTTTCTTTAGTACACAAAATAAAATGCTTAAAAGAATTATCAGAAAATGAAAATTGATGCAAATTTAAATAATTTAATTCAATTATTTGTAAATTTATCCAACTTTTTAAATTTGATTTACTGACAAAGATATTTCCCGAATTATCTTAAACTTGTCATTCGTGGTTTCATTAAATAAAGACAAAAATAATTATCAGTTGGGATTTGAGACAATGCTTTTTTTTTCAAATAGATTTCATTAATTATTTATTTGTTAAATATCAGAGGTGGTCGATTTGTAGAGTGCTGTGTAAACATTGGACAACATTAACAAAGTGCCATTTCATTGTCAGAGGTGGTGGCCTTGTAGTGAGATGAAGGGCTATCGTCCTTCACCGTCTTGTCTGTCTGTCGTGGTCCCGCGAAAATCAAAAGTAAAAAAAAAGAACCACTTCCCACGATCCTATCGAGCTGAAATTTTTACATAGACTTTTGTCACCTAACAATGCATTCTTTCAAAATTCCATATCGATCGAATGTAATTTAATTAAATTAATGATTTTTTTGATTATCTCTATGTAGCGTGTAAATGTTTATGTTAGTCTGTCGCGTGGTGCGTATTACATTGAACATACTTTTATAATATTTTCCCGATCTGTAAATGTTTATGCTAGTCTGTCGCGTGGTGCGTATTATATCGGACACAACCAATACTTTTAGTTATGTCTCATTTAAAAGGGATTTATTATCAAAAACTTTGTTTTTACGGGTTGTTTAATTAATGTAATAATTAGGTATAAGATCGGCACACATGTTTCTTGTTGACTCAAGGCATTAGCTGCTTGCAGTATGGACCAATCTCATCAAACCACTTTTAAATATTTCGCTGACATGCTAGTTTTCCTAAGATAAGATAATTGTATGCATGGTATCTTCCCGTCTGCGAAAGACGGCGGTTTTATTTTCTTAGATTGCAGCTCTTGGTGTGGTTTGTGAGAACAATCCTCGAGTGGGAGTCTCTTGGTGTGGTTTGTGAGACCAATCCTCGAGTAGCAGTCTTTTGGTGTGGTTTGTGAGACAAATCTTCTAGTGGCAGTCTTTTGGTATGGTTTGTGAGACAAATCCTCGAGTAGCAGTCTCTTGGTGTGGTTTGTGAGACAAATCCTCGAGTGGCAGTCTCTTGGTGTGGTTTTTGAGACCAACCCTCGAGTGGCAGTCTCTTGGTGTGGTTTGTGAGACCAACCCTCGAGTGACAGTCTCTTGGTGTGGTTTGTGAGACCAACCCTCGAGTGGCAGTCTCTTGTTGTGGTTTGTGAGACCAATCCTTGAGTGGCAGTCTCTTGGTGTGGTTTGTGAGACCAACCCTCGAGTGGCAATCTCTTGGTGTGGTTTGTGAGACCAATCCTCGAGTGGCAGTCTCTTCAGCATGTCCCACACACTAATGCAGTGGAGCAGTATTGCATCATGGCCTTCCTTTTCGCTCTTTTCGCAGCTGTTGCCGCCCTGTTTTGCTCCTCAGGTCGTAGTGAGTGACCCTTTCTTTACGATGTCTCGCCATGTGGATCAATCATCTTCCAGGTCCTCCCAGTTTGGGATGTCGATGTTGGTCACCGTTATGTTTCTTCTGCATATATGTATGTACCGGATCTAGCCTTAGAACCGCTCCGTGCAAAAGTTAAAAAAAAATTGCGCCCCGATGTAATTACGATGTATGTATTCATTTAAAAAAAAAGTATAAGGCTTTAAAAATATTTTTTTAGCGAACGTCCATAAACAACACTGTAACTCGGTAATTAACACAAATATTGTAATAACTTTTACTTAAAACGTTAGATACTTCATTAAAAAAACAGTTCACATGAGTATAATTATTGTTTTTTTAAATATTATTTCACGAACTTTTAGTTCAGAGAATTCTCTAATTAATTTAGAAACATCTAAACTAATGAGATAAACAAACTCTCGACCCCAAAAGTCCATGAGTACCAACTGGCTATATGCTAGGATACCAAGCCCAGACAAAATGAATCAAAACAAGAATAATCGCTTAACCCAAAACAATTGCTCTCAGCGCAGCTGTTACACGTTCCAATTCCCATCTGAGATGCATTGCTTTGTCCAGAAGGAAAGAAAGTCTGCACATTAATCAAGCCGATGTTTATTACCACTTAAAACTGACGCTTTGAAATGAAACCAATCTACTAAATTGTAAAGCAGGCGAAAGAATAGTGAAACAGGTGTTGTTTTTAAAATTCCTGGAATATATAGCGATTTACAAATCACCCTTAGTTTGACCCCCGGAAACTGAGGGCATTACAAATAGATTCTGAATATAGCACGTCTCTTGTTCTTTAAAATATTTTCATTATTATTTTGTTAAAATTTGTCAGTTGACTAATGTTTCCGTGTCATGCGTTTGAAAATCATTCCTAAAAACTGATTATCAGGGCCTAGATCCCCGCTTCAGAAACTGTTTAATTTTTTTAATAAATGCTCATTTTTTCAGTGAATGTTAGACAATAGAAATTAAAGATTATTTTGAAATTCTCTATAAAAAAGTCCATATTTGTTTTCGCTTTCAGTGGTCTAGGACTCTAGGTCACGGTGTCCGAACCTATGGGTCGTTCGTGAACTTCAAAGGGACGCGTCGAGTTTTCTAAGTGGTCACCAATTTATGCAATAAACTTTTTAAAAAAATAGCCACTGTAATGAAATTTTTAATATTAATGGTGGCTTGAGTTGATATGCAGTGAATCGAGTCTTTGAATTGAAAGATGGAAGCAACTGTTGTGAAGTTGACGCTGGGAAAATCTTGTTTCCCGAAGACTTGATTGCAGTGTCAACAGTGGTAAAAGAATTCAGTTTTGTATTTTTCCTGTGCATCCATTATGGCAGGGGTCGGGAAACCATGGCTCGCGAGCCAGATGTGGCTGTATTGATGACTGCATCTGGCTCGCAGACAAATGTTTGATTATTAAAAAAGAAAAAAAAAGGTTTATGCAGACTCCTTTGATCTACATATTAATTGTATAAAAAAACAGCATAACAATATTATCAATATACATAATTCCCGTCGTCTGTATGGTTGTAATGTAATGCTGTTTCTAATTTTAGAAAGCAGCGCACCAAATTACTGCACCAAAAGTAACACCTTTCGAACGTTCCGCATAAAATTGTTCAATATGATAATAAATTAATCAAATAAAAATAAATAAAATAAATGAAAGTTCTGTATTACGTTATTTTTTAATCTGATGTGTATTTATTTTGAAAACTTCCGTCATTTTTGACGGGCGATACACTAGTTAAAAAGAATTCAGAGACATAATTATTGTACTTTTAGTGTTGAAATTACGCAAAATGTACAGATTTATTTGAATTTTTAGTTTTAAACATAATGTATGGCTCTCACAGAATTACTTTTCAAAATATGTGGTGTTTATGGCTCTCTCACATAAAAATTTTCTCGACCCCTGCATTATGGGTTCATCCAGTTTTTCACCCCATTGTCTATTTCTCTTATGAAATCAATTTCTAGGCATTGAGTCAAATTTTTTTAAATCTGCATCTATTTTGGATACCATTTTGCCAGCTTCAACAAGGATGGCATTAAAGTAATTCGCCAATCTCAAATTCTTTTTTTTTAAATTAAACCTTGCGCCAATTTTATATAATTTTTTTTTATAGTTATAGTTCGTCCCCGGGCACAAAATATACTAGTTACACCACTGGCGCGGATACCGAAAACATCTCGTCATGAAACTCACTACGGCTCGGGGTAAATACGAATTTTTGATTGATAATAATATAATATTTATGATTCGTATATTCTTGAAAAGGATCGTTTTATACAATACACTTTTTAATTAAATGATTTATGGACTCATGTTTGGGAATTGTTTTTGAAATTAATTTTTCGGAATGTTCCTCCGCAGCTTCATACGATGAAATGAATTTTGCACCCCTCGATTTTTTTTTACTCCGTGCACCGTATCTATGGCCGTCCAACCGACTCTTTCCCTGTCGCCAGCTCGATGTATAGCACATCATCGTGTCGTTTTGGCACTTGACGTTTTGTCACGTTTTGTCACTTGTCGTTTTGTCACTTGTCGTTTTGTCACTCGTCGTTTTGTCACTTGTCGTTTTGTCACGTTTTGTCACTTGTCGTTTTGTCACTTGTCGTTTTGTCACTCGTCGTTTTGTCACTTGTCGTTTTGTCACTTGTCGTTTTGTCACTGGTCGATTTGTCCCTGATCGTTTTGTCACTTGTCGTTTTGTCACTGGTCGTTTTGTCACTTGTCGTTTTGTCACTGGTCGTTTTGTCACTTTTTGTCACTTCTCGTTTTGTCACTGGTCGTTTTGTCACTTGTCGTTTTGTCACCTTGTCGTTTTGTCACCTTGTCGTTTTGTCACCTTGTCGTTTTTGTCACTTGTCGTTTTGTCACTTGTCGTTTTGTCACTTGTCGTTTTGTCACTCGTCGTTTTGTCACTTTTTGTCACTGTCGTTTTGTCACTTGTCGTTTTGTCACCTTGTCGTTTTGTCACCTTGTCGTTTTGTCACCTTGTCGTTTTGTCACTTGTCGTTTTGTCTCTTGTCGTTTTGTCACTGGTCGTTTTGTCACTTGTCGTTTTGTCACTGGTCGTTTTGTCACTTGTCGTTTTGTCACTTGTCGTTTTGTCACCTTGTCGTTTTGTCACTTGTCGTTTTGTCACTTGTCGTTTTGTCTCTGGTCGTTTTGTCACTGGTCGTTTTGTCACTTGTCGTTTTGTCACTGGTCGTTTTGTCACTTGCGTTTTGTCACTTGTCGTTTTGTCACTTGTCGTTTTGTCACTTGTCGTTTTGTCACTTGTCGTTTTGTCACTTGTCGTTTTGTCTCTTGTCGTTTTGTCACTGTCGTTTTGTCACTTGTCGTTTTGTCACTGGTCGTTTTGTCACTTGTCGTTTTGTCACTTGTCGTTTTGTCACTTGTCGTTTTGTCACTTGTCGTTTTGTCACTTGTCGTTTTGTCACCTTGTCGTTTTGTCACTTGTCGTTTTGTCACTTGTCGTTTTGTCACTGGTCGTTTTGTCACTTGTCGTTTTGTCACTTGTCGTTTTGTCACTTGTCGTTTTGTCACTTGTCGTTTTGTCACTTGTCGTTTTGTCACTGGTCGTTTTGTCACTGGTCGTTTTGTCACTTGTCGTTTTGTCACTTGTCGTTTTGTCACTTGTCGTTTTGTCACTGGTCGTTTTGTCACTTGTCGTTTTGTCACTTGTCGTTTTGTCACTAGTCGTTTTGTCACTTGTCGTTTTGTCACTTGTCGTTTTTTCATGGAGCCTTAGATAAGTAGATGGATAACATGCAAACAGGGTAAGTATGAGCCCGACAAGACGTTTTGGACAGCTGCAGCCCAGCCCCCCATCCTACCACTAATCTCATCCTCCACTGAGAGCGTGCTCGAAATATTGATCCCAGATATGTAAGACTGTCAACAACATCCAGGGTCACAGTCATCAATGGTAACAGTGGCGATGGAATCAGCGGCATGTGACTTAACGTTGTTTTTCTTTAAGCTATTCTTCAGGCCAAATTCTTTGTTTAATAACAATTTAAATAACATGCCAGGTTTTGATTCGTCGCTCGCCATCCATCTTACATTCAAACATGTCCAAAAAAAACAAACAAACGAGTGTGAGATACGAAGGACACCCCGCAGGCCCAAAGGAATCACTGTACTGCCTGCCGCCTTTTGTAGGGTATTGAAAACTTTCAGCTTGATACTGTTGCATGTATCTCTTTGAAATTAAAAACCGCCTCCCGTCGACGTAGTGCAAACAACAGAGCTCACGTACTCACCAAAAGACTGGCTCTTGGTTTTAAAGTACGAGTTCAGCTTGTGTTCAAAGTCGTGACAACATCTCGCTTCTTCTTCGCCGTCTATATTATTAAGGCACGCCATCAATGATTTGATCCTTCTGGCTCCTGTGTATTTTGATGGGCTAGAGATGTTTCTGTGAAGATGATACCCCGCAGTTCTGCTCGTCTAAGTTGGAGTTAGGAGGCAATAGACATTTAAGTCTCATGTGTTGTCGCCTCAATTGCCCCTGTTGTAAACATGATCCAGACACGGATTGTCCGTGGCAGGATAGAGCAGCTCCCGTACAGGGTATTGCATTTTTTTTTCTTCATAAGACGGAACTGACTATGTCCACATCGCTGTCTATCGGGAGAGTGTTGAATATCTGTCGTATACTTGTTTAAAGTCAAACAGACGGAGCCAATGCGTGATCAAGTCACAGGATCATAGCAAAACGCCGCATCAGTAAAATCAGTTGTATTCCACATAGATATCAAGTCTTGTTTTTATTAACAAAGCGTCCATTGGTGCTAGTGAGTAAGGACCAATGTTCCTTTTAAGCTCCGCGGCTGCACTGGTATCTGACCGACGCCGCGCAGTAGTTTAGAGTTACCACGCAGCAAATTTTGTAAAATATTGCACAAAAAAATGAATGCTGTGCAACTGTACACGAGTTGTTTTTTTTAAATCCCTTATATTAACTTCACCGGCGTCTCTCTCTCTCTCTCTCTCTCTCTCTCTCTCTCTCTCTCTCTCTCTCTCTCTCTCTCTCTCTCTCTCTCTCTCTCTCTGTCTGTCTTGGGCGGGCGGAAAAACAGAAGTCAAAAATGACCCACTTCCCATGATCCGATCGAACTGAAATTTGGCACACGGACCCGTCTGACCTAACAATGCATCGTATCAAAATTTCAGATCGATCGAACGTACCGTAATTAAATTAATGCATTTTTAGTTTATCCTTATATGAGGTATGTAATTTAAATTCACGGTTTGTTATTGTTTTTTTCCACGTGAGTTTGAGTTGACGCTTAGACGTCGACCGTCGTGCCGACACCCCCTCGCGACCCATCCCCCGTTAAAAGACATGGGGACATCACTCGGTGTCAGTCCGTAAATATTTGTGGCGTTGAAACATAATCAATACTTTTAATTATGACTAAAATATAAGGGATTTATAGTAGAAAACTTTGTTTTTACGGGTTTGTTTTTTACTAGTCTTATATTAGCTTGCTTTGTAAGTTTAATCGGAACCGTCCGTCCAACTATTTGTTTATAATTTTTTCACGTGCCCAGTTCACGCGTTGACGCCGACCGTCACTGTTCACACCCCCTACCGTCCCTGCGCCCAGGGGAGATAAAAACCAGGGGAGATAATTCTGTTTCAGTCTGTAAATGTCGCGTTTGAACATAATCACTACTTTTAGTTATGTCTCATATATAAGGGATTTATAGTCAAAAGGTAAGCTGGCTTTGCACTTACTGTAAAATGCGTAGACTAAAAAGTAGAAAATTAGTGCATTTTTAATATAAGACTAGTTTTTTAAAAGTGTTTTTAAGGTTAATTATTCCGCTTTACTTTGCACACGGACCATCAAACCGTAGAGGGAACATTGGTAAGGACGTACCCAGTGTCTTTGGATTGCTATATAAACATTGAATGAATGCGGCTTGTTCAACACGTGTTATATTACTTACAATAATCCCAATGTGAGGCAGCTGAATTGTGACTGACGAAACGTACTTTTTGACAGATGAATAGCTAAAAGTTGACATTGTCTGGAGGTCTGGTCACACCCCACTTCCCCCGGAATAAAGAACGCCAAGCTACTCTTCGTGGTTTATATTATAAACTTGTTCTTAAGATGTCAAAATACATGTAAAAATAGTTACCAGTATATAGAAAAGGAAACACCGATGCTAGCAACAGGACCTTATATATATATAAATTAAACGATTCTCCTGGATTCTATATACGGTAAATTGTATGGTTGTACCTGTAAAAATCACGTATAGTCCAATTTGGTCCTCATTGTCTGTATGTCGCCAGGTCTAATGTGGTGGAGACGTGAAACATTCTGGACGTGTTTCATTAACCTGGACCAAATTAGAGTTTGTAGTACAGCAGGTTTGTCATCAGCATGGAGGCATTGCCTCTTCATAGAAATACAATCCTCATTATTTACTTGTAGCCCCTTAATACGCGTTTCAGAATATGTTTATATTGGCAAAGCGTTTCAATATGTTTATTTTAGCCAAGTGTTTCAGTTTATAGTTATATTCAGGATGCGGTTATGTTCCCAAATATTATAGAATATTAAAAAAACATATTCCATAATATATGTATATCCCTCAAATATTTTCAGAATCAAGTTATTTTCTCAAATATTTCAGATTGGAGTTTTATTCCCCCTAAATGTTCACGATTGTTTTTAAATTCCAGACCCACCAGGATTCGTACACGTATTTTATCGGTCAATAGACAGGCGTCTAACCAGTCACCGCGGCCCTTTAACCGGCAAAATTATACGGAAGTCGTGTGGGCAAAAGCCAAATACGGTGGACTCTGTATGACCCCCCCCCCTCACTCCTTTAAAGCCACATCACACCCACCCCAACCTCAAGGAGAGACTACGGTGGCAGCCCTTACCTTGTTCTGAGAACTTCTTCTGCTTTGAGGGGGAAAAGGGGAGGGGGCATCGTGAAATTTGTCCGGATATAAGAATTTCGGAAGAAAAAAAAGAAGGGGACGAAGAAGAGCTTAAGCCCGCCCCGCCCTAAATAACCCTTCTAAGATTATACGATATATTTTACATCCACGGGCGGGGAAGTGGGAGGAGGAGAGACGTTCTGCGCTCAATTTCTGTACCGCGTTGAGTTAAATCAATACCCCGAATTGGAAGTCCGCGGTGAATGGAACGTGAATGGAGCCAGGGGAAAATGGAGTACATGCGATATGTCTATGAAATCAGCTCACCAGAATGAATAAAAATTAGGTAACTGTGAAAGTGGGGTGGCCAGACAGAAGTTGCGGGGCAGACAGGAGTTGTGGTGTGGTCAGACTGGAGTTGTGGTGTGGTCAGACAGGAGTGTGATGTGGTCAGACTGGAGTTGTGGTGTGGTCAGACAGGAGTGTGATGTGGTCAGACAGGAGTTGTGGTGTGGTCAGACTGGAGTTGTGGTGTGGTCAGACAGGAGTGTGATGTGGTCAGACAGGAGTTGTGGTGTGGTCAGACAGGAGTGTGATGTGGTCAGACAGGAGTTGTGGTGTGGTCAGACAGGTGTTGTGGTGTGGTCAGACAGGAGTTGTGATGTGGTCAGACAGGAGTTGTGGTGTGGTCAGACAGGTGTTGTGGTGTGGTCAGACAGGTGTTGTGATGTGGTCAGACAAGAGTTGTGGTGTGGTCAGACAGGTGTTGTGGTGTGGTCAGACAGGTGTTGTGATGTGGTCAGACAGGTGTGTGGTCAGACAGGTGGTGTGGTCAGACTGGAGTTGTGATGTGGTCAGACAGGAGTTGTGGTGTGGTCAGACAGGTGGTGTGGTGTGGTCAGACAGGAGTTGTGATGTGGTCAGACAGGTGTTGTGATGTGGTCAGACAGGAGTTGTGATGTGGCCAGACAGGAGTTGTGATGTGGTCAGACAGGTGTTGTGGTGTGGTCAGACAGGTGTTGTGATGTGGTCAGACAGGTGTTGTGATGTGGTCAGACAGGAGTTGTGGTGTGGTCAGACAGGTGTTGTGGTGTGGTCAGACAGGTGTTGTGATGTGGTCAGACAGGTGTTGTGATGTGGTCAGACAGGAGTTGTGGTGTGGTCAGACAGGTGTTGTGGTGTGGTCAGACAGGTGTTGTGATGTGGTCAGACAGGAGTTGTGGTGTGGTCAGACAGGTGTTGTGGTGTGGTCAGACAGGTGTTGTGATGTGGTCAGACAGGAGTTGTGGTGTGGTCAGACAGGAGTTGTGGTGTGGTCAGACAGGTGGTGTGGTCAGACAGTGGTGTGGTCAGACAGGAGTTGTGATGTGGTCAGACTGGTGTTGTGATGTGGTCAGACAGGTGTTGTGGTGTGGTCAGACAGGAGTTGTTATGTGGTCAGACAGGTGTTGTGATGTGGTCAGACAGGAGTTGTGATGTGGTCAGACAGGTGTTGTGGTGTGGTCAGACAGGTGTTGTGATGTGGTCAGACAGGTGTTGTGGTGTGGTCAGACAGGTGTTGTGATGTGGTCAGACAGGTGTTGTGGTGTGGTCAGACAGGAGTTGTGATGTGGTCAGACAGGTGTTGTGGTGTGGTCAGACAGGTGTTGTGATGTGGTCAGACAGGTGTTGTGATGTGGTCAGACAGGAGTTGTGATGTGGTCAGACAGGTGTTGTGGTGTGGTCAGACAGGTGTTGTGATGTGGTCAGACAGGAGTTGTGATGTGGTCAGACAGGAGTTGTGGTGTGGTCAGACAGGTGTTGTGGTGTGGTCAGACAGGTGTTGTGGTGTGGTCAGACAGGTGTTGTGGTGTGGTCAGACAGGAGTTGTGGTGTGGTCAGACAGGTGTTGTGGTGTGGTCAGACAGGTGTTGTGATGTTGTCAGACCGGTGTTGTGGTGTGGTCAGACAGGTGTTGTGGGGTGGTCAGACTGGAGTTGTGGTGTGGTCAGACAGGAGTTGTGGTGTGGTCAGACTGGAGTTGTGATGTGGTCAGACTGGAGTTGTGGTGTGGTCAGACTGGAGTTGTGGTGTGGTCAGACAGGTGTTGTGGTGTGGTCAGACTGGAGTTGTGATGTGGTCAGACTGGACTTGTGATGTGATCAGACTGGAGTTGTGATGTGGTCAGACAGGTGTTGTGGTGTGGTCAGACAGGTGTTGTGGTGTGGTCAGACTGGAGTTGTGGTGTGGTCAGACAGGTGTTGTGGTGTGGTCAGACTGGAGTTGTGATGTGGTCAGACTGGACTTGTGATGTGGTCAGACTGGAGTTGTGGTGTGGTCAGACAGGTGTTGTGGTGTGGTCAGACAGGTGTTGTGGTGTGGTCAGACTGGAGTTGTGGTGTGGTCAGACAGGTGTTGTGGTGTGGTCAGACAGGAGTTGTGATGTGGTTAGACAGGAGTTGTGATGTGGTTAGACAGGAGTTGACGGTGTGGTCAGACAGGTGTTGTGGTGTGGTCAGACTGGAGTTGTGATGTGGTCAGACTGGACTTGTGATGTGGTCAGACTGGAGTTGTGGTGTGGTCAGACAGGTGTTGTGGTGTGGTCAGACAGGTGTTGTGGTGTGGTCAGACTGGAGTTGTGGTGTGGTCAGACAGGTGTTGTGGTGTGGTCAGACAGGAGTTGTGATGTGGTTAGACAGGAGTTGTGATGTGGTTAGACAGGAGTTGACGGTGTGGTCAGACTGGAGTTGTGGTGTGGTCAGACAGGTGTTGTGGTGTGGTCAGACCGGTCATTCCTTACAAAAAATATTTACGTGTGATTTGTGTAACTCTAGAAATTGAGAAAACAGTGGGTTCACTTGCTAACTTGTTCATATTCAAATGATTAAAAAGAAATATTTTTTAATAATAAAAAAATGCCTTCAAATCTCTGTTCTTTTAATCAGTTCTTTAAATGTTTAGAAAATACAACGGCGTAGCGAGGGGTGTGCAAGGGGGGGGGAGCCCCGGCTAACACTGATAATTCCTCGTCGTTATTAAACTCTAAAATGAAAAGGTTAATAAATGAAGCTTTCTATCAGAAATAAAGACAAGCCACAAAAAATTAATTTAAAAAAAATGAACGTAGGAACTTCCCTGAAGTATGTGAAAGTTTCTACTGCTAAAACGCCAATCTCCTTGTCGATGTAAGATTTTCATGTTTTAATGCTACTGATTCGAATAAGACGCAGCTCTTTTAGAATTAACATTTACTATACCCTATAAAATTCCCAAAACATTCAAACAAATTTAAATAACAGGATTTCACGATATAAGTAAATATCCTTAACGTATAGATGAAAAACAGCAATTACGACTACAGAAGCGATCTCCGAAAAGATACCGAAATTAACTTCACCGATTCAGGCTTGGGACTTACACCAAAAGGGGAGATGAGTCGGCTAACGTTAGAGTGGCTCTACCGTATATAAACTATTGGTAAAAATGTTACGTACTTAAATGGCTTATACTTATTCTCCTTCTAAATTATTAATCATCATTTCATTTATTTATGTCACTGCTTTTAGCATAATAACAATGAACGAATCAACATTTTGCTCATTTAATGAATTAAATAACTGGCTGGAACTAAATCCCAAAGTTACCAACCATGAATCAAGTGCTCAACACAAATAACTTGAAGGAAAAAAAATAAAATGGAATACGTGCTACCTCCTTACGATGTTTCAGGGGTGGGCAGGCCTGTAGTAACTGAGAGCTATTTCAAAATATAAAGAAATGGTTGAGAGCCGCATTGAAACACTGTGTCATTAAACCTGGCTTGAAAGTCTTCACAAATCCTTGTAACATATCTTTCATAAATTGTACGCGAGCCGCAATGTGAACACAGAAGAGCCACATGCGGCTAGCGAGCTGAGGTTTGGCCACCGTTGGAATTGATTATTGAAATATAACAGCATAAATAAATAAGTTATTGAAAATCTCCACTTCAAAAATTTTTTAAAAACGTGTGACTTGGTCAGGTAATAAAACAAACCCGTAAAAACAAAGTTTTTGACTATAAATCCCTTATATATGAGACATAACTAACAGTATTGATTATTTTCAAACGCGACAAACATTTACAGACTGAATCTGTCTAACTCAACTTTACTTCATAACTCTATTGGGGGGTAGGGGTGGGAGAGGGGGAAAAGTCTGGTCACCGATTCGCTTGACCGAGCTCAGCGTGACACATAAAATGTAAACAAAAGCACGCCGGTACTTCGATGGGTGACGTCAAAGCGTCAACTCAAACTCTCACGTGGGAAAAAAACAATAACAAACCGTGAATTTGAATTACATACGTTATATAAGGATAAACTAAAAATGCATTAATTTATTTACGGTACGTTCGATTGATCTGAAATTTTGATACTATGCATTGTTAGGTGACACGAATCTTTGTGCCAAATTTCAGCTCGATCGCATGACGGAAAGTGGGTCATTTTTGACTTTTGTTTTTCCGCCCGCCCAAGACAGAGATCACGACAGAACGACAGAGAGAGAGATGACGACAGAGACGGCAGGGAAGTTAATATAAGGGATTTAAAAACGAGTGACATTGTCTGGGGGAAAAAACGTGACAATGCCTGGTGCAGATAGAGGAATAAATGCGACGGACAAAAAAAAAGAAAAGAAAGAAAATAAAAATAAATTTTTTAAAAAATTTAAAAAATCACGTCTGCGTATTCTATTCCGTCTGCTTTATTCATGTTACTAAGTTCGTACACTTTTCCCTAACTATGCTGAATGGGACAAGGCTTTCCTTCCCAAACATACACACAATCCCATTTACAAAATCATTAACCCGGCTTGATGCCCTTAGTGACCCCATTCGGTCAGGTTTTGTAAAGGGCTTGGGCGTTAAGAGTTCAGCTGAAACAACTTCCGTGTCACAGACATGGTCATTGTCTCTATTGACATGGTCAGTGTCTCTATTGACATGGTCAGTGTCTCTATGACATGGTCAGTGTCTCTATGGACATGGTCAGTGTCTCTATTGACACGGTCAGTGTCTCTATGGACATGGTCAGTGCTTCTATGGACATGGTCAGTGTCTCTATTGACACGGTCAGTGTCTCTATGGACATGGTCTATGTCTCTATGACATGGTCTATGTCTCTATGGACATGGTCAGTGTCTCTATGGACATGGTCTATGTCTATATGAACATGGTTTATGTCTCTATTGACATGGTCTATGTCTCTATTGACATGGTCTATGTCTCAATGGACATGGTCTATGTCTATATGGACATGGTCTATGTCTCTATGGACATGGTTTATGTCTCTATTGACATGGTCTATGTCTCTATGGACATGGTCTATGTCTATATGGACATGGTCTATGTCTATATGGACATGGTTTATGTCTCTATTGACATGGTCTATGTCTCTATTGACATGATCTATGTCTCTATGGACATGGTCTATGTATATATGGACATGGTCTATGTCTCTAGGGACATGGTTTATGTCTCTATTGACATGGTCTATGTCACTATGGACATGGTCTATGTCTCTATGGACATGGTTTATGTCTCTATTGACATGGTCTATGTCTCTATTGACATGGTCTATGTCTCTATGGACATGGTCAGTGCTTCTATGGACATGGTCAGTGTCTCTATGGACATGGTCAGTGTCTCTATGGACATGGTCATCGTCTCTAGGGACATGGTCTATGTCTCTATGGACATGGTCTATGTCTCTATGGACATGGTCTAGTGTCTATGTGGACATGGTCTATGTCTCTATGGACATGGTTTATGTCTCTATTGACATGGTCTATGTCACTATGGACATGGTCTATGTCTCTATGGACATGGTTTATGTCTCTATGGACATGGTGTATGTCTCTATTGACATGGTCAGTGTAACTATGGATATGGTCTATGTCTCTATGGGCATGGTCTATGTCTCTATGGTCATGGTCATTGTCTCTATGGGCATGGTCTATGTGTCTATGGACATGGTCATTGTCTCTATGGACATGGTCTATGTCTCTATGGACATGGTCTATGTCTCTATGGACATGGTTTATGTCTCTATGGACATGGTCTATGTCACTATGGACATTGTAAATTTCTCTATGGACATGGTCAGTGTCTCTATGGACATGGTCAGTGTCTCTATGGATATGTTATATGTCTATATGGACATGGTCTAGGTCTCTATGGACAAGGTCTATGTCATATGGACATGGTCTATGTCTCTATGGACATGGTCAGTGTCTCTATGGACATGGTCAGTGTCTCTATGGACATGGTCAGTGTCTCTATTGACATGGTCAGTGTCTCTATGGACATGGTCAGTGTCTCTATGGACATGGTCTAAGTCTCTATGGACATGGTCTATGTCTCTATTGACATGGTCTATGTCTCTATGGACATGGTCTGATCTCTATGGACATGGTAAATTTCTCTATGGACATGGTCAGTGTCTCTATGGACATGGTCTATGTCTCTATGGACATGGTCAGTGTCTCTATGGACATGGTCTATGTCTATATGGACATGGTCAGTGCTTCTATGGACATAGTCTATGTCTCTATGGACATGTTCAGTGTGGCTATTGAAAAGGTCAGTGTCTCTATGGACATGGTTAGTGTCTCTATTTACCTGGTCATTGTCTCCATTGACATGGTCACACTCTATATTGACATGGTCAATGTTTATATTGACATGGTCTATATCTCTGGAGATGGTCTATATTTCAACGGACATTGTCAGTCTCTATGGAAATGGTAAATGTCTCTATTGACTTTTTTATAGACTCTATTGGCATGGTCAGTAGACTCTAATGATACGGTCAATGCGTCTACTGACATGTTTTGTGCCTTTCTTGACATGGTTTAAAAATGGCGATAAAATAGCTCGAGTTTCTGTCTATTTCCATTGATACGGTCCCTTTTATACATGTTCAGTGTTTGCATTGACGTGGAAAGTCAATTGATGAGCTCAATATTCGAATTCTGAAGCAAGTGTATACATTGACTCGGTCAGTGTTTCAAATGAATTTGAAAAAAATAATGTCCAGTTTGTCAGTTACACCTTGACGTGTTAACAAAAATGCATCATGTAGATAGAAATAATCATCCAATAGAAAAAAAATCATTGTGACTATTCATTTTAATCCCATCGTATTGTTTTATTCTAAAGTTAAAGAGAAATACAGCTTTGTTTATTAATATTTTTGAAGTGAAATAGAAATTTAAAAATAGAAATCATGTAATAAAAAACGGAAGTACATTGATTTCTGCTCTCCATTTCCAACCAGTCACTTTGGGATGGTGTGTGAGCATTAAAAAAAATGTTTTCTCATAATTTGAAGTCACAGTTTCTACCTTTATTTTTGCACAATTTTATGCTATCTTCGAATTATTTTTTAAATCGCACTATGTGATTTTATGCAAATAAAAACAATCTTCAATATTTTTTTTGGTATATTTTTTTAATACAAACAGTTTCAATATTTTGAAGATGGTTATTACAGTATATATGTACACAGCTCTGGCATCTACAGCATTATTATGACTAGAAATAATTCAGACACAGGAACACAATACAATAATGTTATCCATGAACATTTTTTACACAGCTCCAGAGAAATTTAATTTGAAGATTATAATGCAACTAATAAACTCAACTACACATTTTCACAAATTGATTCAAACTTTAAAAATTATGATTTCCTTTTTAAAAATCAAAAATCAAAATAATAATTATTGAAATAAATTGTGAATATTGTCCTTCTCGCTTACAAGCATACAATAAAGCCAAGTCCTTAATAATTTCAGGTCCTGGGTCTAGCTACAAAGTAAATGTACATTTGGAAAGTAGTTGATCACAGCATTTGTAAAACAAGTTACAACACATATGGACAAGTTTAAAATAAAATGGAAAAACGTTATGTATATGGACTTATAAAACCTAAATGCCATTAAAACAAATGTCACATGAGACCCACATCAAGTCATATAGACAATTAAAACTCACATGTCATAACAAAACAAATATTTTTTTTTCATCATGCAAAATAAATCAAATGAAACCCTAATTTAAAGTGAACAGATGAAACCAACATTTTATATTTACAACTGAAACCTACAAGTCATTTGGCAAAGAATGACATGATTCTTATGGAAGTCAAAAGTTAATTAAAGCAACACTTGTTATTTCAACTAGGTTGGAGGATATGGCATTATCATCTAAATTTATATATAGTATAAAAATGTAATAATTTATTTGATTTTGAAACCACAAAAAAAAAGAACGCATGAAAAAAATGACCAATATTCATATGATATAACGAGTTACATAGCATGTGTTTCGTGTAAACTGATTCAATAACATGGCATTTTTAATTAAACAGTCACAGAAAAACAACTAATAACATGACGAATTTTAACTTCCCAAATTGAGTTCCATTCATTAAATACTCGTACCCCTGTGTAAATGTTTAGCTCAACAAAGACAATAAAAAATATCAATTAAATGAGAACAATTTTCAGCATGATTTATTTTGTATAAGAACTGATCCAGTCCGTGGGGGTCCTCATACAAAGAATGATGCAAGGGAAGAGGGACAAGGGTTGTTTGGATAAAAATTAGAACTTATTTATGAACAAAAATATAAAGGCTCAATATTATATGTGTGAAAAAAGGAGTTTTTGTGGTAACTAATAATTTTATTAACTTAAAAATTAAAGAATAAGATTTTAAAAATCACAAACAAAATTTGATTGCTCATTGGTTCTTAATAATATAAAATAATTTTTAAAACTCACATAATCTCCTTCAGATAACTTATGAATCATTCGAACAGTAAATTGTATTTAATAATATTTCATATTTTTTCCTTCTGACCGATTATTGAAATTTTTTTCTATATTCATATCTTGGAATCTTATAAATATTTTAAATGTTTGTAATATTGTGTTGCCTTCAAGTGTCTATACAATATATAAAGACTATTGATATAATATATTGCATTTTGCTGAAATATTTTAACACATAGGATTTCAATAAAATTGTTCATCTAATTGATATGTGCCTGGGGGGACTGAGAAAATGCGTTCCATATGAATTATGCCTACTTTACATTTTTATGGTATTATTATATAAAAGAAATAGGTTAGATAGACTTCAGAATTTTTAAAAATCCTTTCATTAAATATGTTCGCATGCAATACAAACTACAAGATTGTGTTTTTTTTAGGGTCATAATTCACTTTTTTTTTAAAAATGGATTTACTCACTAACAAATGAGAAATGTTTCTGCCTCTCTAATCAGAAATTAAAAAAAAATTATTCTTTAAAAAAAACAACCTTTTGAATAAAGACTGAGTTTAAAAATAGTTATTCAATTTTTTTCATTTTCCCCCCTTCAGCACAGACATTTCCAGTACACATGAGATGCAATTTAAAATTTGCCAATAATAATTTTTTTAAAAATTATTCATGCCTGGAGTAATGACATGATAGGGCTTATTAGGTGATTTTGTGGCTGCTGGGAGGTTATCAAAAGCTTTATTAAATTATAAAAATCCTAAATTTTCTGTTTATCATATGCCAACTAGATGATGTTTTTTTTAAAAGCTGAATTAACATCTGTTAAAACATGTATTTGCCATTTCAGCACCCTACGCTAGAAAAAAAAATTAAATAAAAGTTGAGCAAAAAAATGAGGACAAAACATAAAAATGCATTATCCAAACATATTTTAAAAAAAAATGTGTATTGGTTAGAGCTGTTTCTAGATAAGAGAACTTGTTTTAAAACACATATAAAGTATTATTAGAAGAATATTAAATTTTTAAAAAGTACATTCCAGCAGTTTAAGATTAACTTATTATTTCTAAACCTGAGCTCGAGGTTTGCAAACATAAATTTAAAAAATAAGAAATCACGTTTTATTGTTGATAAACAGCTTAGCTCACAGTATACCCAAAAGTTGGACTGGCCTTTAAAATAGATCACCAAATTTTAAGTAAACAAATGAACAAGTTAAGTTAGTTTATAATAATTTATATTAAATCGTAATGTTTAGAAATTGATTTTAATTTTCAGAAAACTCGTTTTGTATTTGAATAGTATTACTATTTATATTGATAAATAATAAATGCTATTCAAAGAACATTTGTGTCAATCTTTACATCATGTACAGACTGTACATGTGGTACACTCTGTACCACTGGTGTTCACATCACACTCTGTACCACTGGTGTTCACATCACAGTCTGTACCACTGGTGTTCACATCACAGTCTGTACCACTGGGGTTCACATCACAGTCTGTACCACTGGTGTTCACATCACAGTCTGTACCACTGGTGTTCACATCACAGTCTGTACCACTGGTGTTCACATCACAGTCTGTACCACTGGTGTTCACATCACAGTCTGTACCACTGGTGTTCACTTCACAGTCTGTACCACTAGTGTTCACATCACAGTCTGTACCACTGGTGTTCACATCACAGTCTGTACCACTGGTGTTCACATCACAGTCTGTACCACTGGTGTTCACTTCACAGTCTGTACCACTAGTGTTCACATCACAGTCTGTACCACTGGTGTTCACATCACAGTCTGTACCACTGGTGTTCACATCACAGTCTGTACCACTGGTGTTCACATCACAGTCTGTACCACTGGTGTTCACTTCACAGTCTGTACCACTAGTGTTCACATCACAGTCTGTACCACTGGTGTTCACTTCACAGTCTGTACCACTAGTGTTCACATCACAGTCTGTACCACTGGTGTTCACATCACAGTCTGTATCACTAGTGTTCACTTCACAGTCTGTATCACTGGTGTTCAAATCACAGTTTGCACCACTGGTGTCCAGCAACATAAGCAGTTTCTATTTTTTGAACAATTTATGTATAGATAAATGTATCATATACAATCAAATTAAATGGAGGCTTGAAAACTATGGCCTGACCCCAGCTTTAGCCATAAATAAAAATATTACATTCTTATTTGATTAAATGAACAATCGTGTGCTTTCCGTCTAAAGTTATTAAATATTTCTTATCTTGAATGTCCCGAATTATTCTTAATTGGTCTCTGAAAAAGGAGGCAAGTTTGGGAACATTTATCCAAATATTTAATTTAATTAAATGGCTTGAGTTGCTTCTCGAAATAGCATTAACTTTTTTAGGATTCACATTCCAATTCAGTGAGCCATCAGGAAAGGACAAGATAGCCTTATAAAAAATTCAATTTCTAATATGATGTTTATATGAATAAAGTATATCAAATGGAGACTACTAGTATAGAAAGATATTAACTTGTCCATAAATTGTAATATTTTAAACCTGTTTTAATAAATTTAAGAATGATACATAAAAAAATTTTAATGAACAAAATTTGTTTTTAATGAAAATACTTTTATCCATTCCTTGAAAATGTTTTCTTCAATAGCAAAGTTTCTTTACTTAATAACAATAGAACAGTATCGTGAACCAGTATCGTGAACCTAACGCCTAAAAAAACAACTAAAAACTTAGAGCTTTTCTTTCACATGACTGATTTGATTTTTTATGGTCTTGGCTGTGGTACAGAATTGTCCTACTTACTCTCCAATTCAATGACAATATTTCAACATTCATTAATTGTTTCTTCCACATGTCAATTTTAATGAGAATGGACGTTAAAATATTATATTCCAAAGCACAGGTTGATGTTTGACGATTTAAAGTGATTTCCCCTCCCCCATCATCATCACAAAGTAAATTTGAGAGTTACTAAGACTGGCTTTCATTTGAGAGTTACTAAGACTGCCTTTCATTTGAGAGTTACTAAGACTGGCTTTCATTTGAGAATTACTAAGACTGGCTTTCATTTTGAGAGTTACTAATACTAATACTGGCCTTCATTTGCTTTTATCACCCTTCCTTCTCCAACGGACTAATAGACCACACATCATCACTCTGTCTAAACCACATGGCTGTTGATTCCAATGCTGCCTCTTAGTCAAAGAAGAAAAAAAACGACAAAATTTATGACAGTAAACTCTTGAAACCCGCATGAAACCTGACAAAAATGTGCGTAAGTTTAAACATCTCATTGAGCTCACAACAATCGAAAGTTGAATTTTCATCATTTGCCCCAAGTAGCCATCAATAAATAGCAAGACTGATTAGGAATAAGCCATTATAATACACGGTTGCTGATTTTTAAAGAAAAATAGTATTATTATTTCTGGAGTCTCTGCTAGTAACACAATGAAACTATCTCACTCTATGCTTCAAATTAATGAATAAAATTCAAGTACTGTACATGATATCAAAGCCTTGGTTTCTCTGACTTCAGTGAATGAATTTAGAAGACAAAATTGAAAGATAGTTTAGGTTAAGCATCATTATTAAACTAGTATGTTGCAGAGGTGTCGGGGATAATAGGGGTTACATTTGTGTGTGGTGGCCATTTTAAAGATGCTGTCGATGTTTAGAAGAAAAATAATCATAAACATTTTTTTTCTTTGGCTCTTAAATGTTGTTGAAAGTGCGAGTATTGTCTTAATGGACGTCAGTGCTATAAGTTGCAACTAAGTTTTTAGTACGTTGTGCTAAAAATAGGTCAGGAGAGTTAGAGAATTCTGACTGTCTCCTTGTGCTTCACCAT
Organism: Ampullaceana balthica; assembly: GCA_944989445.1. Classification (NCBI taxonomy): domain Eukaryota; kingdom Metazoa; phylum Mollusca; class Gastropoda; family Lymnaeidae; genus Ampullaceana; species Ampullaceana balthica. The sequence goes on along the minus strand of CALYLW010001014.1, from coordinate 176,015 downwards.
AACCCTTTAACAACCCAAAATATTCACCATTTATTAAGGTAAAAATAAAGACAGATCAGCTTATTGAAATTTTTCAAACAATAAATAAAACTTGACAGTTCATACAACATTCTCTCAGTAGTTTTAAAAACAATATTTACTCTATATGATACACATGTTATTGAAGGTGCCAAATATCAGGCACATTTTGTAGAAATTAACATAAACTTGACAATTTTATAGAAAATTTATAAAAGAAATTTATAAGAGAGAACTGGTGAGGGAGAAGAGAGATCATAAATTCTTGATGCTGAATATTGAAATAGCAATGCCAGAAAAATAAACCTTTCAAATTTATAGTATTTAATATTGAATTTTAACAAATTTTCGATATTATGAGACTTTTTAAATTAAAATTATTAATTGATAATCTAGAAAATACTTTACACACAATTCCCCAAATAGTTATTCTAACTTCTAACAATATGTATATAAGATTTTAAAGCTAATATGACTCTTGCCTTCATGTAGTTATTTTATTTTGCGTTACTTTTTAAACGAATTAAATATTCATAATGCTTTTGTATCAATTAAAATATTTCTCTTGACAATCTAATAAAACATGATGGAAATCTTTGTTGAAGCAATTTTATTATACTTTACTTTTTAGTACCCTTTTTTAATGGAATAATTGTTAATCTTTTAGGGGGCTAACAACAATTATAACTATCAAATTAATACTGTAAAAAAATATTGTTTTTCTTCTATTATCATATTGTAAAACAAACACCGCTTTAATTTTAAGTATTATTACTTTTATTATTTTACATCTAAAATTAAACATAATACCACAACATTACAGGATGGGGGACCTGGCATAAAATCCCAACTTTTCAAGTACAACTGAACTAAACTCTGACAAATTACAGCTTAGCAGTTATATATACCTCGGCAGTCTAAAAGCAGTCTTTTAAAGCTTTAAAACATTATCATTATCTTAAAAGTATCTGCATTTAATTATTCAAATTGTGGAGTAATTTGTTTTTCAAAAACTAAACCTCATAAAATAGAAAGCTGCCACATGAAAAAACATTTTTCACTATATTATTATTTTACCCGTAGCACACTAGCAATAGAAATTACCCTAATCTTAGATGCAGTGGTATGACTACTAATTGCTGGGCTGCAAAGTTATGTACCAAGGATGTGTTCCAAGACTTTGAATTAAATTGGCATCCATTTCCAGGGCAGTTGCACTTAACATCTCCATATTCTAAAGTAGGAAATGTAACGGTGCATGATAATAGTCTCTGAATGATGCAAATTTGAATGACAAATGACTTATCAAACACCTTAGAACAGGTATTGCAGGGCCCTATCAAGCAAACAATAGTGTGGATCTGTTGGGTTTAAATGCTGATAAAGATACACTGACATTGCTTGTATGAAATCATCAAAATATTGGCTAAACAATTATAATTTATCATTTGATTACAATAAAACTCGAAGATAAGATAAGAGAGACCTTAGATTACATGCCCTTAAGTTATAAATTCAACCTTTTTCTTGTCAAAAATTTCTTAATTCAAATATAAATTAAAATATTTTTTTTAAAATCAATTTTTAAAACTAAAACTTGTTCATATATTTTTTTTTATAACAGTTGAAAAATAAGAACAAAAATAGACAAATTTTGGTAACCCTTATTACATTAATCGTTACAAGCTAATATTTTATAATCATTAATCACTAAACAATTTAAGAAACAAGTCATGAAACTGTAACAGAATATTCAATTTTCTGGATTGATGACAATCAAAATAAATAAATGAATTTGAAAAAAAAATGCAATAAATAAGTTTAAAGTTTTGTATATTTCCAAGATTGCATTGCCTTTCAAACATCTGCAGACAAGTATATACTGTACATATTATCAAAATTTAGCATTATATATTTTTAAAGTTACAAATGCAGCAAATAAACAAAGTAATAATGTTCTTATTTGCGATTAGAAGACGATCAAGTTAATTTGAAATTTACCTTAAAAAATAAACATAAGTTTAGGGTAACTATAGTCAAATATTTACATGAATCTAGACTTATATTGAACTTTATATAGATTTTACCTGGGAGCAACTTTTGGCAACAAAAACCAAAAAGACAAGACTGGTTGAATCTATAAGTAAATGTTCTCATTTGTCCATCTCCCCACTTCTCTATGACAAAAAATGTCTGCCCTTCTCTAACAGCATAAACATTATCCATGTGAAAAAAAAGAGACTTTAAATATGTAATTTTCATTCTGTCAAACCAGTCAATGCTGCTATAAATAACCCATAAAATTCTGACAAGTAAGCGAACATTTTTAAAATATCACAAGCAAGATAGTTTCAGAATGTTTTTTTAAAAAAATAGTTCAAAGGAAATGAAAAAAAGTAAGTTGGTGTACCTCTGGGAAGAGGAGTCAGCACTGATTTGGATTCTTTTATGGATATTTGTTTAGTATCTTTAGTAGTCTTGAAGGTCAATCCTTGCTGCCACTGTTGTTTGGAGAGGGGTGGGGGGGGTTATTCTGCACATAATTGCTTGATGAGTTAACTCTAGCAATTTATTAATAACCCAAGAGAATATCCTAATATCTCAAAGCTAAATATTGCTGAAATTTTTATGAAAATTTTAAGGAATCCTCTCTAACATATAAGATAAAATAAACGATTTCTTAAATCCTGTTTATAAGACAAAAAGCTCTAAATTTATGTTAAAAAATTTTCTACAAACAAAACTCTACAATTTTCTATTTATTTTATTTCCAAACATATTATATCATAAGCCTTTCAACGTTTATAACTCTTATTATATCTTCTTATTCAAACAATCATTCAAGAGCACAGATTAATCAATTGAGCATCAGGCAACAAATCCTATGAAAACATTAAATATATTTCTCTAAACAAATATATTAAACTTAACGATTAACTTCATCATTTTGTTATTTTAAATACAAATCTCTCCAGACAGCAACAATTTCAGTTTGATCTGTGTCTGTAATACCAAAATTTTTTGGTCACCAGGCAAAGAGAAGACAGTCCTACATGATTTTGCAATGGTTCATGTGAAATCAAAGAAAGCCTTATTGAAATTTAAAGGAATATTTAAGAATTATTTTAGAAATACCATACTGGAAATGCTGGCCTGGAAGAGGGGAGAAAGGTGCTCGGCTGAAAATCAAATTATCATTCTTTGAAATTTGAATGGAAACCTGTACTTAAGATTGAAAAAAACAACAAATTATTGAAATTCACTTTTATTTAAATAAATCAAAGCTATGATTATACCTTATTTACAAAATTTACGATTTTAAATTCTTCAACAGAAACTTTACACTGGCAATAATTAATTGAACAGGTTTCTGATTTATTTTTTTTACCTCTTTTGATACTTAATTTCAAAAGAACATCAAGTTTGAACTTCAGTGAGTTATCAAAATAAAATCAGTACATGTATTTCCTTAAGAGAACCTTAACTACAGCATATTTCTCAGGTACCTAATTTAATTTCTTTTAAAGTGCCAGTTTGAAGAGGTCCATGTTGAAAAATGAAGGCAATCTATTACTAAAATTTGCTTAAATCATTTTCTAAAGTTCAAGTGCTGTTTTCAATTCAGAATTGTTAAATAGCTATCTTATAAATCTCCTGCAATCTGAAATGATAAGACTCACAGAGCCTCTTAATTTGATAGAACCTCTAACTGAAAAGAACCTATGGTTAAACAGAACCTCTGGTTTGTATTTGGAAATTGATGCAAGTTTCACCAGAGATTACTAAGGCTCACCTTCAAACAAGGCGTCTATTTAAAATCATGACATGTATAGTGGCATACATCTTTCCTCCTCCTTCATTTCAACTCACTGAAACATGGACTTTTTGTATCTAACAATTGACAGCATCCAAAGCCAAAGGCATTTATTTATGTTTCTATAACATTTATTGTCGATCAAAGTGGTATGTACAAGTGTGACATTAACAATCCTGGTTTTTAAAAAGACCAGCTGTTATAATGTCATTTTTTAAAAGTCTTTCTCTAGAACTATCACATGACACGACCAGCCATTAGTCTACCAGTGAACACCCTCAGTGTATTTGCCGATAATAAATAGAATGGAACTGCTGAAAAGAACAAACAATCATAATAACTACCAGTAGTCACTAGCAGTTGGAAAACTCAATGGAAGATGCAGGACAACATAACACATGGATGATATCAAGAATGGAGATGGTTAGTCAAAATAACACATGGATGAATGGTAGCATGAATTATGGCCAGCCAACATAGAACATGGCTTTTATCATAATAAAGTTAATTAAGCAGTCCTTGGTACTCATGATACAACATGATCGAACAATGCTAAGATTTCAACGACAGTATGTACAGAACAGGGTTTTGGGAAGGGGGGTCTGTTCATTCTAACACTGGCTATATGTACACTATTACTGTCCCCTTGAACATAGACCGTTGAAAAAAAAAGAAGTCATTACATACTGTCACCATTGCACCGTGCCTCATGTCGCACCAGCTATGTAAAACGCACCCCAAATAGTGGACCTATACACAACATGTTTTGTACACTAGACAATGCTATCGGCAAGAATCCTTGGTAACAGATGATGGAAGTCTCCTCAGAGGGGGGGGTGGCGTGGGGTGGGGTGGCGGGGCTCAACTTCAGCTGATGTATTATTGCAGTGCTGCCCTGAGAGGGGTGAATGGGGAGGTGTGATGGGCACTTCACTGGAGCGTGTGAATTCAGGAGGTGCCAGTATAAATAACTCTGTTGAAATTGATGTCCGAGCCTGTCTCTTGAAAGCAGTGCCGCATGCCCCATGAAAGTGTGTTGCGTCACTCATTCAGGATGACTGGAGTTTGGGGGTGGGGGTAGGGTATATATATCCAGATGGTTTCATTATCCGAATAGCCAGCTGCACTCATTGCCCGGATTGCCTCGCCTTGTGATTGACACAATCAAGGTATCAGCTGGAGCTTAAAATTTAAATTATTAGATCACAAATTTATTAGGCGATGGGCAACGGCTATGTCAGACCTATGGTGAGGTATGGAAACTGGGTCAAGGTCAAAGAGAGCCACAACAAGTAGGCCGAGGTCATGCAGGGTAACACAGAAAACTTGTATGTGCGTCCGGGGGATGCCCCTGAGGTTGAAGTTTGGTTGCTGCTGCTGCTGCTGTTGGCGTTTGTTGAATCGCTGATGCTGTCAGAAAAGTGCAAGGCCTCAGTGCCGTTGCAGTCCTTGAGCAGGGGGCATACCACATCTGACCGCTGAGGGTGGGAGCAGTTGGCTTCAGCAATCTCGGCGGGGCTCCACAAATGGCACGGTCCATAGCAGTTTTGATTGGATGACGTGTTTGGAAGGTTCATTTGGTGGTCTGGAGTGTAGCAGGGAATACCAAGTGCAGTCGGACCATGAAAAGGAGATAAAAAAAAACACAACTTAGATAGCTTTAAAATGTTTAAAAAAATGTATATTAAGTTTTGAGAGAAACAATTTTAAATATATCTTGAAAATAAAAAAACATAAAAAGACGCCAAAAAAAAACACACCAAAAAAACATACCAAAAGGCACACTTTATTAACGTTATTGGTTAAATTTTTTGCTTTGTTGCCAAAAAATAATTGAAAATAGCTTCAAGTGGTTTTGCACATCACTAATATAATATCGGTTGACTGAATGTTAAAGAAGAACTGCCAATGTCATGATTGGCAAGTCCTATCAATGTCAAGGTTATCACCAGCCAACACTGACAAGATTGTCCAGAATCGCCACTAACCCAAGGGAAAATAAAAATTGCCACCAACAGGATTCCATACAAATTACAAGGGGCAAGATTCTCAACAATAACAAATTAAATGTTACCCAATAATTCCCAACACACGACAACGTGGAATTATCATCACAATTACCCATATCTCATAGCCCTCTCTGACATAATTACCCATATCTCATAGCTCTCTCTGACATAATTACCCATATCTCATAGCTCTCTCTGACATAATTACCCATATCTCATAGCTCTCTCTGACATAATTACCCATATCTCATAGCTCTCTCTGACATAATTACCCATATCTCATAGCTCTTTCTGACACAAGTACCCATATGTCATAGCTGTCTCTGACATAATTATCCATATCTCATAGCTGTCTCTGACATAATTACCCATATCTCATAGCTCTCTCTGACATAATTACTCATATCTCATAGCTGTCTCTGACATAATTACCCATGTCTCATGCCTCTCTCTGATTTAATTACACATATTATCACTTACATGAGTACCGATAATTAAATCATTATCCAAAATTAATACTTTTATTAACCCCAGATATCCTATTAATACCTTCAATTACTTATTACTACATCATGATTATTCAGCAATACCACTGGCAAGATTGGACACGCGTCAGTGACAAGAGTACATAGACACTCTTCAGCAACAAAATAAAATAGACACTATATCAGTGACAAGATTACATAGACACTCATCAGTGAGAAGATTACATTGACAATCATCAGTGACACTCATCAGTGAGAAGATTACATTGACAATCATCAGTGACACTCATCAGTGAGAAGATTACATTGACAATCATCAGTGAGAAGATTACATTGACACTCATCAGTGAGAAGATTACATTGAAACTCATCAGTGAGAAAATTACATTGACACTTCAATGAGAAGATTACATTGACACTCATCAGTGAGAAAATTACATTGACACTTCAATGAGAAGATTACATTGACACTCATCAGTGAGAAGATTACATTGACAATCATCAGTGAGAAGATTACATTGACAATCATGAGTGAGAAGATTACATTGACACTCATCAGTGAGAAAATTACATTGACACTTCAATGAGAAGATTACATTGACACTCATCAGTGAGAAAATTACATTGACAATCATCAGTGACACTCATCAGTGAGAAGATTACATTGACACTCTTCAATGAGAAAATTACATTGACACTAATCTGTGAGAAGATTACATTGACACTCATCAGTGAGAAAATTACATTGATAATCATCAGTGACACTCATCAGAGAGAAGATTACATTGACAATCATCAGTGACACTCATCAGTGAGAAGATTACATTGACAATCATCAGTGAGAAGACTAAATTGACACTCATCAGTGAGAAGATTACATTGACACTCATCAGTGAGAAGATTACATTGACAATCATCAGTGAGAAGATTACATTGACACTCTTCAATGAAAAGATTACATTGACACTCTTAAATGAGAAGATTACATTGACAATCATCAGTGAGAAGATTACATTGACACTCTTGCGAAGATTAGATGGAAAATCATCAGTGACACTCATCAGTGAGAAGATTACATTGACACTCATCAGTGAGAAGATTACATTGACACTAATCAGTGAGAAGATTACATTGACACTCATCAGTGAGAAGATTACATTGACACTCATCAATGAGAAGATTACATTGACAATCATGAGTGAGAAGATTACATTGACACTCTTCAATGAGAAGATTACATTGACACTCATCAGTGAGAAAATTACATTGACAATCATCAGTGACACTCATCAGTGAGAAGATTACATTGACACTCTTCAATGAGAAGATTACATTGACACTAATCTGTGAGAAGATTACATTGACAATCATCAGTGAGAAGTTTACATTGACAATCATCAGTGAGAAGATTACATTGAAAATCATCATTGACACTCATCAGTGAGAACATTACATTGACACTCAGAAGTGAGAAGATTACATTGCCAATCATCAGTGAGAAGATTACATTGACACTCATCAGTGAGAAGATTACATTGACAATCATCAGTGACACTCGTCAGTGAGAACATTACATTGACACTCAGAAGTGAGAAGATTACATTGCCAATCATCAGTGAGAAGATTACATTGACACTCATCAGTGAGAACATTACATTGCCCATCATCAGTGAGAATATTACATTGACAATCATCAGTGAGAAGATTACATTGACACTCATCACTGAGAAGATTACATTGACACTCATCAGTGAGAAGATTACATTGACAATCATCAGTGAGAAGATTACATTGACAATCTTCAATGAGAAGATTGCATGGACAATCATCAGTGACACTCATCAGTGAGAAGATTACATTGACACTCATTAGTGAGAAGATTACATTGTCTCTCATCAGTGAGAAGATTACATTGACACTCATCAGTGAGAAGATTACATTGACAATCATCAGTGACACTCATCAGTGAGAAGATTACATTGACACTCGTCAGTGAGAAGATTACATTGACACTCTTCAATGAGAAGATTACATTGACACTAATCTGTGAGAAGATTACATTGACACTCATCAGTGAGAAGATTACATTGACACTCATCAGTGAGAAGATTACATTGACACTCATCAATGAGAAGATTACATTGACAATCATGAGTGAGAAGATTACATTGACACTCTTCAATGAGAAGATTACATTGACACTCATCAGTGAGAAAATTACATTGACAATCATCAGTGACACTCATCAGTGAGAAGATTACATTGACACTCTTCAATGAGAAGATTACATTGACACTAATCTGTGAGAAGATTACATTGACAATCATCAGTGAGAAGTTTACATTGACAATCATCAGTGAGAAGATTACATTGAAAATCATCATTGACACTCATCAGTGAGAACATTACATTGACACTCAGAAGTGAGAAGATTACATTGCCAATCATCAGTGAGAAGATTACATTGACACTCATCAGTGAGAAGATTACATTGACAATCATCAGTGACACTCGTCAGTGAGAACATTACATTGACACTCAGAAGTGAGAAGATTACATTGCCAATCATCAGTGAGAAGATTACATTGACACTCATCAGTGAGAACATTACATTGCCCATCATCAGTGAGAATATTACATTGACAATCATCAGTGAGAAGATTACATTGACACTCATCACTGAGAAGATTACATTGACACTCATCAGTGAGAAGATTACATTGACAATCATCAGTGAGAAGATTACATTGACAATCTTCAATGAGAAGATTGCATGGACAATCATCAGTGACACTCATCAGTGAGAAGATTACATTGACACTCATTAGTGAGAAGATTACATTGACACTCATCAGTGAGAAGATTACATTGACACTCATCAGTGAGAAGATTACATTGACAATCATCAGTGACACTCATCAGTGAGAAGATTACATTGACACTCGTCAGTGAGAAGATTACATTGACACTCTTCAATGAGAAGATTACATTGACACTAATCTGTGAGAAGATTACATTGACACTCATCAGTGAGAAAATTACATTGACAATCATCAGTGACACTCATCAGTGAGAACATCACATTGACAATCATCAGTGACACACATCAGTGAGAAGATTACATTGACAATTATCAGTGACACTCATCAGTGAGAAGATTACATTGACAATCATCAGTGAGAAGATTACATTGACAATCATCAGTGACACTCATCAGTGAGAAGATTACTTTGACACTCAGAAGTGAGAAGATTACATTGACAATCATCAGTGAGAAGATTACATTGACAATCATCAGTGACACTCATCAGTGAGAAGATTACATTGACACTCAACAGTGAGAAGATTACATTTACACTCATCAGTGAGAAGATTACATTGACAATCATCAGTGAGAAGATTACATTGACACTCTTCAATGAGAAGATTACATGGACACTCATCAGTGAGAAGATTACATTGACACTCATCAGTGAGAAAATTACATTGACAATCATCAGTGACACTCATCAGTGAGAAGATTACATTGACAATCATCAGTGACACTCATCAGTGAGAAGATTACATTGACAATCATCAGTGACACTTATCAGTGAGAAGATTACATTGACAATCATCAGTGACACTCATCAGTGAGAAGATTACATTGACAATCATCAGTGAGAAGATTACATTGACAATCATCAGTGAGAAGATTACATTGACAATCATCAGTGACACTCATCAGTGAGAAGATTACATTGACAATCATCAGTGAGAAGATTACATTGACAATCATCAGTGACACTCATCAGTGAGAAGATTACATTGACACTCATCAGTGAGAAGATTACAGTGACAATCATCAGTGACACTCATCAGTGAGAATATTACATTGACACTCATCAGAGAGAAGATTGCATTGACACTCATCGGAGAGAAGATTACACTGACAATCATGAGTGAGAAGATTATATTGACACTCATCAGTGAGAAGATTGCATTGACACTCATCAGTGACAAGATTACATTGACACTCATCAGTGAGAAGATTACATTGACATTCTTCAGTGACAAGATTACATTGACACTAATCAGTGAGAAGATTACATTGACACTCTTCAATGAGAAGATTACATTGACACTCATCAGTGAGAAAATTACATTGACAATCATCAGTGACACTCATCAGTGAGAAGATTACATTGACAATCTTCAATGAGAAGATTACATTGACACTAATCTGTGAGAAGATTACATTGACACTCATCAGTGAGAAAATTACAATGATAATCATCAGTGACACTCATCAGTGAGAAGATTAAATTGACAATCATCAGTGACACTCATCAGTGAGAAGATTACATTGACACTCATCAGTGAGAAGATTACATTGACAATCATCAGTGAGAAGTTTACATTGACAATCATCAGTGAGAAGATTACATTGACAATCATCATTGAGAAGATGACATTGACACTCATCAGTGAGAAGATTACATTGACAATCATCAGTGAGAAGATTACATTGACACTCTTCAATGAGAAGATTACATTGACAATCATCAGTGAGAAGATTACATTGACACTCATCAGTGAGAAGATTACATTGACACTCATGAGTGAGAAGATTACATTGACACTCATCAGTGAGAAGATTACATTGACAATCATCAGTGAGAAGATTACATTGACACTCTTCAATGAGAAGATTACATTGACAATCATCAGTGAGAAGATTACATTGACACTCTTCAGTGAGAAGATTACATTGACACTCATCAGTGAGAAGATTACATTGACACTCATCAGTGAGAAGATTACATTGACACTCATCAGTGAGAAGATTACATTGACACTCATCAGTGAGAAGATTACATTGACACTCATCAGTGAGAAGATTACATTGACACTCATCAGTGAGAAGATTACATTGACAATCATCAGTGACACTCATCAGTGAGAAGATTACATTGACACTCATCAGTGAGAAGATTACATTGACCCTCTTAAATGAGAAGATTACATTGACACTAATCTGTGAGAAGATTACATTGACACTCATCAGTGAGAAAGTTACATTGACAATCATCAGTGACACTCATCAGTGAGAAGATTACATTGACAATTATCAGTGACACTCATCAGTGAGAAGATTACATTGACAATCATCAGTGAGAAGATTACATTGACAATCATCAGTGACACTCATCAGTGAGAAGATTACTTTGACACTCAGAAGTGAGAAGATTACATTGACAATCATCAGTGAGAAGATTACATTGACAATCATCAGTGACACTCATCAGTGAGAAGATTACATTGACACTCAACAGTGAGAAGATTACATTTACACTCATCAGTGAGAAGATTACATTGACAATCATCAGTGAGAAGATTACATTGACACTCTTCAATGAGAAGATTACATGGACACTCATCAGTGAGAAGATTACATTGACACTCATCAGTGAGAAAATTACATTGACAATCATCAGTGACACTCATCAGTGAGAAGATTACATTGACAATCATCAGTGACACTCATCAGTGAGAAGATTACATTGACAATCATCAGTGACACTTATCAGTGAGAAGATTACATTGACAATCATCAGTGACACTCATCAGTGAGAAGATTACATTGACAATCATCAGTGAGAAGATTACATTGACAATCATCAGTGAGAAGATTACATTGACAATCATCAGTGACACTCATCAGTGAGAAGATTACATTGACAATCATCAGTGAGAAGATTACATTGACAATCATCAGTGACACTCATCAGTGAGAAGATTACATTGACACTCATCAGTGAGAAGATTACAGTGACAATCATCAGTGACACTCATCAGTGAGAATATTACATTGACACTCATCAGAGAGAAGATTGCATTGACACTCATCAGAGAGAAGATTACACTGACAATCATGAGTGAGAAGATTATATTGACACTCATCAGTGAGAAGATTGCATTGACACTCATCAGTGACAAGATTACATTGACACTCATCAGTGAGAAGATTACATTGACATTCTTCAGTGACAAGATTACATTGACACTAATCAGTGAGAAGATTACATTGACACTCTTCAATGAGAAGATTACATTGACACTCATCAGTGAGAAAATTACATTGACAATCATCAGTGACACTCATCAGTGAGAAGATTACATTGACAATCTTCAATGAGAAGATTACATTGACACTAATCTGTGAGAAGATTACATTGACACTCATCAGTGAGAAAATTACAATGATAATCATCAGTGACACTCATCAGTGAGAAGATTAAATTGACAATCATCAGTGACACTCATCAGTGAGAAGATTACATTGACACTCATCAGTGAGAAGATTACATTGACAATCATCAGTGAGAAGTTTACATTGACAATCATCAGTGAGAAGATTACATTGACAATCATCATTGAGAAGATGACATTGACACTCATCAGTGAGAAGATTACATTGACAATCATCAGTGAGAAGATTACATTGACACTCTTCAATGAGAAGATTACATTGACAATCATCAGTGAGAAGATTACATTGACACTCATCAGTGAGAAGATTACATTGACACTCATGAGTGAGAAGATTACATTGACACTCATCAGTGAGAAGATTACATTGACAATCATCAGTGAGAAGATTACATTGACACTCTTCAATGAGAAGATTACATTGACAATCATCAGTGAGAAGATTACATTGACACTCTTCAGTGAGAAGATTACATTGACACTCATCAGTGAGAAGATTACATTGACACTCATCAGTGAGAAGATTACATTGACACTCATCAGTGAGAAGATTACATTGACACTCATCAGTGAGAAGATTACATTGACACTCATCAGTGAGAAGATTACATTGACACTCATCAGTGAGAAGATTACATTGACAATCATCAGTGACACTCATCAGTGAGAAGATTACATTGACACTCATCAGTGAGAAGATTACATTGACCCTCTTAAATGAGAAGATTACATTGACACTAATCTGTGAGAAGATTACATTGACACTCATCAGTGAGAAAGTTACATTGACAATCATCAGTGACACTCATCAGTGAGAAGATTACATTGACACTCAGAAGTGAGAAGATTACATTGACAATCATCAGTGAGAAGATTACATTGACAATCATCAGTGACACTCATCAGTGAGAAGATTACATTGACACTCTTCAATGAGAAGATTACATGGACACTCATCAGTGAGAAGATTACATTGACAATCATCAGTGACACTCATCAGTGAGAAGATTACATTGACAATCATCAGTGAGAAGATTACATTGACAATCATCAGTGACACTCATCAGTGAGAATATTACATTGACACTCATCAGAGAGAAGATTGCATTGACACTCATCAGAGAGAAGATTACACTGACAATCATCAGTGACACTCATCAGTGAGAAGATTACATTGACAATCATCAGTGACACTCATCAGTGAGAAGATTACATTGACAATCATCAGTGACCCTCATCAGTGAGAAGATTACATTGACAAACATCAGTGACACTCATCAGTGAGAAGATTACATTGACAATCATCAGTGAGAAGATTACATTTACAATCATCAGTGACACTCATCAGTGAGAAGATTACATTGACAATCATCAGTGACACTCATCAGTGAGAAGATTACATTGAAACTCAGAAGTGAGAAGATTACATTGACAATCATCAGTGAGAAGATTACATTGACAATCATCAGTGACACTCATCAGTGAGAAGATTACATTGACAATCATCAGTGAGAAGATTACATTGACAATCATCAGTGACACTCATCAGTGAGAAGATTACATTGACACTCATCAGTGAGAAGATTACAGTGACAATCATCAGTGACACTCATCAGTGAGAAGATTACATTGACACTCATCAGAGAGAAGATTGCATTGACACTCATCAGAGAGAAGATTTCATTGACACTCATCAGTGAGAAGATTATATTGACACTCATCAGTGAGAAGATTACATTGACAATCATCAGAGAGAAGATTACATTGACACTCATCAGTGAGAAGATTATATTGACACTCATCAGTGACAAGATTACATTGATACTCTTCAGTGAGAATATTACATTGACACTCATCAGTGACAAGATTACATTGACACTCTTCAATGAGAAGATTACATTGACACTCATCAGTGAGAAAATTACATTGACAATCATCAGTGACACTCATCAGTGAGAAGATTACATTGACAATCTTCAATGACAAGATTACATTGACACTAATCTGTGAGAAGATTACATTGACACTCATCAGTGAGAAAATTACAATGATAATCATCAGTGACACTCATCAGTGAGAAGATTAAATTGACAATCATCAGTGACACTCATCAGTGAGAAGATTACATTGACACTCATCAGTGAGAAGATTACATTGACACTCATCAGAGAGAAGATTGCATTGACACTCATCAGAGAGAAGATTTCATTGACACTCATCAGTGAGAAGATTATATTGACACTCATCAGTGAGAAGATTACATTGACAATCATCAGAGAGAAGATTACATTGACACTCATCAGTGAGAAGATTATATTGACACTCATCAGTGACAAGATTACATTGATACTCTTCAGTGAGAATATTACATTGACACTCATCAGTGACAAGATTACATTGACACTCTTCAATGAGAAGATTACATTGACACTCATCAGTGAGAAAATTACATTGACAATCATCAGTGACACTCATCAGTGAGAAGATTACATTGACAATCTTCAATGACAAGATTACATTGACACTAATCTGTGAGAAGATTACATTGACACTCATCAGTGAGAAAATTACAATGATAATCATCAGTGACACTCATCAGTGAGAAGATTAAATTGACAATCATCAGTGACACTCATCAGTGAGAAGATTACATTGACACTCATCAGTGAGAAGATTACATTGACAATCATCAGTGAGAAGATTACATTGACAATCATCGGTGAGAAGATTACATTGACACTCTTCTATGAGAAGATTACATTGACAATCATCAGTGAGATGATTACATTGACACTCATCAGTGAGAAGATTACATTGACACTCATCAGTGAGAAGATTACATTGACACTCATCAGTGAGAAGATTACATTGACAATCATCAGTGAGAAGATTACATTGACACTCTTAAATGAGAAGATTACATTGACAATCATCAGTGAGAAGATTACATTGACACTCATCAGTGAGAAGATTACATTGACACTCATCAGTGAGAAGATTACATTGACACTCATCAGTGAGAAGATTACATTGACAATCATCAGTGAGAAGATTACATTGACACTCATCAGTGAGAAGATTACATTGACACTCATCAGTGAGAAGATTACATTGACACTCATCAGTGAGAAGATTACATTGACAATCATCAGTGACACTCATCAGTGAGAAGATTACATTGACACTCATCAGTGAGAAGATTACATTGCCACTCTTCAATGAGAAGATTACATTGACACTAATCTGTGAGAAGATTACATTGACAATCATCAGTGAGAAGATTACATTGACACTCATCAGTGAGAAGATTACATTGACACTCATCAGTGAGAAGATTACATTGACACTCATCAGTGAGAAGATTACATTGACAATCATCAGTGACACTCATCAGTGAGAAGATTACATTGACACTCATCAGTGAGAAGATTACATTGACACTCTTCAATGAGAAGATTACATTGACACTAATCTGTGAGAAGATTACATTGACACTCATCAGTGAGAAGATTACATTGACACTCTTCAATGAGAAGATTACATTGACACTCATCAGTGAGAAGATTACATTGACACTCTTCAATGAGAAGATTACATTGACACTAATCTGTGAGAAGATTACATTGACACTCATCAGTGAGAAGATTACATTGACACTCTTCAATGAGAAGATTACATTGACACTAATCTGTGAGAAGATTACATTGACACTCATCAGTGAGAAGATTACATTGACAATCATCAGTGACACTCATCAGTGAGAAGATTACATTGACACTCAGAAGTGAGAAGATTACATTGACAATCATCAGTGAGAAAATTACATTGACAATCATCAGTGACACTCATCAGTGAGAAGATTACATTGACACTCTTCAATGAGAAGATTACATGGACACTCATCAGTGAGAAGATTACATTGACAATCATCAGTGACACTCATCAGTGAGAAGATTACATTGACAATCATCAGTGAGAAGATTACATTGACAATCATCAGTGACACTCATCAGTGAGAAGATTACATTGACAATCATCAGTGAGAAGATTACATTGACACTCTTCAATGAGAAGATTACATTGACAATCATCAGTGACACTCATCAGTGAGAAGATTACATTGACAATCATCAGTGACCCTCATCAGTGAGAAGATTACATTGACAATCATCAGTGACACTCATCAGTGAGAAGATTACATTGACAATCATCAGTGACACTCATCAGTGAGAAGATTACATTGACAATCATCAGTGAGAAGATTACATTGACAATCATCAGTGACACTCATCAGTGAGAAGATTACATTGACAATCATCAGTGACACTCATCAGTCAGAAGATTACATTGACAATCATCAGTGACACTCATCAGTGAGAAGATTACATTGAAACTCAGAAGTGAGAAGATTACATTGACAATCATCAGTGAGAAGATTACATTGACAATCATCAGTGACACTCATCAGTGAGAAGATTACATTGACAATCATCAATGAGAAGATTACATTGACAATCATCAGTGACACTCATCAGTGAGAAGATTACATTGACACTCATCAGTGAGAAGATTACAGTGACAATCATCAGTGACACTCATCTGTGAGAAGATTACATTGACACTCATCAGAGAGAAGATTGCATTGACACTCATCAGAGAGAAGATTTCATTGACACTCATCAGTGAGAAGATTATATTGACACTCATCAGTGAGAAGATTACATTGGCAATCATCAGAGAGAAGATTACATTGACACTCATCAGTGAGAAGATTATATTGACACTCATCAGTGACAAGATTACATTGATACTCTTCAGTGAGAATATTACATTGACACTCATCAGTGACAAGATTACATTGATACTCTTCAGTGAGAATATTACATTGACACTCATCAGTGACAAGATTACATTGAAACTCATCAGTGACAAGATTACATTGACACTCTTCAGAAGGAAGATTACATTGACACTCTTCAGAAGGAAGATTACATTGACACTCTTCAGTGACAAGATTACATAGACACTCATAAGTGACAAGATTACATAGTGAACAACTCCTTGTAAAAAAAAACAATTAATAACAACAACGCGAAAATTAAGGACACGGCTTTTAACTCATTACTTGAATCCAAGAACGGTCACTCTAATTACTAAACGCAACAATTAACCTCATTGGACTTGGCTCACCTTTGCATATAAAACTGGGATCTCCTGCATGTGTTTCTATTTTTGGACGAAAGAAAGGGCACATCTCCTCCACGTTGGTGCAGAACTCGACACACGGTGACCATCGCCTGCCAGAGTGGAAGAACGGTAGTTTCTGCGAGCACAGCCAGTTTTTATAAGCGTGCTGAAACAGTGGAAAGGACAGTGATGGTGATTGTGTGATTTAGCTTAACCATAAAATTGTCGTGTGAAGAAACAAAATATAACAAGATTGAAATAATGGGGGAAAAAAACAACAACACGTTGTTGAATCTGGCCATGGGAGAATCATTTGAAGTAGATCCATGTAAAGTTAGGTCATTTGCCAAGACAATGGTTAAAAAAACAACAGACAATTAGATTTCAATAAGAATTTCGTCCTTAGAAACTAGTAGTAAAACCTTGCTCGCTAAAGAAGTAGAAATTAGTACTTAGGTTTAATTGATATTTGATGGGTAGATAAGGGGACTTAGGGGATGACGCATTCGAGGCATGTACAATGTGCCGCCGTTAAGTCGCGGTCTTTCTGGTCCATATTTAGGTAAGCGCGACATAAATGAATTGCGATTTATCGTCACTTATTCACTTAGTACAGATTTCAGTGTAACTTATTGAGCGAAAATAAAGGGTGCAAATAAAAACTTGATTTTTCCCCCCTATAACAAGTATTTAAAATAAATTAAGTTTGTACTCAAGTATTATATGATATATCAATACATATCCTGGTACACTTGTTTTAATCCAATATATTAAAAGTAAAAGAACTTTAATTGCAAAAATTACAGAAAAATCGATAATTTAGTTTTTCCTCGATAGTATAAGCCTTTAGCTTACGTGTTGGTTTTTCCAGCTTTTTCGAAAATTGACATTTTAGACAAAAAAATAATATTCAACAAGTATCTACAACTACCACGGCAAATAGAAATATTAAATCGCGGGGAAATCATACGTACGTATTATTTATTACTATGTTACGTCCCATAATTTTGGAGCCATGGAATTACAGTGACTTAACCGATTTCTTGGAATATCGAAACGCGACTTAACAAGGTCGCACTATATAATGTATGTTGGTAAAACGTTTTTCTCCCGTAATATTCAGAGTTACAAAAACGATAAAATTTTGTCTAATGGATCCTGGGGGACTGGCTTGTTAACTTCCCTACCCCCACACCCCGCCATTTTCCCAAACCTCGCTGTCTTGCAGAAGGTTCAGTGAAAAATAACGTGACGCGAGAATCTCCGGTATAGTGACGCGAGAACCTCCGGTATAGTGAAGCGAGAACCTCCGGTATAGTGACAAGAGAACCTCCGGTATAGTGACGCGACAACCTCCGGTATAGTGACAAGAGAACCTCCGGTATAGTGACGCGACAACCTCCGTATAGTGATGCGAGAACCTCCGGTATGGTGACGCGAGAACCTCCGGTATTGTGACGCGAGAAACTCCAGTATTGTGACGTAAGAATCTCCGGTATAGTGACGCGTGAACCTCCGGTATAGTGACGCGATAACCTCCGGTATAGTGACGCGAGAACTTCCGGTATTGTAACGCGAGAAACTCCTGTATTGGGACGTAAGAACCTCATGTATAGTGACGCGAGAACCTCCGGTATAGTGACGCGAGAACCTCCGGTATAGTGACGCGAGAAATTCCGCTATAGTGACGCGAGAAACTCCAGTATTGTGACGTAAGAACCTCCGGTATTGTGACGCGAGAACCTCCGGTATAGTGAAGCGAGAACCTCCGGTATTGTGAAGCGAGAACCTCCGGTATTGTGACGCGAGAACCTCCGGTATAGTGACGCGAGAACCTCCGGTATAGTGATGCGAGAACCTCCGGTATAGTGACGCGAGAAACTCCGGTATAGTGACACGAGAACATCCGGTATAGTGACGCGAAAAACTCCGGTATAGTGACGCGAGAAACTCCAGTATTGTGACCTCCGGTTTACACTGAAGTGTCTTGTCAATGTCTGCTTTGCAGCAGGGTCACTTGCACCAGTCGGATCTATTTTAAAAGTACAATGGCTCTCAACATATTTAAACGGTGCCCTGCTTATTTCGACGGTGCACGTTTACCGCCCACAAATCAACGATATCAGTCGCGGGTGAAGTCGATAACAAGTAAAGTTCACATTGTATGTGGGAACTGGTCAGAAGTGGACACATCAGTGATGGCTATACGGATATACTGTGACCAAGACATCAGTGATGGCTATACGGATATACTGTGACCAAGACATCAGTGATGGCTATACGGATATACTGTGACCAAGACATCAGTGATGGCTATACGGATATACTGTGACCAAGACATCAGTGATGGCTATACGGATATACTGTGACCAAGACATCAGTGATGGCTATACGGATATACTGTGACCAAGACATCAGTGATGGCTATACAGATATACTGTGACCAAGACATCAGTGATGGCTATACGGATATACTGTGACCAAGACATCAGTGATGGCTATACAGATATACTGTGACCAAGACATCAGTGATGGCTATACAGATATACTGTGACCAAGACATCAGTGATGGCTATACGGATATACTGTGAAAAAACATCAGTGATGGCTATGTCACCGCGACTACCGATATGCCAAAGGTTTAACAATGTTGAACTCAGCGTATACTTCAAAGCATACAATTATTATAAATTAACGTAATTACATCATGGCGGCTGGTATACCGAAGTCAATAGTGCGCTGGCCTCACAAGCTGAGGGGCGTGGGATCGAGCCCACGTTAAGGCCACTATAAAATGTTGATAAATGACTAACGCTAAGAAAGTCTTCCGCTGACATGGAGAGGGATGGGCGCCGCCAGGTCTACCAATCCCGAGAATGTTCTAATGGAAACATTAGAACCCCTTACGACCACGAGGTTATAACGAGAGGTCGTTAAAAAAAATATAAAAAAATTACACCACAACAAGATTTCAGCGTAACATGATGATAACATAATATTTTTACTACTAAACTAGATTACTTTGTTTAGAAGGATACCCCACGGGCACTGACCAAATCATATTTGATTAGTCTAATCGAAAGCAATCTCCTGTGTTAAATATCCGACCATGATATTTCATACATTTAATTGCTGCCAAAATGTAAGTTCAATAACACACATTACACAATTTCCCATGAGGCATTAGGGGCCGTTCATAAATGACGTCACGCGATTTTGGTTGATTTTTCACCCCCTACTCGTCACACGTCGTCACAAAAAGTTAGCCCTCCCCCTCCCAGTACAATATGACGTCGTAAATGTTTGCCCCCCCCCCTCCCAGAAAATATGTATTTCCTATTTGAAAATGATCATGTTTCAAATCACCTTATTGTCATTTAAGTTTGTATTTAGTGTAAGGTTGCACTCTAATATCGTAACACACGTGAAGCCATTTGAGTCTGAAACGTCATAAATAAAATTGTAAGCAATATAATAATTAAGTGGAACTTTTATTTGAAGATGCACGTTTTTTTCAATGTGACGTCAGTTTTTAAACACCTTACTCCCCCTCGTCACATATCCTCACATAGCGTCACATATATATGATTCCACCCCCCACACCCCCGGTGCTTAAGTAAGCAATAATTGATTTTTAGATGTTGAGAATTTAGCTGTTCGAAATACGCCTTCCATTTGAACACGCAGTGACATCCGGTCCCATCTTCTTGTCGCATAAAAACAGACAGCCACACAGGACGACAGCAAAGGAGCAGACTCCTTCAATATCTCTAATGTTCACTATTTGGTTGGAGCACTCGCATTGTCTCAAGGGAGGCCATCAAGGTCAGATAAACAGACGGGAGGACCAAGGCCAGGATTGTTGTGGTAGCCACTGCACCATGCCCCCCTCTCTCTCTCTTTATCTCTCTCTTTTTCTCTCTCTATTGCTGTATCTCTCTCTTTCTCTCTGTCTGTCTCGCTCTCTTTTTCTGTCTACTGCTCTATCTCCCTTTCTCTCTCTATATTTCTCTCTCTATTGCTCTTTCTCTTTTTTCTCTCTCTCTATTTCTCATTATCCCTCTTTCTCTCTCTCTTTCTCTATTGCCCTCCCCCTCTCTCTTTCTCTGTATCGCACTCTCTCTCTATCTCACATCTCTCTTCTCACTCTTTCATTCTATTTCCAGCCCTGTCTCTTCTCTCTTTTCCTATTTTCACAATGTCTTTCTTCTCTCTCACTCTCTACTCACTCTTTCCCCTGATTGTTAATTTTCACAAAGTCTCTGTTCCATCTTTATCTTTTTTTTTCTTTTTCGTCTTTTCTCTCTTTCCCCTCACTCTGCTCACATCCTCACATCCCCTCTCCCCATCCCAACATTTTATTACATTTAATATAAAAACTTTGTTCCTAGGCTGGGATCTCTAAAACAAAAACTACTTCTTAAAAAGACACACACTACGAGTATTTTGAGCATGACTTGTGGGAGCTTCAACTATTGAAGAAGTTAAACCTTATTTTATTAAAAAAGCAATGTATCATTTCGTTTGCCCCCTCCCCCACCCGATATCCCAGTCTGATCTAGCGGCAGGGTTGCCAGATTGTAATTTGGGTAAAAGGCCAAACTGACTGCCAAAAAAGGCAAAAAAAAGGCCAAACTTATGTTATATGAAAAATGTCAACAAAAATGACGTCACGCACCTAGGGGGCGGGAGGGGGTAACAGGTTTGTGGCGATGTATGACGAGGGGAGGGAGCTTTTAAGAACGGTGACGTCATATTGGAAAGGGTCTAGCTCCTGATTACGTTGGACGAGGGGTGGGGGTGAAAATACATTGAAAAATCTTCCAAAATCGCGTGACGTCATTTGTGGACAGCTCATAACGGCTGAAAATAAGTTAACTATTTAAAATGAAGGTAAAACCAGAAGAACAAGGATAATAAATGAGTAAATGCCAATGTTCGTATGTATGGTTGTACTCTCAAAATAAATAGACTATGATACTAACATACACATTTGAAAGAAAAGCTTCAGGTCATCCTTTTCCTCTAGACTGCTATATGCAGTATTTTTATAAACTTTATCAGATGTCACGTCATCAACCAATCTTGGTGACATGACAAAGTCCTTACTGCATTTATTTGTAAACAAAAGCTCAGCCCTGACTCTAACAATAGCGTCTAAAAGTGTGAGCTGTATTCTGTATCTGGCTTTGTCTTAATAGCCTCTTCATTAAACTTTCAAAAAACTTTTTAATATCTAAAATACACGTAAGCTATTCCAAAAAAGAAAATAATTAATAATGTTATTGACTTATTGGCAAATTTTAATATTTTTTTTGTGATAGAGATTATTTTTATATATATTTTATATATTTTTTACAAAAAAGGCACACAAAAAAGGCCAAAAAGCCAAATAAAATATTTTGACGCCAAACCCTCTTAAAAAAGGCCAAATTTTGAGAATTTGGCCTTAAAAAGGCCAATATGGCACCCTGTCTAGCGGAACTACCGTATATACTATATATTCGTTCGCAAGCCGACCTTTTTTGGACAATATCCAAGGGGAAAAGTTGCGGGCCGGCTTACGAGCGGGTCACTAACGTATTTCTGCATGGATATTAAATATCGGTGTCGTTATTGTAGATTATCAAGGTCCTTTTCTACATTCTACAAGATTCGACTGCTCTACCAGAAGCTATAATATATTATTAAACAACTTACTTTATTTAATCAATTTATTTATTTTTGTGAACGTTTTAATAAATTGCTTTACAAATTTTGTTTTCAACGACGACTTTTAATGTACGCGCTTTCGTGACTGTTTACCAAAGATTTTTTTTTATAAATACCGGTAACTCTTGCCTAACAAAGAGCACAATGACAAAGATAGGCAGTACAAAGTATACAATCATAATGACTGATTTAGCTTGTAGTTTTACAACAATTGTACCATTTTATTTAAGCTGTCCTATTATTTTTTGGGGGTTGGCTTGCGAGCGGGTTACACACTTTTAATACTTTTCTCTTTCAAAAGTGTGTGTGTGTGTGTGTGTGTGTATGGGGGGGGGGTCGGCTTATGAACGAACAGGCTATAAATATTTATTCATAAGAGATTTATAATCACGAATACTATCGTCATTGAGGTTCAGTCTTAGATGACCCTATGCCCCAACCTTGTCCCCATCGTGCCCTCACTATGCCCCCCCCCCATGCCACAACTATGCGCATGGCAAGAAGATGGCTTAATGCAATACTATGATTAATTTACGTGTTGGATTTCGTATCACCATACACAATTATTGTTGGCCTAAAGTGTTTCATGTTGTACCACTCCAGACAATTGTTCGATATTCATGTAGTACTATCCCATGGCACGGGTGTGTTCAATGTGTGTTTGCTGGATGTTGCGTGGGTCCTTGGGAAATTTTTACATGACAACTTTAGTTGTTATTTTTTGTTGGTTGTTGTATAGACATATCGGCCCGTGATAAGCATGTTCCCTTTAAATTGGTGTTTCATAAATTGTCCCAAAATGCTATAGACGTGTTGTGGTATCTTGTTGTGGTACCGTGAGGTGGTATCGAGTTGTGGCATCGTTTTGTGGTATCAGTGAATGGCCATACTCCGGTTGACGATCTGCTGTTCTTGATACGGACTGCGGACTTTCAAGTAATTTAGTAGCGAGTGTTATAACAAAGAGTTAATTTAGTATCGGGTGTTATAACAGAGAGTTAATTTTTGTCTAGCAATTATAATTAGCCACGACGTCTCAACCTCGCTGTGAGTGTAGAAATTGGCCATCTATTCCAGAGGGAAATTTGCAATGATGACTCCCTGTCTTCCAATATTCACCCTTTCCGATTCTCGACCATCTGCCTAAATATATCCCCCCCCCCACACTAGCCTACTCCTATACAGAGGCGTCGCCGGGGGGGGATGGAGGTGCGGACCGCACCCAGTAACACCACCACACCGGGTGACACCACCACAAGGGGTGACGCCACCACAAAGGGTGACACCATAATTAAAAATTATGCATGTTCCTGTTATTTGACACTGGCAGACTCGGAGGAGGTCAATGGGTTAATTTTTGAAGTTTGGAATGGGGGGGGGGCGACACCATGATCTACCGCAATGGGTGAAACCGACCCTAGTAAAGCAACTGCTCCTATATAGTAGTACCTTGAGATTATACGAAAACCCTATCATACGAAAAAGTTGACTTACGAAACGAGATTCCAAGCACAGAAATTAACATGCTACATAGAGATAAATATAGATAATCTACAAATTCATTAATTTAATTACAGTACATTCGATCGACCTGAAATTTTTAGATCATTTTTATCGTCGGCATGAGTCTGCCTGCAAAATTGCAGCTCGCTAGCATAAGGGGAAGTTGGTTAAAAATCGATCCAAAGTTTTGTTCGGCAAGCAAGCAAACACTCAAGCAGACGCCTCGAGTTAATATAAAGGATTTTGAAATATTACAAAATAAAAAATAAGAAAAATTATGATACGAAACGAGGTCCCAGCGCAGAGTGGATAAATCTCTGTTACGGGCCATGAGTAGGTGAAGAGGAATCTCAGTGTTATCCGAAAAAAACCGGAAAAGTGGAAGTGATGAAGAAATTGAGGAAGTTAAATTATTCAATATTGGGAGAAAAAAAATTAATGATAGAATTATGAAAAGTAAAATACAAATAATTAAATTTGGTTTTTCTTAGCGTTAAAGTTTAACGACATGTTTTAATGTTTTCCTTAAAATTAAGTGAATGTTTTCTGCTATTTGTGAATGTTAAGTGATTGTTACAGTAAGTGCTCGTTCTCTGCAACTTTCTTGTTTCAGCCGTCATTACTCTTCCCCTATCGCCACTCTCACCATTGGACATCGCCTCTCTCCAAAGGTAAGTTCTGAATTTTAGTTATCCATGTTACTATTCATACCTTTTATATCTTTTCTTACAAGTCTGTTGTTGGCCTCTACGTGGCTCGACAGACGAGTAGGGTTGTGGAGCTGACCGCAACCTGAAACCGACAACTCCTGGCAGGCAATTCCGACGTCCGATATGTTAGGTGTTAGGTGCTGGTCACATATGATTACAGTCGCGGTACGGATCTCAGGCAGAACATTAGATGCAATGCCGATGATGAAAACCAAAGTACCCGTTGAGGGTCGGGTTATTCCAAAGCGACCGTTTCGCCCCCCTCAGTTTACTAGCAACGCCATTGAGCGGTGCCGGTTTAGGGCCAGGAGCGCCAGTACGGATTAGCAAAAGGTACCGCGAAGAACGTAACGGACGCCAGCTCTGAGGAAACCTTCCGGTGGGGGTTACGCCCTAGGTAGGTCATTGATGATCCCCTGCTATGTGGCAGTCCTAACCATGGAGACTCGTGTGCTTTGCCGGGGTGGCTCCGAAGTGGTAGCGAGACGAAGTAGGGAAAATCCCACCCCTCCTTGTGAGGTCACTTTAGTGGGAGGCATTTTCGACTTTATGTCTTGGATGCCTAGGCGGC
This sequence comes from Ampullaceana balthica, assembly GCA_944989445.1. Taxonomy (NCBI): domain Eukaryota; kingdom Metazoa; phylum Mollusca; class Gastropoda; family Lymnaeidae; genus Ampullaceana; species Ampullaceana balthica. The sequence continues at coordinate 149,754 of CALYLW010001014.1, read as the reverse complement.
CGCTTCAGAAGCAACCTTTCCGTGGTGGGGGGGGGGAGTCTCTCAGCTGTTAGGTCCCTTAGGGGGCGAGAGAGCTGAAGGGGGTTTCCGGGAAGACCCACGAAGAGCATTAGGCTCGGGGCTGCTGATTTTCTTCCACATGTAGGATCATTACAAGTTCTGTAACCAATATTGTACTGATACTTCTTGTACAGGTTCTGTAATGTACACATTTATTCATTAATGGTTTGATGTATCGCTGATGGATGTTGTATTCACTACTCTACACAGTGCAGAGTATTTTAGTTTAATTATACAGTCGGAACTCGCTAAGTCGAACTCAAAGGGACCCGAAAAATAATCGACTCACGGCGTTTTAGAGTTAGGAAAATGGTGTAATAGGCACGGAATTTGACCGGGACCTAACAATTAATTCGATATAGGGAGGTTCTCGACTTAGGGAGGTTCGACTTAGCGAGGTCCGACTGTAAAATTAAAAGTGGTGTTTACGTAGGATTGGAGTTAATTAGGAAATTTACACACAAAAGTGGACTTGACTGACGAAAATTTGAGACACGAAAGCTACTCCGGAACGAATTAACTTCGTATCTCAAGGCACTACTGTATTCCAATAATACCACTGACGATAAAACATTTGAAACAATAACGTCGAAAAGGTAATTAATATTAAGTATACATCTTGTGTTATCAGAACTACTGCCACGAGTCTTTAGCCTTTCTATCTAATCAGCTCTCTATATATCCCCCCACCTCCTCCAACACACACATTCCTTCAATCAGAGATAAAACGCCAATCGCCCTGCAAACGATTGATATGCAATAAATAAGTGGAATTCCTGCACTCGGAATAAGAACGTTGAACGCCTGCATGCTACAAAGACAACCTCTTTTCATCTCTGTATCTCTAGCTGGTAAGATGTTGTTTTTCTTCTTCTCCGGTTTACTTCCTCTCTTATCCTCTTGTGCCTTAAGGTCACGTGGGTGCGTCCATTGGTTGCTCATATTTTATTGGATGACGCGTCAGTGTTTTGGGAACAATTTGATTGGCGCCTCCCTACTCGACCATTATTAAAAGAGTGATTTTTTTTTGGGGGGGGGGTTTAGAAATTGATTTGATAAAGATATGACGGTTATAAATAATACGTTATAATTTAACTAACGATAACGTAATTAACATTAAATATTAATATTTTAATTACATTAATGATAAAAGGTTACTGTGTTATTTTTAAAATTATAGCTCAAAACTGTTTTTGATCATTATTATTTTATATTTACCCAGGTATTTTATATTTACCCAGGTATTTTATATTTACCCAGGTATTTAGTTTTTTATATTTATCCAGATATTTTATATTTACCCAGGTATTTAGTATTTTATATTTATCCAGGTATTTTATATTTATCCAGGTATTTTATATTTACAAAGGTATTTTATATTTACCCAGGTATTTAGTATTTTATATTTATCCAGGTATTTTATATTTATCCAGGTATTTTATATTTACAAAGGTATTTTATATTTACCCAGGTATTTAGTATTTTATATTTATCCAGGTATTTCATATTTATCCAGGTATTTTATATTTACAAAGGTATTTTATATTTACCCAGATATTTAGTATTTTATATATACCAAGGTATTTTATATTTACCCAGTTATTTTATATTTACCCAGGTATTTTATATTTACCCATTATTTAGTATTTTATATTTACCCAAGTAATTTATATTTACCCATTAATTAGTTTTTTATATTTACCCAGGTACTTTATATTTACCCTGGTTTTTTAGTATTTTATATTTACGGTTTACCAAGGTATTTTATATTTACCCAGGTATTTTATAATACCCAGGTATTAGGTGAAATTTAAAACAATGATTTAACCAGGCAGTACTAGTGTACCCCTGACGACATTGGTCATTATTTTGAGCTACATCCAAGTTTAAAGATAACTGGATTCTTCGGGTGAATAAATTAGCGTCCCTGACTACATTCTCGTGACTACATTTTACCAAGCTAAATCATTGCCTCAAAACGACCAAGAAAATAGCCAAATAATTTCCAAAAATGCCCGACCATTTCCCGACGAATGCTCGACTACTGGTCTCATTCTAGTGCGAAATCATCTTCTATCTTAGCAGTGTTGGTCGGTGTCCCCATCCAGTGTTTTAGAACCGTCCACCTCTCCGACGGATGTGTGCTGTCTGTGGCTATGGCCGGGGGCGTGTCTGACATATTCCAAGGACCCGACGAGAGCCAAGCAGCAGTAGACAAAGATTCTGTAGATCTAGAGACAGACACGGACAGACCTAGATCCAGAGGCAGACAAGGGAGAGCTACTAATGGTGACGGGACTAGGTGGAGCAGAATAATGACGGGGAAATGGTGGTGGAGGGGGGTAAAAAAAAAGGGTAGTTATGATGGGGAGGGGATTTTTGGAAATGTTGGTAGGAAATGATTGTGGGCAATGTTGGTAGGAAATGATTGTGGGCAATGTTGGTAGGAAATGATTGTGGGCAATGTTGGTAGGAAATGATTGTGGGCAATGTTTGTAGGAAATGATTGTGGGCAATGTTGGTAGGAAATGATTGTGGGCAATGTTGGTAGGAAATGATTGTGGGCAATGTTGGTAGGAAATGATTGTGGGCAATGTTGGTAGGAAATGATTGTGGGCAATGTTGGTATGAAATGATTGTGGGCAATGTTGGTAGGAAATGATTGTGGGCAATGTTGGTAAGAAATGATTGTGGGCAATGTTGGTAGGAAATGATTGTGGGCAATGTTGGTAGGAAATGATTGTGGGCAATGTTGGTAGGAAATGATTGCGGGCAATGTTGGTAGGAAATGATTGTGGGCAATGTTGGTAGGAAATGATTGTGGGAAATGTTGGTAGGAAATGATTGTGGGCAATGTTGGCAGGGAATGATTGTGGAAATTTTGGTAGGGAATGATTTTGGGAAATGTTGGTAGGGAATGATTGTTACAATTATTTTAGGAAATGATTGCGGGAAATTTTGGTAGGGAATGGTTGAGGGCAATGTTGGTATGCAATGATTGTGGGAAATGTTGGTAGGAAATGATTGTGGGAAATGTTAGTAGGGAATGATTGAGGGAAATAGTGGTAGGGAAAGATTGTGGGCAATGTTGGTAGGAAAAGATTGTGGGCAATGTTGGTAGGAAATGAATGTAGGCAATGTTGGTAGGGAATGATTGTGAGAATGTTGATAGGGAATGATTGTTACAATTATTTTAGCAAATGGTTGCGGGCAATTTTGTTAGGGAATGATTGTGGGAAATTTTGGTAGAGAAAGATTGTGGGCAATGTTGGTAGGAAATGATTGTCGGCAATGATGGTAGGAAATGATTGTGGGAAATTTATTAGGGAAAGATTGTAGGCAATGTGGGTAGGAAATGATTGTGGGAAATGTTGGTATGGAATGATTGTGGGCAAAGTTGGTATGGAATGATTGTTTCATTTTCAATAAGCCCATTTCCTGTAATATTAATGAACAAATATTAATTATTTGTCCTCTCGGTGACCGAGGTTTAAATAGACTCTATTAATAGACTTCCGGTTAATAATGACAAGCCCTATAGACTACAAAAATATATTTTAATTACTAATTATAGACACATATATTTACTTAAACTTTTACTGCACGTAAATTTTGCCTTCACACACAATTTACACAACTTATAGACGAAACACACACACAATACTTGACCTATTTCAATGGTACGGTATATATGACTAAGAAGCTTTGTGTTTGGAAACTGATTTGTGGTGGTGGTGCTGAGGTCCGATTTAAGCTAAACATCCAGATACGCGGGAAAACTGGTGAACTGGTGTGAAAATTGACTGGTGAAATGTTGTGTAAATTGACTGGTGAACTAATGTGTAAATTGTTAGGTGAACTATTGCTTAAATTGACTGGTGAACTATTGTGTAAATTGACAAGTGAACTAGTGCTTAAATTGACTGGTGAACTATTGTGTAAATTGACAAGTGAACTAGTGCGTAAATTGACTGGTGAACTAGTGTGTAAATTGACAAGTGAACTATTGCGTAAATTGACTTGTGAAATAGTGTGTAAATTGACAAGTGAACTAGTGCGTAAATTGACTGGTGAAATAGTGTGTAAATTGACTGGTGAACTAGTGTGTAAATTGACAAGTGAACTAGTGCGCAAATTGACTGGTGAACTATTGTGTAAATTGACTGGTGAACTAGTGCGTAAATTGACTGGTGAACTGCTGTGTAAATTGACTGGTGAACTCGTGCGTTAGTTGACTGGTGAACTGTTGTGTAAATTGACTGGTGAACCGTTGTGTAAATTGACTGTGAACTAGTGGGTAAATTGACTGGTGAACTGCTGTGTAAATTGACTAGTGAACTAAAGCGTTAGTTGACTGGTGAACTGGTGCGTAAATTGACCGGTGAACTGCTGCGTAAATTGACTGGTGAACTGCTGTGCAAATTGACTGGTGAACTGCTGTGCAAATTGACTGGTGAACTGGTGCGTAAATTGATTGGTGAACTAGCGCGTAGATTGACCGGTGAACTAGTGCGTAAATTGACTGGTGAAGTGCTGTGTAAATTGACCGGTGAACTAGTGCGTAAATTGACTGGTGAACTGGTGCGTAAATTGACTGGTGATCTGCTGTGTAAATTGACTGGTGAACTAGTGCGTGAGGTGACTGTTGAACGGCTGTGTCAATTGACTGGTGAACTGCTGTGTAAATTGACTGGAGAACTATTGCGTAAATTGACTGGTGAACTATTGTGTAAATTGATTGGTGAACTAGTGTGTAAATTGACTGGTGAACTGGTGTGTAAATTGACTGGTGAACTGATGTGTAAATTGACTGGTGAACTGATGTGTAAATTGACTGGTAAACTGGTGCGTAAATTGACGGGTGAACAAGTGCGTAAATTGACTTGTTAACTAGTGCGTAAATTGACCGGTGAACTGGTCTGTAAATTGGCTGGTAAAACTAGTGTGTACGTTGACTGTGAACTAGTGTGTAAATTGACTGTGAACTAGTGTGTAAATTGACTGTGAACTAGTGTGTAAATTGACTGGTGAACTAGTGTGTAAATTGACAGGTGAAATAGTGTGTAAATTGACTGGTGAACTAGTGTGTAAATTGACCGTGGACTAGTGTGTAAATTGACTGGTGAACTAGTGTGTAAATTGACTGGTGAACTAGTGTGTAAATTGACTGTGCACTAGTGTATAAATTGACTGGTGAACTAGTGTGTAAATTGACTGTGAAATAGTGTGTAAATTGACTGTGAAATAGTGTGTAAATTGACTGAACTAGTGTGTAAATTGACTGGTGAACTAGTGTGTAAATTGACTGTGAACTAGTGTGTAAATTGACTGTGAACTAGTGTGTAAATTGACTGTGAAATAGTGTGTAAATTGACTGTGAACTAGTGTGTAAATTGACTGTGAACTAGTGTGTAAATTGACTGTGAACTAGTGTGTAAATTGACTGGTGAACTAGTGTGTAAATTGACTAGTGAACTAGTGTGTAAATTGACTGGTGAACTAGTGTGTAAATTGACTGTGAACTAGTGTGTAAATTGACTGTGAAATAGTGTGTAAATTGACTGTGAACTAGTGTGTAAATTGACTGGTGAACTAGTGTGTAAATTGACTGTGAACTAGTGTGTAAATTGATTGTGACATAGTGTGTAAATTGACTGTGAACTAGTGTGTAAATTGACTGGTGAACTAGTGTGTAAATTGACTGGTGAACTAGTGTGTAAATTGACTATTGATCCAAAATTTGTATTGTGTAAAGCGTTCTAAAATAAAATTTAAAAAGTGTTTCCCTCTACAAGAATTAAATGTCAAAATCGGAACCTAAACTGCTATCATTTAGGAAGGATTATTAGTTCAAACGATCTTAAATCAAACATAAAAATATGAGGGAGGCGAAAATAATAATTTATTAATTTTTGTTAAATGAAAACAAGTAATCTAAACAAATAATTCAAATTAATAAAGTATTTATAATTTTATTAATCCACAATGCAAACAAGTTCTATCTTCTTATCTCATCTTATTCTATTATACGCTGAATGTCAATAACTTTTCTATAAATAGCACTTTAGTTCTATGCAAATGGTAATAAGGTTCTGTATGTGTGGAAACACGGTTCTATTAGGTTCTCTATGTATGACTTTAAGGTCCTCTGTGAATATTTATAGGGCCCTTCTTAAATTGCAATTTAAGTAAATGTAACAGAAAAGTAAAATTCTTTGCGCTAATGTCACATGTCCAACATGTAAGACCATATCTACGAGAATCGCTACGATAAGCAAGAGGCAATAAAAATTCTCTTTTTATATTTATTTTCTAACAAGAAAATGTAAAGTTCCCCGGAAAAATCCCTCTTACATGACATCAAAATTCAAGTAGATATTTTTGTGTCTGGTTATTTTCAATTAATTTTTGTTTCCTTGTTTTCTTTTTAAGATCGTTATCGGGTGTTGAGTGGCTCTCAAATAGAACACAAATAAAGGGAGTGGGAGGGGAGTAGGGTCTCAATGGCGATCATTTGAGAGTCATCAAAATAAACGAAGAAGGCGACACCAAAAAAGACAATACGGACGTAACTGGTGAGCAGGGTGTGTTGACAGTGAGTGAGAAGTGTCTGTAGTGAGTGGGAAAAGTCTGCAGAGAGTGAGAAGTGTCTGCATTAAGTGAGAAGAGTCTGCAGTGAGGGAGAAGAGTCTGCAGTGAGTGAGAAGAGTCTGCAGTGAGTGAGAAGAGTCTGCAGTGAGTGAGAAGAGTCTGCATTAAGTGAGAAGTGTCTGCAGTGAGTGAGAAGAGTCTGCAGTGAGTGAGAAGAGTCTGCAGTGAGTGAGAAGAGTATGCAGTGAGTGAGAAGAGTCTGCAGTGAGTGAGAAGAGTCTGCATTGAGTGAGAAAGAGTCTGCAGTGAGTGAGAAGTGTCTGCATTGAGTGAGAAGAGTCTGCATTTAGTGAAAAGTGTCTGCTTTGAGAGAGGAGAGTTTGCATTGAGTGAGAAGAGTCTGCATTGAGTGAGAAGTGTCTGCATTGTGTCTGGGAAGTTCCTCCAACCACTGTTCGAAGGTAAAAATCTCCGCTTAAACAAAGCAACAAATAACACAAGAGTGTACAGTGTATTGGTCTCAAACCTACAATTACACCAATAAGGTCATACACCAATATATTTACACGCCTAAGGATCCTTCAATCTGATTATATAATCACTATGATTATAGTTTAATCAATTGCACCATATCGTTTGGATGTGGGGAGCAGCAATACATTTCTCCCGCCTTATTTTCACACAAAAAAGGTGGAAAAGGGGGGGGGGCGCACCCGCCGTGTATAGGATGACGTAATTTAAGAAAGTAAAAAAATGTCCATATTTTTATTGCAATAAAATTATCACTAATATTATATACGAAAGTAATTTAACCATACAAGTTCAGCAATGAGATTCTACACCTAAATAATGACACCACGTTGAGGACACACCCCTGTCGTGACACCGTTTAGATGACACATACTCCTATAATGACACCGTTTAGAAATAGATGACACCCCTGTAATGACACCGTTTAGATGACACACCCTGTTATGACACCGTTTAGATGACACACCGCTGTCGTGACACCCTTTAAATGCCACACCCATGTAATGACATCATGTAGACGACACTTCTGTCGTGACACCGTTTATATGACACACCCGTGTAATGACACAGTTTATATGACACCCCTATGTAATGACACTATGTAGAATATAGATGATACACCCTTGTGATCCTATAAAAACTTGTGTAAGAATCTTGTTCGCCCACTAGCCATCACGTGACTAAGACACTAGATCCTCCTTAATTATTGATAAGTTCAGTTCTGTGTTGTGTGAAACAAACAGGGAAGAGGGTTTGCACAGATGCATTGTGGGTAGTCGTGTCAAGGAAATGTTCAAGTGTGGGTGGCAGAGGTCTGACGTCATTATGACGTATTGGCAGAAGACAAAGTACACATTTGTACTGTTTTTACACGTTTGAAACAATGTAATGCACATTTGTATGGTTGAAAGTACATATTTGAAAAAAGTAAGTGCACATTTGTAAGGGTTGCAGAAAACATTTGAAAGAGTGTAAGTCCACATTTGTAATATAAGATTGACCTTTTTGTTGCTGTTGTTCTTATCTTGAGATTAAATGACTTTGTTTATTTTATGATTAATCGAGAGAAACGTGGGTTGTCTACTGGGAGTCAGTCTATTGGCAGTCTGTGGAGAGTCAGTCTATTGGCAGTCTACGGGAATTCAGTCTATTGGCAGTGTAAGGGGATTCAGTCATTAAGAAGTCTATGAGGAGTCTATTTGACAGTCTACATACTGCATTTGATTGTGCAGCTCATATAATTGTAATAGAAATAGATATGCGAGGTTGTACATTGAATTATTGGCAAAAAGAGGTACAGTATTGGCAGAAAAAGGTATTAGTACAGAGAGGCATTGACAGGCAAAGGTATTGGCACAGACAGGTATTGGTAAGCCAAGGTATTGGCACAGAGAGGTATTGGCAGACAACAGTATTGGTACAGAGAGGTATTGGCAGGCAAAGGTATTGGTACAGAGAGGTATTGGCAGACAAAGGTATTGGCACAGAGAGGTATTGGTAGACAAAGGTATTGGTACAGAGAGGTATTGGTAAACAAAGGTATTGGTACAGAGAGGTATTGGCAGGCAAAGGTATTGGTACAGAGAGGTATTGGCAGGCAAAGGTATTGGTACAGAGAGGTATTGGCAAGCAAAGGTATTGGCACAGAGAGGCATTGGCAGGCAACGGTATTGGTACAGAGAGGTATTGGCAGGCAAAGGTATTGGCACAGAGAGGTATTGACAAGCCAAGGTATTGGCACAGAGAGGTATTGGCAGGCAAAGGTATTGGTACAGAGAGTTATTGGCAGACAAAGGTATTGGTACAGAGAGGTATTGGCAGGCAAAGGTATTGGTACAGAGAGGTATTGGCAAGCCAAGGTATTGGTACAGATATGTATTGGTAGACAAAGGTATTGGTACAGAGAGGTATTGGCAAGCTAAGGTATTGGTACATATAGGTATTGGTAGACAAAGGTATTGGTACAGAGAGGTATTGGCAAGCCAAGGTATTGGTACAGATAGATATTGGTAGACAAAGGTATTGGTACAGATAGGTATTGGTAGACAAAGGTATTGGTACAGAGAGGTATTGGTAGACAAAGGTATTGGCAAATATAGGTATTGGTAGACAAAGGTATTGGTACAGAGAGGTATTGGCAACCCAATGTATTGGTAAAGATAGGTATTGGTAGACAAAGGTATTGGTACATATAGGTATTGGCAAGCCAAGGTATTGGTACAGATAGATATTGGTAGACAAAGGTATTGGTACAGATAGGTATTGGTAGACAAAGTTATTGGTACAGATAGGTATTGGTAGACAAAGGTATTGGTACATATAGGTATTTGCAGATAAAGGTATTGGTACAGAGAGGTATTGGTACAGATAGGTATTGGTACAGATAGGTATTGGTAGACAAAGGTATTGGTACATATAGGTATTTGCAGATAAAGGTATTGGTACAGAGAGGTATTGGTACAGATAGGTATTGGTAGACAAAGGTATTGGCACATATAGGTATTAATAGACACAGGTATTGGTACATATAGGTATTTGCAGACAAAGGTATTGGTACAGAGAGGTATTGGCAAGCCAAGATAGGTATAGATAGGTATTGGTAGACAAATGTATGTGTACAGATAGGTATTGGTAGACAAAGGTATTGGTACATATAGGTATTTGCAGACAAAGGTATTGGTACAGAGAGGTATTGGAAGGCAAAGGTATTGGTACAGAGAGGTATTGGCAAGCCAAGGTATTGGTACTGATAGGTATTGGTAGTCAAATTTATTGGTACAGAGAGGTATGGCAAGCCGAGGTATTGGTACATATAAGTATTGGTACACAAAGTATTGGTACAGAGAGGTATTGGCAAGCCAAGGTATTGGTACAGATAGGTATTGGTAGACAAAGTTATTGGTACAGATAGGTATTGGTAGACAAAGGTATTGGTACATATAGGTATTTGCAGATAAAGGTATTGGTACAGAGAGGTATTGGTACAGATAGGTATTGGTAGACAAAGGTATTGACACATATAGGTATATATAATACGATAGACACAGGTATTGGTACATATAGGTATTTGCAGACAAAGGTATTGGTACAGAGAGGTATTGGCAAGCCAATGTATTGGTATATATAGGTATTGGTAGACAAAGGTATTGGTACAGAGAGGTATTGGTAGACAAAGGTATTGGTACATATAGGTATTTGCAGACAAAGGTATTGGTACAGAGAGGTATTGGCAGGCAAATGTATTGGTACAGAGAGGTATTGGCAAGCCAAGGTATTGGTACAGATAGGTATTGGTAGACAAAGGTATTGGTACAGAGAGGTATTGGTAGACAAAGGTATTGGTACATATAGGTATTTGCAGATAAAGGTATTGGTACAGAGAGGTATTGGTACAGATAGGTATTGGTAAACAAAGGTATTGGCACATATATGTATTGATAGACACAGGTATTGGTACATATAGGTATTGGCAGACAAAGGTATTGGTACAGAGAGGTATTGGCAAGCCAAGGTATTGATATAGATAGGTTTTGGTAGACAAAGGTATTGGTACAGAGAGGTATTGGTAGACAAAGGTATTGGTACATATAGGTATTTACAGACGAAGGTATTGTTACAGAGAGGTATTGGTAGACAAAGGTATTGGTACATATATGTATTGGTAGACAAAGGTATTGGCACATATAGGTATTGATAGACACAGGTATTGGTACAGAGAGGTATTGGCAGGTAACGGTATTGGTACATATAGGTATTGGTAGACAAAGGTATTGGTACATATAGGTATTGGTAGACAAAGGTATTGGTACATATAGGTATTTGCAGACAAAGGTATTAGTACAGAGATGTTCTGGAAGGTAGCGAAAAATAGTCCTCTGCAACAAACATGGCGAGACAATTGGCCAAAGATAAGCGTCATGTAGATATGTTGTGACTGATATATGGAGCAGCAGTTATTGCAGGTTTTAGTGGGTAGCTGTTTTTCTACACAATTAGCACAAGCGGGAGTGGGTGGATGGGATAAACCAAAATTAGGATGTAATGTGATTATAATTGTCGCATGGCGGTTGGAATAAGTTTGAGAATAAATATCGGCGCAATGTCAAATGCTTTGTAGGGGAGACTGAGGTATGGGGCCGTCCATAAAGTACGTCACGCTCCAGAGGGGGGAAGGGATGTAAGAAAATGTGAGTTTGTGACATGGGGGAGGGGGGGGTCAGGCCATTTGTGACGTCACGGTGTTTTATATTAAATTTTAATTATTTTTTTGTATATAAAAAAACAAAATTTTTGTTCAAACGTGTGAATTACTTTAAGGGGGGGGGGTCCGAGATTTGTGACAGGGGGGGAGTTTAAAATGGTCAAAAATAGCGTGATGTACTTTTTGGACGGCTCCTATGGCGATGGAAGGAGCAAGTGTTTGATGCACGAGGCACGGAGATGAATGGAAGGAGAACAGAAGGAAAGAGCATTCTGGGAATACGGAAGAGGAACTTAACGAAAGTGGAATCAGGTCAACGAGAAGCAATTTGGGAGTAAAAGTATCTTGTCAGTCATTGTAAATATGGTTCACCGACAAAACGGCCCCGACAATTGGGCTCCGACATAACGACCCCGACAAAACGGCCCTGGACCAATAGATGGACTAATAGTAAAAAATTCAATAAAATATTATATTCGCGTTTTTAATTACCGATTCAGTTTTAGGTTTAGCTCACAGGAAACAATAATAATGACATCACAAGAATGAATTTAATAGCCTTTAATCGATATGGTACCAAGTCACGGTTGTTTGTTGACAAGAATTAATATAATAACATAACAAGAAATATTTTTTACAATTTTAACACTTTTTAAGGGTGAAAAAGTTGACAAAAGCTTAAAATGCAACAAAAAAAAATATTAAAAAATTAATACAAATTTTAAATAAAAAAAAAGTACTTTTTTGTTGTTGTTAGAAATGTTAACAATTTGTCTGGGGCCGTTTTGACCGGGCCGTTATGTCGGGGCCGTTTGTGACGGGTCACCTGTGAATATATTTGCAGTGCCTTTCCTTAGTACACACTCTTACATCAAAGCCACATCATTTCTACACCCAATCCTCCACACATCAATGTTCCCTCTAAGGTTCGTTGGTTCGTGTCACAAACATGCACAGCTTCCATGTTATGTGTGCATTTTTTTAAATTATTATTATGCGAAATTTGCTGCGCGGTAATTCTAAACTGCTGCGAGGCGTCGATCAGATATTTGCGCCGCGCAGCTTAAAGGGAATATTTCAACACACCCACTCTCACAAAACTCAACCTCACACACCTCACTCTCACTCAACTCCCTCTCAAAAATCTCCCTCTCACCTCTCTCTCAATTAACGCTCTCCCTCACATCTATAAATGTGTTGGAGAACTGGCATTTAAACAAACACTAATCTCACAGCTAAAGCGAGTGCAGTAAATCTCATTGGAAACTTAAAAAATATGAACTGGATTGTTACAACGACACAAATATACAAGAAAACATCATTCAGTTTGTTTCCCCCAATGTGCAGCCTATATTAGCAGCGAGTCTAATTAAGTTAACTGCTGGTCCACCGTGAATGAGTCGTGCAGCTCAGGGGACGCCAGGGGGCATTACCATCGGCAATAATAGGTAGGCGGGTAGCGGCGCTTTGCGGGGAGTGGACCAAGGGATTACGCATGCGCCGTAAGAGGAGTAGGCGCGTGGGATTAACTTTGAACAGCGGATTAGGTCAGGGGTAATTCGGTCAGATGTAGGTCAGAAAGAATGTAGGCCGTTCGGTCGCCAGGGGGATCGCCGGACCGGAAGTGCGTGGACAACCAACATGGTACCCATTGTCAGGAGCTGGTGACTTTTGGAATGTGTGTGTGCGGGGTGGAGGCGACATGATGTGCAAGGAGAGAGTGAGAGAGAGACAGAGAGAGAGGGAGAAAGAGAAAGAGAGAGGGAGAAAGAAAGAGAGGGAGAAAGAGAGAGAGAGAGAGAGAGGGTGAAAGAAAGAGAGAGAGAGGGAGGGAAATATATATATGAAAGGAATATAAGTCTCAGATAAATGTCAGGGGTCAATGTTGAACAAATGTCCTAAAGGAACAATACAATGCTCAGCAGATATTTGTTATGCCCCTGAAGTGATCACAATGGACCAAGCAGGAAAAAATAATAAGACTGAAATGCGAAACATATTTTTTAAAGGGAAATTTATGGTCAGTTAAGGTTAACCGCAGAGTCAATCGTGACAAAATGGTGGCAGAAGTGGTCACATTTGTGACAGAAGTGTTGAACTGTAGCCTGAAATGTGTCGTTCATCCGTACATGAACCTAAAGGTAAGCAGATTATACGTGAACAATACCAATGTAGGACGCCATTTTGAACTGCCCCCCCCCAACCCCAAATCTTTAGAATAGCCATTGCTCACTTCGATTTGAGATTTTAAAAAAATAATAAAAAGTGTTAATTATTACTATACAAAATAGTTGTACAGCTTACGATAAAAATACTACTTAAAAAAGAAAGCGTTGAGGAAATATAGTCGAATGCATGCAAAATATTTCAATTGTCAGTGACAAAAATTATAAATAATATCATCATGTTCATATCCAAGAAAACCATATCACCACTGAAGATTTGCAAGAACTATTGATGTTCATGACATCAAAATATGACGAAATTCTGTACTATAAAGCATGAATTGTGAATATGATGAACTTTAAATAAACAAGAAATAAAAACTCGAATGAGTATTTAAACGCAATTTCCAACAATGAATTTCCGATTTTTTTTATTGAAGGGAAATCATTCTAGATTACATTAAAAGTAATTTCAAATCATTAATTCTGAAAGTAATAAACAAAAAATGACGTCAAATCCTCTCACGCTACATCACACCAATAATGTGTCAATATAATGCGCTCCGCGCACCAATCTAGCATTAGCATTTACAAATCGGGAAACCCCCATTAACTATCATTCTAGATTACATTAAAAGTAATTTCAAATCAATAATTAATTATGAAAGTAAACAAAACAATTGCCATCTGCAAATTGCTGCTAAAATTACGGGAGTCGAACGAAAAGTGATTTTTCAAAAATTCCATCTCCAACATTGTTCTAAAAATTATTAGCTATCGTTTGGCGTTTGTTTCCGTCCGATAGATGTTATGGTTGGCGAGAAATTGACAAAATACTGATATGTTTTCGTGTTTTTTTTAATTTATTTTACAGGAAATCCAGTAAACATCTTTGGTATTTTTTGGCCCTTGCACATCCCTGAGACCTCCTTAACATATTTGCAAAAGACCCGAACCCTCTATCTGGTATGGTTCAGGAGGAGTTGTAGGATCAAGCGTTATAGACATTTCAAATCTCAAAACGCAATTTTTCCCATGGGAAATTGCGTTAAATTAAAATTAAAAAAACCTAAAAAACCAAGTTTTTCACTATAAATCCTTTATGTACTAGACGTAACTAAAAGAATGTTCATTATAATACGCAGCGCAAGACCATCCAAAAATACAAAATTGCAGTTGTGTCGTAAAACATGTTTAACATAATGCGCACCGATCAGGAATATGTTTATAAAAAGTGTTGTCAATAAAATACGCACCTTATTGCGCGACAGAAAGGTTGTTCAATATAATACGCACCGCGACGCTCTATCTCAAAAAATAACATGATACATAGGAATATATAAAATAATCTAAAAATTCAATAATTTTATTACAGTACATACGATCGATCTGAAATTTCGATACATAGTTTTTATCATCGCCACAAAACTGCCTGCTAAATTTCAGCTCGCTAGCTTACGAGGAACTGGGTTAAAAATCGATCCAAAGTTTTGGCGACCGACAATCAAGCAAGCAATCAAGTGTTCAAACAAACAGACACCACGAGTTAATATAAAGGATTTAAAAACGCGTAAAAAACAAAGCTTTTGACTATAAACCCTTTATATACGAGACATAACTAAAAATATCAATATACATAATTTGCAATGTTTGTCACGTCTGTCTGTCTGTCCGTGACGCTACTAATTTTAGAAAGCAGCGCACCAAATTACTGCACCATGCATCAAAAAGTGTGCAAATTAAAGATGCGCTGTAAAAAAATTTATATGACGTCATTGTTTTAGCTCATATTTTAATTTTGGAAAAGGAAACAATGTAAAAAGAGGATTTGATGATGGTTAATTATAAAATTAAAAAAAACAAAGGGGGCGCCGTAGGCGCCCTACAACACTATTATAAAATAATTGGTGTGCATTTTAGAAAGTTTAATATTTCGTAATTATCAAACAAGGACAAGTTAGTTGGGCTTTTGAAAAAGGTAGGCGCCGTAGGCGCCCTAAAAAAAGTGCATTTTTTCAAAATAAATACATTTCAGTTGAAAACTTCCGACATTTTTGAGGGTTATAAAAACATGTTTAATATAGTTCGCACTGCGCAACAGATTAGCATAAACATTTACAGATCGGGAAATTATTAAAATAAAGTATCGTCAATACAATACGCACCGCACCGCGCGACAGGAACATTTTAAAAAGGTTTTTCAATATAATAAGCACCGCGACAGTCTAGCACAGAAATGTACATGCCACATAGAGATAAATAGAGATAATCTAAAAATTCATTTATTAATTACAGTACATTCGATCGATGTGAAATTTTGATAGATCCTTTTTATCGTCGCCACGAGTCTCCCTGAAAAATTTCAGCTCGCTAGCATACTGGGAACTGATTTAAATATCGATCCAAATTTTTTGCGACAAGCAATCAAACAATCAAGCAGACGCCACGAGTTAATATAAAGGATTTAAAATGGGAATAATATTGTGTCTAGATATTGATGTAGTCAGAACTACAGAACTACAGAACTACAGAACTACAGAACTACAGAACTACAGAACTACAGAACTACAGAACTACAGAACTACAGAACTACAGAACTACTACTTATGAAGTAGATCACGTCTCCCTTTATGAGTACTAAAAGAACAAAGTCTCGAATCTTGTATTGCAATCATTTGCAAGATAATGATGAGATGATTTAAAGACAATTCCAAACAGATGTGGTAAGTGTGTGACAACTAGTGACAAGTCTACTGTAACATCGCGCCACACCATGACCCATGAAGTCTACTATAACATCGCGCCACACCATGACCCATCAAGTCTACTATAACATCGCGCCACACCATGACCCATCAAGTCTACTGTAACATCGCGCCACACCGTGACCCATCAAGTCTACTGTAACATCGCGCCACACCATGACCCATCAAGTCTACTGTAACATCGCGCCACACCGTGACCCATCAAGTCTACTGTAACATCGCGCCACACCGTGACCCATCAAGTCTACTGTAACATCGCGCCACACCATGACCCATCAAGTCTACTGTAACATCGCGCCACACCATGACCCATCAAGTCTACTATAACATCGCGCCACACCGTGACCCATCAAGTCTACTGTAACATCGCGCCACACCGTGACCCATCAAGTCTACTGTAACATCGCGCCACACCATGACCCATCAAGTCTACTGTAACATCGCGCCACACCGTGACCCATCAAGTCTACTGTAACATCGCGCCACACCATGACCCATCAAGTCTACTGTAACATCGCGCCACACCATGACCCATCAAGTCTACTGTAACATCGCGCCACACCATGACCCATCAAGTCTACTGTAACATCGCGCCACACCATGACCCATCAAGTCTACTGTAACATCGCGCCACACCGTGACCCATCAAGTCTACTGTAACATCGCGCCACACCATGACCCATCAAGTCTACTGTAACATCGCGCCACACCATGACCCATCACTTTGTGTTACTAAAATTAAGACAACGTCTTAATGTTTTACATGAAGCCAATATAACACAATAGAACTGTGTAGTGACATTAGAAGGCTATAACACTGAATTTATTTACTTCACCCTTTTTTTAAAATTAATTAATTTATTTTGAGTATATTTCATATTGGATTTTGTTGGCCATTACATAAAAATGGTGCACCTTTAATTTTAAAAAAAATCTGCCTTCAGTTTTATGTTTCTGAGGGTCAGGGGCGGGGCAAAGTAAAGGATCCAATGTCTGAGGGAATTCCTAAATCAAGAGAAAAGGTCATAGGACGAATCCAAATTGAGGCCGAGGGAAGGTCGCATTTGGAAATAAACACAACGCTGCTCTTGACTGAGGAAGAATTGGTCTACTAGGAGTGGGGGATGGGGGTAGACCTAGATCAGCAGGATAAGAAATAGATCGATTGGGGAAGACATACTTCTACACATTATGAAAAAGATCAAGAAAATAAGACACAGATGAACAAGAAAGGAAATAGATCAAAGCCATGAGAAATAGACCAATACGAGGAGAAATAGATGAACGGGAGAAAGCTAAGATTAACTTTGTGGGGGGAGAAAGTGCGATGTGAAAGAAAAGCCTTGCAGTAAAGAAAACAATCGATAGCTTGGAATGAGGTTAAAATCGATTTCTTGCTCCAGCTTCTCGCAATGTCACGGCGGCTGTTCCCGGCTTCTGGGAACTTCGAGTTAGTATTCATAGATTTGTATTCGAGTTAGTGTTTAAAGGTTCGAATTCGATTTGGTATTCAAAGGTTCGTACTCGAGTTAGTTTGCATGACTTTGAATGCCAATTAACAGGTGGTCACTGGAATTTATGGATTTCCTAACGTGTTTCTTAAACCGCATAACTAAAATGTCTTGTCTAACATATACCATCCCATGTTATATCTAGCTCATTAAATGTTATATCTAAAACACCCCATGTTATATCTAACACATCCAATCCCATGTTATATCTAACACGTCCAATCCCATGTTATATCTAACACATCCAATCCCATGTTATATCTAACACGTCCAATCCCATGTTATATCTAACACGTCCAATCCCATGTTATGTCTAACACATCCAATCCCATGTTATATCTAACACATTCAATCCCATGTTATATCTAACACATCCAATCCCATGTTATATCTAACACATCCAATCCCATGTTATATCTAACACATCTAATCCCATGTTATATCTAACACGTCCCATCCCACCCAACCCGTGTTATATCAAACACATCCCATGTTATGTCAACACATCCCAGCCCATGTTATATCTAACACGTCCCATCCCGTGTTATATCGAACACATCCCATGTTATGTCAACACATCACATCCCATGTTATATCTAACACATCACATCACATCACATGTTATATCAAACACATCCCAACAAATGTTATATCTACCACAATGTTATATCAAACACATCACGTGTTATATCAAACACATCACGTGTTATATCGAACACATCCCCTGTTATATATATCACAACCCATGTTACATCTAACACATCCAATGTTATATCAAACACATCCCCTGTTATATCTAACACATCCCCTGTTATATCTAACACATCCCCTGTTATATCTAACACATCCCCTGTTATATCTAACACATCCCCTGTTATATCTAACACATCCCCTGTTATATCTAACACATCCCCTGTTATATCTAACACATCCCCTGTTATATCTAACACATCCCCTGTTATATCTAACACATCCCCTGTTATATCTAACACATCCCCTGTTATATCTAACACATCCCCTGTTATATCTAACACATCCCCTGTTATATCTAACACATCCCCTGTTATATCTAACACATCCCCTGTTACATCTAACACATCCCCTGTTACATCTAACACATCCCCTGTTACATCTAACACATCCCCTGTTACATCTAACACATCCCCTGTTATATCTAACACATCCCCTGTTATATCTAACACATCCCCTGTTATATCTAACACATCCCCTGTTATATCTAACACATCCCCTGTTATATCTAACACATCCCCTGTTATATCTAACACATCCCCTGTTATATCTAACACATCCCCTGTTACATCTAACACATCCCCTGTTACATCTAACACATCCCCTGTTATATCTAACACATCCCCTGTTATATCTAACACATCCCCTGTTACATCTAACACATCCCCTGCTATATCTAACACATCCCCTGTTATATCTAACACATCCCCTGCTATATCTTACACATCCCATCCCATGTTATGTCAACTTATGACATCCCTACCATATACAAATAAACCACACAAGTTACTTCAAGTTCTTAAACACAATTTTATTATACTTGCGTAAACATTTGAATTTTTAATAGGCTTAACTAATTCAATTCACTCATTTTCTTACTCGTCATTTGTAAACCCTAATCATTTTAGCCAAACGCCTAAAAAGCGCCCGCCCACGTTTTTAGTCATATCACATCATAGTAATTGAGCATATAAGTTTGAAATTTTTATCAATCCTGAAAAAGATTTTTACCTCACAATTCTGTGAATTTAAAAAAAAATAATTTTCTTCTTTTTAGTCCGCTTATAAAAACGTGTTTTTAAAAAAAATCTTTTTTAAAAATCCCTCATATTAACTTCGAAATCTTGTCTGTCGTCATCTCTTCGTACGTCGGTTGGGCGGAAAAAGAAAATTAAAAAATGACCCACTTCCCGTGATGCGATCGAGCTAAAATTTGGCACATGGACCCGTCTCACCTAACAATGCATCGTATCAAAATTTCAGATCGATCGAACGTACCGTAATTAAATTAATGCATTTTTAGTTTATCCTAATATAACTTATGTAATTCAAATTCACGGTTTGTTATTGTTTTTTCTTCCACGTGAGAGTTTGAGTTGACGCGTTGACGTTGTGCCGTTGTTACCGTTGTGACGACACCCCGTCACGTCCCATCCCCCGTTATTAAAGACAGGGGACATCACTCGGTGTCAGTCTGTAAATGTTTGTCGAGTTGGAACATAATCAATACTTTTAGTTCTGTCTCATATATAAGATATTTATAGTCAAAAACTTTGTTTTTACGGGTCTTTTTTTATTACTTCTATTTATTAAATCCCTTATATTAACTTCACCGCCGTCTCTGTCGTTCGTCGTCGGGCAGGAGGGCGGAAAAACAAAAGTCAATAAAACAAACCCGTAAAAACAAAGTGTTTGACTATAAATCTCTTATTTATGAGACATAACTAACAGTATTGATTATGTTCCAACGCGACAAACATTTACAGACTGAATCTGTCTTAACTCCCCTTTGCTTTATAACCCCGGGGGGGGGGAGGGGACGGGGGGGGAGAGGGGAAAGGTCTGGTCACCGATCGCTGGCCTGAGCTCAGCGTGACACGTAAAATGTAAACAAAAGCACACCGGTATATCGACGGATGGCGTCAACGTGTGACTGAACTTTCACGTGAAAAAAACAACAATAACAAACAGTGAAATTGAATTACACACGTTGTATAGAGATAAACTAAAAATGCATTAATTTAATTACGGTACGTTCGATCAATCTGAAATTTTAATACGATGCACTGTTAGGTGATACGAGTCTATCGATGCATTGTTAAGTGACACGAGTCTATCGATGCACTGTTCGGTGACACGAGTCTATCGATGCACTGTTAGGTGACACGAGTCTATCGATGCACTGTTAGGTGACACGAGTCTATCGATGCACTGTTAGGTGACACGAGTCTATCGATGCATTGTTAGGTGACACGAGTCTATCGATGCATTGTTAGGTGACACGAGTCTATCGATGCATTGTTAGGTGACACGAGTCTATGTGACAAATTTCAGCTCGATGGCATCACGGGAAGTTTAGGCGTTTGGTTAACATGATTGGTTTACAAATGACGAGTAAGAAAATGAGTGAATTGAATTAGTTAAGCCTGAGATGCGCCCGCCCCACGTTTTTAGTCATATTACATCATAGTACTTGAGTATATAAGTTTGAAATTTTTATCAATCCAGAAAAAAATTATACCTTCACTATTCTATAATTTTTTAAATTATTTTCTGCTTTTTAGTCCCGCTTATAAAAACGTGGTTTTTAAAAATCTTTTTTTTTACTTTTATTTATTATTCCTCAACTATAACACCGCAAGAAAATCAGCCGCTAGTCAGTAATTATCTGTTTAATTTGATTGACGAACAGCTGAATACAATGAAAGATAACACTTCACAACAGTAAACATTAAGAAAATACTTGAACTTACTATTTTTTAAACAATTATTTGATCTTTGATAATTAAACCCAAGCATCTTGTTAAATCCATACATTTCCCAGATAACGTTGAATATGTACCCAACGCTCTGAACGCACTAGTCAAAGGAACAGGATGAAGAAAAAAAACAGCACAATGCAAAACACAACCAACTTAGTGCGGAAATATGCCATCGTTCAATTATGGCCTCATCAGAGTTGGCGCATCGGGCGTGCAGTGCGATATGCGCCAATTAAACTTTACTGGAAATTTTTTTTTAAACGGTCATCGCAGTTTTCCTCGGCAGCCGTGTTAACGAAACGATGCTAAAATATTGAGTGCGTGTATTTTTTATTTATTTTTAAATTGGCATTGAAATCCTCTTACGTGTATTGAGACGTCTTTAAGCTAGGCTTGAGTTGGAAGCACGCTTGTAAACAAACAATGGGGGAGAGAGGAGTTTGAAAACTGTGTCCCAGTGAGTAAACAAGGTTGGGGGAAAAAGGGGGGGGGGTATAAATACTGCGTTTGCGTGAGTCAAGAAAGGTGGCAGTACTGTGTCTCAATGTGTCTAGAGACTGGGGCACAGTGTGTCTGAGTGTGTCTAGAGACTGGGGCACAGTATGTCTGGAGAGAGGGGTACAGTGTGTCTGAGTGTGTCTAGAGACTGGGGCACAGTATGTCTGGAGACAGGGGCACAGTGTATCTGAGTGTGTTTAGAGACAGGAGCCCAGTGCGTCTGAGTGTGTCTAGAGACTGGGTACAGTGTGTCTGAGTGTGTCTAGAGACAGGAGCACAGTGTATCTGAGTGTGTCTAGAGGCCGGGGCAGAGTTCGTATTAGTTTGTCTGGAGACATGGGCACAGTGTGTCTGAATGTGTCTAGAGAGAGGGGCACAGTATGTCTAAGTATGTCTAGAGACAAGTGCACAGTGTGTCTGAGTGTGTTTAGAGAAAGGGGCTCAGTGTGTTTGTGTGTGTCTAGAGACATGGGCACAGTGTGTCTGAATGTGTCTAGAATCAGGGGCACAGTGTGTCTAGAGACAATGGCACAGAGTGCCCGAGTGTGTCTAGAGACAGGAAAACAGTGTGTCTGAGTGTATCTAGTGACAGTGGCACAGTGTGTCTAGAGGCCGGGACACAATGTATTTGAGTGTGTCTACAGACTGGTGCAAAATGTGTCTGAGTGTGTCTAGAGACGGGGTTCAGGTTCTTCAACCCATTGATGTGTAAGCTTCTTAGATCCTTGATGAGGTCAGTGTAAACACGTTCATTGTTACAAACAACTTGACCGCTGGGCATCTTATAGCCGATGGATTGCTGCACTAGAAATTATATCCTCAGTCTTCAATCAGATACGTTAATGTGGGATAGAGCTTTTATTTTGTGAATCACTAGTTCTGTGACAAATGTGACGTTCACCATACAAAGTATATCACTAGTTCTGTGACAAATGTGACGTTCACCATACAAAGTATATCAGTAGTTCTGTGACAAATGTGACGTTCACCATACAAAGTATATCACTAGTTCTGTGACAAATGTGACGTTCACCATACAAAGTATATCAGTAGTTCTGTGACAAATGTGACGTTCACCATACAAAGTATATCACTAGTTCTGTGACAAATGTGACGTTCACCATACAAAGTATATCACTAGTTCTGTGACAAAGGTAACGTTCACCATACAAAGTATATCACTAGTTCTGTGACAAATGTAACGTTCAACATACAAAGTATATCAGTAATTCTGTGACAAATGTAACGTTCACCATACAAAGTATATCACTAGTTCTGTGACAAATGTGACGTTCACCATACAAAGTATATCACTAGTTCTGTGACAAATGTGACGTTCACCATACAAAGTATATCACTAGTTCTGTGACAAATGTAACGTTCACCATACAAAGTATATCACTAGTTCTGTGACAAATGTGACGTTCACCATACAAAGTATATCAGTAGTCCTGTGACAAATGTGACGTTCACCATACAAAGTATATCCCTAGTTCTGTGACAAATGTAACGTTCACCATACAAAGTATATCACTAGTTCTGTGACAAATGTGACGTTCACCATACAAAGTATATCACTAGTTCTGTGACAAATGTAACGTTCACCATACAAAGTATATCAGTAGTTCTGTGACAAATGTAACGTTCACCATACAAAGTATATCAGTAGTTCTGTGACAAATGTAACGTTCACCGTACAAAGTATATCAGTAGTTCTGTGACAAATGTAACGTTTACCATACACAGTATAACGAAATTTATTTAATTTTTTTTAAAAACTGTAGGATTTAGGTAAAGCACAGATATGTTCGAAAGCCGCCATATATCGACTAATTCTTAAGTTTTTATTTTTTTATTTTTTTACAAACCATTATGAAGCAGTCAGTACCGTTAAATGTCACGATCAGTCACAATCAACGCAGCGGGGAAATCTAATGACAAAATTTCGTAGTACATCGCCTTGCTCTCGTGTGAGTGAGGATGGAAGGTGCGGATTTCAAGGCTCCAATGTACTGCACCACTGGTACAACACAGACAAATATTTTTTTAGTTTTAATGCAGGCGTCAATTATACAAACAGTTTGTTCCATAGCCCAACAATGATCCATTGCCTGATGACTGGTTTACTACTTATAGGATCACACAATTTCGAAGGCCATCAAGACGGATATAGGATAAATTCAAGATCACTGGCAGAGGCAGTAACCAGAAGAATATTTCAAAATAGATCAACTGACGACAGAAAGCAGAAAAAAATGGAAATGGGTAACAAAGAGAGATGGAAATGGGTAACAAAGAGAGATGGAAATGGGTAACAAAGAGAGATGGAAGTGGGTAACAAAGAGAGATGGAAGTGGGTAACAAAGAGAGATGGACATGGGTAACAAAGAGAGATGGACATGGGTAACAAAGAGAGATGGAAGTGGGTAACAAAGAGAGATGGAAGTGGGTAACAAAGAGAGATGGACATGGGTAACAAAGAGAGATGGAAGTGGGTAACAAAGAGAGATGGAAGTGGGTAACAAAGAGAGATGGACATGGGTAACAAAGAGAGATGGAAGCGGGTAACAAAGAGAGATGGAAGTGGGTAACAAAGAGAGATGGAAGCGGGTAACAAAGAGAGATGGAAGTGGGTAACAAAGAGAGATGGAAGCGGGTAACAAAGAGAGATGGAAGTGGGTAACAAAGAGAGATGGAAGCGGGTAACAAAGAGAGATGGAAGCGGGTAACAAAGAGAGATGGAGTGGGTAACAAAGAGAGATGGAAGTGGGTAACAAAGAGAGATGGAAGCGGGTAACAAAGAGAGATGGAAGCGGGTAACAAAGAGAGATGGACATGGGTAACAAAGAGAGATGGAAGCGGGTAACAAAGAGAGATGGACATGGGTAACAAAGAGAGATGGAAGCGGGTAACAAAGAGAGATGGAAGTGGGTAACAAAGAGAGA
This sequence comes from Ampullaceana balthica, assembly GCA_944989445.1. Lineage (NCBI taxonomy): Eukaryota > Metazoa > Mollusca > Gastropoda > Lymnaeidae > Ampullaceana > Ampullaceana balthica. Next base: position 124,975 of record CALYLW010001014.1, on the reverse strand, counting down.
TGGACATGGGTAACAAAGAGAGATGGAAGCGGGTAACAAAGAGAGATGGAAGCGGGTAACAAAGAGAGATGGAAGCGGGTAACAAAGAGAGATGGAAGTGGGTAACAAAGAGAGATGGACATGGGTAACAAAGAGAGATGGAAGCGGGTAACAAAGAGAGATGGAAGCGGGTAACAAAGAGAGATGGAAGCGGGTAACAAAGAGAGATGGAAGTGGGTAACAAAGAGAGATGGAAGTGGGTAACAAAGAGAGATGGACATGGGTAACAAAGAGAGATGGAAGTGGGTAACAAAGAGAGATGGAAGTGGGTAACAAAGAGATATTGAAGCGGGTAACAAAGAGAGATGGAAATGGGTAACAAAGAGAGATGGAAATGGGTAACAAAGAGAGATGGACATGGGTAACAAAGAGAGATGGAAGTGGGTAACAAAGAGAGATGGACATGGGTAACAAAGAGAGATGGAAGTGGGTAACAAAGAGATATTGAAGCGGGTAACAAAGAGAGATGGAAATGGGTAACAAAGAGAGATGGACATGGGTAACAAAGAGAGATGGAAGTGGGTAACAAAGAGATATTGAAGCGGGTAACAAAGAGATATTGAAGCGGGTAACAAAGAGAGATGGAAATGGGTAACAAAGAGAGATGGAAATGGGTAACAAAGAGAGATGGAAATGGGTAACAAAGAGAGATAGACATGGGTAACAAAGAGAGATGGAAGTGGGTAACAAAGAGATATTGAAGCGGGTAACAAAGAGAGATGGAAATGGGTAACAAAGAGAGATGGAAATGGGTAACAAAGAGAGATGGAAGCGGGTAACAAAGAGAGATGGAAGCGGGTAACAAAGAGAGATGGAAGCGGGTAACAAAGAGAGATGGAAGCGGGTAACAAAGAGAGATGGAAGCGGGTAACAAAGAGAGATGGAAATGGGTAACAAAGAGAGATGGAAATGGGTAACAAAGAGAGATGGAAGCGGGTAACAAAGAGAGATGGAAGCGGGTAACAAAGAGAGATGGAAGCGGGTAACAAAGAGAGATGGAAGCGGGTAACAAAGAGAGATGGAAGCGGGTAACAAAGAGAGATGGAAATGGGTAACAAAGAGAGATGGAAATGGGTAACAAAGAGAGATGGAAGCGGGTAACAAAGAGAGATGGAAGTGGGTAACAAAGAGAGATGGAAGCGGGTAACAAAGAGAGATGGAAATGGGTAACAAAGAGAGATGGAAATGGGTAACAAAGAGAGATGGAAGCGGGTAACAAAGAGAGATGGAAATGGGTAACAAAGAGAGATGGAAGCGGGTAACAAAGAGAGATGGAAGCGGGTAACAAAGAGAGATGGAAGCGGGTAACAAAGAGAGATGGAAGCGGGTAACAAAGAGAGATGGAAGCGGGTAACAAAGAGAGATGGAAGCGGGTAACAAAGAGAGATGGAAGCGGGTAACAAAGAGAGATGGAAGCGGGTAACAAAGAGTGGAACAATTTCCTCGAAAGGAAACATAAAAGTTGCACCAGCTCACAAAAACCCCAAGGCGTGGATTCTGCTGATGTCACAAGAGAGTTGAAGTTTAATATAATCTATAATCTATAATCTATAATCTATAATCTATAATACTACATGCACGATAGTCTAACTTGCTCGTGGCACTCTAATGTTAAAAACGTACTTAAATAAAAATTTAAAAAGTCGTACAACTTTTCTTAAACGTATCTTTGTTGTTATAGTCTTTCAAAAATTATGTAACCTTATATAACATGAAAGGAACACTGGGACAAAAAGAAGGAACAGGGTAAATATATCCCACACAATGAAACATCACCTCAAAAATTATGTAACCCTATATAACATGAAAGGAACACTGGGACAAAAAGAAGGAACAGGGTAAATATATCCCACACAATGAAACATCAACTCAAAAATAATGTTAGAGGCCCAATCTCTCACCCCTATTTGAAAGTAAACTCTAGAATTTAATGATGGAACGGACGCATTGTCCGGAGTGTTCCAGTTTTCAAACGCGATGGGGTCAGTAGATGTGACCCTATGGTAGACTGATGCCACTTTAAGGACCCCATAGTCATGAGATTGACAGCACCTCGGGGAAAATGTGGGTCTTTAGCTGGGACCCTAAGGTAGACTGATGCCACTTAAGGACCCCATAGTCATGAGATTGACAGCACCTCGGGGAAAATGTTGGTCAGTAGATTTGACCAGATCATACCCATAAGTAATATCATACCCATAAGTAATATCATACCCATAAGTAATATCATACCCATAAGTAATATCATACACATAAGTCATATCATACCCATAAGTCATATCATACCCATAAGTCATATCATACCCATAAGTCAGATTATACCCATAAGTCATATCATACCATAAGTCATATCATACCCATAAGTCATATCATACCCATAAGTCATATCATACCCATAAGTCATATCATACCCATAAGTAATATCATACCAATAAGTCAGATCATACCCATAAGTCATATCATACCCATAAGTCAGATCATACCCATAAGTCATATCATACCCATAAGTCATATCATATCCATAAGTCATATCATATCCATAAGTCATATCATACCCATAAGTAATATCATACCCATAAGTCAGATCATACCCATAAGTCATATCATACCCATAAGTCAGATCATACCCATAAGTAATATCATATCCATAAGTCAGATCATACCCATAAGTCATATCATACCCATAAGTCATATCATACCCATAAGTCATATCATACCCATAAGTCATATCATACCCATAAGTCATATCATACCCATAAGTCATATCATACCCATAAATCATATCATACCCATAAGTCATATCATACCCATAAGTAATATCATACCCATAAGTCATATCATATCCATAAGTAATATCATATCCATAAGTCAGATCATACCCATAAGTAATATCATACCCATAAGTCATATCATATCCATAAGTCAGATCATACCCATAAGTCAGATCATACCCATAAGTAATATCATACCCATAAGTAATATCATACCCATAAGTCATATCATACCCATAGGTCAGATAATACCCATAAGTCATATCATACCCAAAAGTTATATCATACCCATAAGTCAGATCATACCCATAAGTAATATCATACCCATAAGTAATATCATACACATAAGTCATATCATACCCATAAGTCATATCATACCCATAAGTAATATCATACCCATAAGTAATATCATACACATAAGTCATATCATACCCATAAGTCAGATTATACCCATAAGTCATATCATACCCATAAGTCATATCATACCCATAAATCAGATCATACCCATAAGTCATATCATACCCATAAGTAATATCATACCCATAAGTAATATCATACCCATAAGTAATATGATACACATAAGTCATATCATACCCATAAGTCATATCATACCCATAAGTAATATCATACCCATAAATCAGATCATACCCATAAGTCATATCATACCCATAAGTAATATCATACCCATAAGTAATATCATACCCATAAGTAATATGATACACATAAGTCATATCATACCCATAAGTCATATCATAACCATAAGTAATATCATACACATAAGTCATATCATACCCATAAGTCAGATTATACCCATAAGTCATATCATACCATAAGTCATATCATACCCATAAATCAGATCATACCCATAAGTCATATCATACCCATAAGTAATATCATACCCATAAGTAATATCATACCCATAAGTCATATCATACCAATAAGTCATATCATACCCATAAGTCATATCATACCCATAAGTCATATCATACCAATAAGTCAGATCATACCCATAAGTCATATCATACCCATAAGTCAGATCATACCCATAAGTCATATCATACCCATAAGTCATATCATACCCATAAGTCATATCATACCCATAAGTAATATCATAACCAAAAGTAATATCATACCCATAAGTCATATCATACCCATAAGTCATATCATACCCATAAGTAATATCATACCAATAAGTCAGATCATATCCATAAGTCATATCATACCCATAAGTCAGATCATACACATAAGTCATATCATACCCATAAGTCATATCATACCCATAAGTCATATCATAACCAAAAGTAATATCATACCCATAAGTCATATAATACCCATAAGTCATATCATACCCATAAGTCATATCATACCCAAAAGTAATATCATACCCAAAAGTAATATCATACCCACAAGTCATATCATACCCATAAGTCATATCATACCCATAAGTCATATCATATCCATAAGTAATATCATACCCATAAATCAGATCATACCCATAAGTCATATCATATCCATAAGTAATATCATACCTATAAGTAATATCATACCCATAAGTCATATCATATCCATAATTCATATCATACCCATAAGTAATATCATACCCATAAGTCAGATCATACCCATAAGTCATATCATACCCATAAGTCAGATCATACCCATAAGTAATATCATATCCATAAGTCAGATCATACCCATAAGTCATATCATACCCATAAGTCATATCATACCCATAAGTCATATCATACCCATAAGTCATATCATACCCATAAGTCATATCATACCCATAAGTAATATCATATCCATAAGTCAGATCATACCCATAAGTAATATCATACCCATAAGTCATATCATATCCATAAGTCAGATCATACCCATAAGTCAGATCATACCCATAAGTCATATCATATCCATAAGTAATATCATATCCATAAGTCAGATCATACCCATAAGTAATATCATACCCATAAGTCATATCATATCCATAAGTCAGATCATACCCATAAGTCAGATCATACCCATAAGTAATATCATACCCATAAGTCATATCATACCCATAGGTCAGATAATACCCATAAGTTATATCATACCCATAAGTCAGATCATACCCATAAGTAATATCATACCCATAAGTAATATCATACACATAAGTAATATCATACACATAAGTCATATCATACCCATAAGTCATATCATACCCATAAGTAATATCATACCCATAAGTAATATCATACACATAAGTCATATCATACCCATAAGTCATATCATACCCATAAGTCATATCATACCCATAAGTCATATCATACCCATAAATCAGATCATACCCATAAGTCATATCATACCCATAAGTAATATCATACCCATAAGTCATATCATACCCATAAGTAATATCATACCCATAAATCAGATCATACCCATAAGTCATATCATACCCATAAGTAATATCATACCCATAAGTAATATCATACCCATAAGTAATATGATACACATAAGTCATATCATACCCATAAGTCATATCATAACCATAAGTAATATCATACACATAAGTCATATCATACCCATAAGTCAGATTATACCCATAAGTCATATCATACCCATAAGTCATATCATACCCATAAGTCATATCATACCCATAAGTCATATCATACCCATAAGTCATATCATACCCATAAGTAATATCATACCAATAAGTCAGATCATACCCATAAGTCATATCATACCCATAAGTCAGATCATACCCATAAGTCATATCATACCCATAAGTCATATCATACCCATAAGTCATATCATACCCATAAGTCATATCATAACCAAAAGTAATATCATACCCATAAGTCATTTCATACCCATAAGTCATATCATACCCATAAGTCATATCATACCCAAAAGTAATATCATACCCAAAAGTAATATCATACCCACAAGTCATATCATACCCACAAGTCATATCATACCCATAAGTCATATCATACCCATAAGTCATATCATACCCATAAGTCATATCATACCCAAAAGTAATATCATACCCATAAGTCATATCATACCCATAAGTCATATCATACCCATAAGTCATATCATACACATAAATCATATCATACCCATAAGTCATATCATACCCATAAGTAATATCATACCCATAAGTCATATCATACACATAAGTCAGATCATCCCCCTAAGTCGTACAAATTATTCTTGCGAGTGAAATTATAAACAAAATCTGAGATCATTTAAATTGTACATCGTAGCGTCAGTGAGTTCCTACCGAATGATGAGAGAGGAACTCTGAAAAAGTAAGGTCATAAAAGTCGTATTCAGACTCAATGAACTTGAAAGTGGACCAAATTAAGGCGAGTCCCAAAGCAGTTTGTTACCGAGTCACAAGCAGTTTGGGTAAGTCACAAGCAGTTTTGGTAAGGCATGCGTTTGTTTGAATAAAGCGTGACTCTAACCAGATTAACGTACAGTGTGCCGTGTTGCCCAGCCGTGGGGGCGAACGTTTATTAGTTAACTTTGTTTTTTTCAGCTGTAGATCGAGTCGTTGCGAACAGACCTTCAGGAATTCAATGTTTCACTCACGTCAAGGCTTGATGCGCAAGAAACTAGCGAAGTTATCATTGAGAAATGAGTTGAGAAGAAAACGTTGAGGGAAACTTTGGGAACAAGGAGGGAATCGAATGGCGTAGCACACAATGGGGCAACTTTGGGAACAAGGAGGGAATCGAATGGCGTAGCACACAATGGGGCAACTTTGGGAACAAGGAGGGAATCGAATGGCGTAGCACACAATGGGACAACTTTGGGAACAAGGAGGGGAACAGATGTCGTAGCATTTAAAAGAAAGGAAAAGACATAAAACGATAAACTCGTCGGAGTGTGGATTAACGATATTGACACGATGAGTTTACGAATAGCAGTGTATACAAGGCAAGGATTGATTGTCCGCCATCTCTGACGAGTGAGGATCATGTGGGCATATAACATTTAGGTATTAATCTCGTCATTCTTTTTTTTAAAAATTTGACCAGGTCATTTTCCACCTTAAACTCAAAGTTATTTCACACATGGGGCCGATATTTAATAACTCTTGGGTGCCAACCATTGTTCGCCAAGGCAGCCACGCGGATATTTGACCTACGCCACGCGGATATTTGCCCTACGCCACGCGGATATTTGACCTACGCCACGCAGGAGTTTAGAATTACCGTGGAGCTAAATTTTTGTAAAATATTGCCAAAAACAAAAATGGAGGCTGTGCAACTTTGCACACGAGGTTTTGTGTGTGTGTGTGTGTGTGTTTTGTTTTTTTTACTTTGCGCACTGACCAGCGAACCTTAGAGGGAACATTGCTGTCAACATTATTTAACTCTGATTTGTTGTGTAAGGACTGTCCGCTAACTCTGTAATATGTAATGGTATATCATAGGTTCGTACTTGGTAAGTTTCTGCAACACACAATATCATGTTCTCAGCTATTCAAAACGCCTCACATATCTAATAAGATTCGTGATGGGATTTTCCTGCAGATCTCTTAGCACATGTCATTGTGTCACATTCATGTATATATCACGCCACATTCATGTATATATCACGCCACATTCATGTATATATCACGCCACATTCATGTATATATCACGCCACATTCATGTATATATCAAATCACATTCATGTATATATCACATCACATTCATGTATATATCACGTTCAATCCTGACCAATTCAGATTTGAACATCAATCCGTCAACAATTACAAAAACTGAGCTGTTCACGACTGACAAGATTGATAAGCATTAGGGTCTTAAATTGAACAACACATGAGGAAAGCTTTTACTTTATTCCATTCCGTGTATTTTAACACATCAAATCCACAATGGGCAAAATCAAGTGTCATTAGCTTGAAGTTTTTGTGATCCACGGAAACATGGACTCTGAAGAAACATTTGATGTACAGACAAAATAATTTGTATAGTTACAGACTATCTACAGAGGCGCGTTGTAATTACAGACAATATTTATAGACTTTCGCTATCTACGTTCTCATAGCGTGTTTTTTGCTACATTGTATCTTAAGTGTGAGTAAAATAAGATATCTGATAATATGTCTACGGACACAAAAAATACCAAGGCTTAGATACACCCTTTCTACAGACAAACTTTTTTTTATAGAGACACACTAGGTCTACACACACTATGCAGACACACAACTGACCAATTGACCAAGGCAAAGAGACACCGTATGTAAAGACACGCTATATTTACAAAAACACTATATCTTCATCTACATACACACTTTCTCTACATAAACACTGTCTCTACACACACTATATCAACAGACACACTATGTCTACAGACACACCTGTCAATATACTACATATACAGACCGATTTCATCTATAGACACACAATCTATATACAGGCAAACTTGCTATACACACTATAAAGTAATGGGGTGAGACTGCAATCAGGCTTTTAAATAGGTACATTTATAATATAAAAACAGGGTATTAGTAGGCCTGATAAGACGTAACACAACAATTCGTTTCATTTGTGTACTATTTGTCCGTTGAGGAAGGCTCTTTGACGAAACGTTCGCTGTTGTGTTACGTCTTGTTAGGCCTACTAATACCCTGTTTTTATATTATAAATTTACCTATACACACTATATATACAGACACGAAATCTCTACGGACACAGTTCATCAACAGACACACCACCCCTACAGACACTGTTAGGACACAGCATCTCTACAGAAAAAATAGAAGACACACCACCTCTACAGATAATGTTAAGACACACTACCTCTACAGGCACTGTTAAGACACACCACCCTACAGACACTGTTAGGACACACACCTCTACAGACACTGTTAAGACACACCACCTCTAAAGAAACTGATAGGACACAGCACCTCTACAGACACTTTTAAGACACACCACCTCTACAGACATTGTTAAGACACACACCACCTCTACAGATAATTTTAAGACACACCACCTCTACAGACATTGTTAAGACACACCACCTCTACATACACTGTAAGACACACCACCTCTACAGACACTGTTAAGACACTATTTCTCCAAACGAAGCCTATAGCCCAGGCCGAGCCACCCTATTAATGTCTGTGACGGACGCGTGGTATCAGCTGATTCGCCCCTGACTCTGGAGAAAATGGTTATCGATTAGAAAGGAGGACGTTGTGTCGTCATGACATCACTGGAGTGAGGAAAAGTTGAGGACTGACTCTGAAGGTGTCCGTCTACCCATGGACGCTAGTGAAACATATTGGTTACATAAGAATTAAAAGATATGGGTAGGGTTGGATAAAGTGAAGTAGGCAGGGTTTGATATAGAGATGTAGGCAGGATTTGATATAGATATAGGCAGGGTTTGATATAGAGATGTAGGCAGGGTTTGATATAGAGATGTAGGCAGGGTTTGATATAGAGATGTAGGCAGGGTTTGATATATGGACGTAGGCAGGGTTTGATATAGAGATGTAGGCAGGGTTTGATATAGAGATGTAGGCAGGATTTATATAGAGATGTAGGCAGGATTTGATATAGAGATGTAGGCAGGGTTTGGTATAGAGATGTAGGCAGGGTTTATATAGAGATGTAGGCAGGGTTTGATATATCGACGTAGGCAGGGTTTGATATAGAGATGTAGGCAGGGTTTGATATAGAGATGTAGGCAGGGTTTGGTATAGAGATGTAGGCAGGGTTTGATATAGAGATGTAGGCAGGGTTTATATAGAGATGTAGGCAGGGTTTGATATAGAGATGTATGCAGGGTATGGTATAGAGATGTAGGCAGAGTTTGGTATAGAGATGTAGGCAGGATTTATATAGAGATGTAGGCAGGGTTTGATATATCGACGTAGGCAGGGTTTGATATAGAGATGTAGGCAGGGTTAGATATAGAGATGTAGGCAAGGTTTGATATAGAGATGTAGGCAGGGTTTGGTATAGAGATGTAGGCAGGGTTTGATATAGAGATGTAGGCAGGGTTTTATATGGAGATGTAGGCAGGGTTTGATATAGATATGTAGGCAAGGTTTGATATGGAGATGTAGGCAGGGTTTGGTATAGAGATGTAGGCAGGGTTATATAGAGATGTAGGCATGGTTTGACATATGGACTTAGGCGGGGTTTGATATAGAGATGTAGGCAAGGTTTGATATGGAGATGTAGGCAAGGTTTGATATAGATATGTAGGCTAGGTTTGATATGGAGATGTAGGCAGGGTTTAATATAGAGATTAGGCAGGGTTTGATATAGAGATATAGGCAGGGTTTTTGTAGGGTCGTTGGCAGGGTTTGATATAGGGATGCAGGCGGGGTTTAATACAGATATGTGAGAAGGGTTTGATATAAAGATGTAGGCAGGGGTTGTATAGGCCAATAGGCAGGGATTCATGTAGGAACATAGGCAGGGCTTGGTATAGGGGTGTAGTTGTGATACTGACTTAGATGAAGGGTGACCTCAATTCCAAAGGAACCCTTTGATCGACTGCGAGAAATATGTTTCTACCTTAGCTTAAAACTTGGAATATCGAAATTGCCACCATGGTGTGGAAACACAAATACAAACCCAGATTTAAGACAAGAATACACTATTTATTAGAGGTTTCACTATTTATTAGAGGTGATATTCTAAATGAATAATAAAGCACACATAGAGAGTTTCTCGCAAAAATATATAACCCTTTTAAAAGACACATTTTTCGTTCTCATATTTAATCTAAATATTAATTTTAATTTTTTTTAAAACCCCGTAAAAACAAAGTTTTTTTTTATTTTTTTTTACTATAAATCATTTATATACGAGACATAACTAAAAAAGAATGTTCATTACAATACGCAGCGCAAGTCAGTTTTATAAAATCCAAAATTTTAGTTATTTCTCCAAAAACATGTTTAATATAATGCGCACCGATCGGGAATATATTTTTTAGGGCTGTTAACGATTAATTTAAACTTCATCGTTAACTTTTGAAAAATTAACGAGTAGATCTAATTATCGATAATTTCGATTAAAGCCAAAAATTTAAATTTATGGTGTCATAAGTAACATTTATTAAAATACTTGTCGGAAATCGAAATAACACTGGAATGTCTTCTTTATATGACATCTTTTAACCAACAACGCAAACAGACAAGTGTATTGACATTATTTGGTTCAAGTGATGAGTGGGTCTTATTGACAACTAGGGGCAAGTACCCGGCTTCTCCCGGGTTTAACAACAACAGCAACAACAACAAAAACAGCAACAGCAACAACGACAAAAACAACAACAGAAACAGCAACAGCAACAAAACAACAAAAACAAAACAACAACAAAAACAACAAAATCAACAACAAAACAACAACAAAACAACAACTACAACAACAACAGCAACAACAACAAAGCAACAACAACAAAACAACAACTACAACAGCAACAACAACAAAGCAACAACAACATGAAGGACATTGACGTCACAGGGCAAGGGATGTGGACAACAACAACAACAGCAAAAACAACACAAAAGCAACAACAGCAACAACAGCAACAACAACAAAAACAACACAAAAGCAACAACAGCAACAACAACAGCAACAACAACAAAAACAACAACAGCAACAACAACAAAAACAAAACAACAACAAAAACATCAACAACAAAACAATAACAAAGCAACAACAAAACAACAACAAAACAACAACTACAACAACAACAGCAACAACAACAAAGCAACAACAACAAAACAACAACAAAAGCAACAACAACAAAGCAACAACAACAAAGCAACAACAACAAAAAAATTATTTTATGGCGATAATCGCCTTCTTGTTAATCTCGACACCAAAATGTTTATTAATTTGCATCATTATTTTACGTCTTAATTTTCAATAATTTTTATTTTATATAGCTCATATAGGGAAAAACTACATTTTGGGCCCCCGGGCCCCAGTATCTTATATATAAGGAACGAAACCTGTTTAATAACCTTTCCGGTATAATTTTGTGTACGTGTACCAAATTTCACGTTATTTGGTTGTCTGGATCTTGAGTTATTAGGGAACAGACAGACAACAAATGCGGCTTATATATATAGAGATATAACCAGCCGAGCTGAACAATCGTTCACATAGCTTTAGACTTTAGATTGTCTCAGCTGAAGTTTCAGATACTGTAGTGGATGTTTGGTTTGCAGGTAAGCGAAGTGTTAGAACCATGCTAGCAATTTTTCCTTTAAGCAGCGCGGCCGCGCAGATATTTGACATACGCCACGCAGGAGTTTAGAATCACAGCGCAGCAAATTTTGTAAAATATTGAACAAAAAATGAATGTTGTTCACGATTTTTTTTTAAAATTTGCACACGGACCAACGAAGCTTAGACTTAGAGAGAACATTGCACGCTAGGCAAACGATTTCTCTCAATGGACACAATAACCTTTATCAACACTTTGAACATTCACGACAGTCAATAGTTTAAAACCAAAATGTTCGTGTAATCGTCCGGAAATTAGTTAATATTTATCGGACACGAAATATTTTACTTTTTGACGTCCAATACATTTATAAGTGGTGAGTCGATAAATCGTTTAAAAAAAAATTCATCGTTAAAAATGTTTAACTATTAATCGAGAAATTAATCGTTAATTTCCACAGCCCTAATATTTTTTAATCCTTTATATTAACTCGTGGTGTCTGGTTGCTTGCTTGCACCCTTGCTTGTCGCCAAAACTTTGGATCAAATTTTTAACCCACTTCCTCGTAAGCTAGCGAGCTGAAATTTTGCAGGCAGTTTTGTACCAATGATAAACATAATGTATCAAAATTTCAGATCGATCACATGTACCGTAATTGAATTATTGATTTTTAAAATTATTTTATTTATTCCTATGTATCATGTAAGCGGCGTAACGTGGGTATGTGCCGCCCAGGGCAGAACCCAAATTTGCCGCGAAAAATATGTTAATGCTATAAGGTCCGTCCATAAATGACGTCACGCACCTATATTTGTGACGATGTGTGACGAGGGGGAGGGGGTTAAGATTGTGAGTACGTGAAAACACGCTACTTTAAATCAAAGTTCCACTTAAATATTCGATTTCTTACTATTTTTTATGACGTTTTACATGGATTCACGCGTGTTACGATATTACAGTGCAGTCTTACACTAAATACATACTAAAATGCAATAAATTGATTTGAAACATGCTCATTTTCAAATAGAAAATACTGCTTTTAGGGGGAGGGTCACAGCTTTGTGATGTCATATTGGAGGGGAGGTCTAAGTTTTTGTGACGAAGTGTGACGAGGGGGTGGGGGGTTAAAAATCGACACAAAATCGCGTGACGTCATTTATGGACGGGCCCTAAAGTAAAGATACCAGGTAGTCTTTATTAGAAAATAAAAATAAGGACACAATACATTTTTGTGTTATAAATCAAGAGAAAAGCTTCATTTCTTGAATAAAATTGAAGTTTTATGTTTTTCCTCATTGCACAATCTTTCATGTATCAATGTTTTCAGCCATACCATGCTCAATAGCCAAAATAACTATTGATTAGATAATCTTGATGTATTCATTATTGATCTTAATTAATTTTTTATTAACTTAATTTTAGAGAATCTAATTTTAACACATTGGAATTATTTAAGACATTGTTCGAATTAATGATATTATTTTAGGCAGGGTAACTTCTAGCCTAAATATCTAAAAAAACTTGAATAAATTAACTGGTCTTGAATTCATTTTATTCTTTTTTCCCCCCGTGGGGTTCAAATATTCCTTGTTTGACAATGACACGTGAGATATTTTGTATACTCTAATTTGAAGGCAAAATTTCAAAGTCCAGTATATTAGCTGGTGTACGAAAATCTTATCTGTTTTCTAAATTCGATATAACTGCCAAAAACTCACATGAATTTCTACAGTAATCTCATGTTATAATTATGAAGAATAAAACTTTCCACATAAAATTTTTATTAAATGTCAAAGCATCCTTTAGTATTCCATTAGTTTCTCTGTGAGAAGCCTCTGTTAAGCATTTTTGAACACTATACGTTTGTAAATAATTTCGGGCATCTTTGATATAAATTATAAATTAGAAAATAAAAAGATTTCATTGTGACTATCAAAGTTCCTGCGTCTGTTCGTGTGTTGAGCTTTTTGTCTGCATCTATCAATTCTTCTATAGCTTTAAAAATAACCTCAAAATAGCTCCATGGTATATTCACTATTTTGTATCCTGAATTCTGTTTAATGCATTGCTTGTAGAAGCAATTTGATATTCCAAACGAAGTATGGACATGGAAAAGGAATGCGTAACAACGTTCTAGTGTACTAAAACAGAGTTAGAGAGTTCGTTTCAGTAGGAGTATCATGTAAACAAAATTAGTAAAATGAACTTTTTGTGCGAGATTTGACATTGACATTTAATTTTTTGCGTTTTTCTTTAACTCCTGCATACTTTTCAGCCATGAAGAAATATTAACACACGTTGGGCCTCTGCAGTCCATTATTTTAAGATCATCATTTATTTAAAATCTTTTTAGAAATGTCGTAAGAACTCTTGCAACTTTGTTTTGTTCTTTATTAATAGTTTATTCTTTTTATCCAATCTATGATTCTTTCCAATTGCAAAAAAAAATTGGTAATGTTGAGTACTTGTTCATGAGTGGCTACATTTTGTGTTTGTGTGTGTCAAGTTTTAATTCCATTAGATAAGCAATTTTATTCATCATTTTTATTTATTCCACAAAATAAAGACATTAACATTAAAATAATTTTGCTTTGAAATAAAAGACCATATAACTACGCCAACAACTTTGTTCCAGTAGTTTACCTACGTTAAAATCGATTAAATGTACCAGCACATAATTGTCATGTTGGTACACTACTTCAGCCCCATTGTTTTTCAGTTAAGTGGAATTAGTTTTAGAAGTCTTTACATTAATAAAAGAATAGGAGTTTGAAATTTTGGCATTAGAAACGTCTAGGTATTTCAATATATATGTTAAACTTTATTATAATGTTATTTATTTTTAGAAGCAAATTAACAAAGAGGAATTTGCCGCCCCCCCAACGATTTACAGTGCCCCACATCCCCCCTCCAACAATGTGCCGCTCGAAGAAGTCGATTCTCTCATGTTTCAAATTGATAGGGTACAGTAAGATTTGCTTTTACAACAGGAAAAGCTGTCAAATTTTAAGAACCATTTTCGTGGGAACTATAAAAAAAAGTATTACAAGAAATTGACTTTTCGAAACAATCAATTTCTTGTGAATCCCAGAGTGTGGATTTAAACCAAATACCAAATATTGATTTTTTTTTCTGGAGATATCGGTACGTTTTAATGTCTGGCTTCAATCATCTCGGTTCTATATTTAACGAAATTTGATTGGACACAAATACACTGGTATTTACAATTTACAAAAAACCTTTCATTCCATCACACATTACAAAACATGTAAATGATTTTTTTTTAAATATAAAAACAAGTCCTACACGTCGACCAGCTAGATGTGTTTAGGTTCACGTGTGTTGGCATGTGTTTAGGTTCACGTGTGTTGGCATGTGTTTAGGTTCATGTGTTGGCATGTGTTTAGGTTCACGTGTGTTGGCATGTGTTAGGTTCACGTGTGTTGGCATGTGTTTAGGTTCACGTGTGTTGGCATGTGTTTAGGTTCACGTGTGTTGGCATGTGTTTAGGTTCACGTGTGTTGGCATGTGTTAGGTTCACGTGTGTTGGCATGTGTTTAAGTTCACGTGTGTTGGCATGTGTTTAGGTTCACGTGTGTTGGCATGTGTTTAGGTTCACGTGTGTTGGCATGTGTTTAGGTTCACGTGTGTTGGCATGTGTTTAGGTTCACGTGTGTTGGCATGTGTTTAAGTTCACGTGTGTTGGCATGTGTTTAGGTTCACGTGTGTTGGCATGTGTTTAAGTTCACGTGTGTTGGCATGTGTTTAGGTTCACGTGTGTTGGCATGTGTTTAAGTTCACGTGTGTTGGCATGTGTTTAGGTTCACGTGTGTTGGCATGTGTTAGGATCACGTGTGTTGGCATGTGTTTAGTTCACGTGTGTTGGCATGTGTTTAGGTTCACGTGTGTTGGCATGTGTTTAGGTTCACGTGTGTTGGCATGTGTTAGGTTCACGTGTGTGGCATGTGTTTAGGTTCACGTGTGTTGGCATGTGTTTAGGTTCACGTGTGTTGGCATGTGTTTAGGTTCACGTGTGTTGGCATGTGTTAGGTTCACGTGTGTTGGCATGTGTTTAAGTTCACGTGTGTTGGCATGTGTTTAGGTTCACGTGTGTTGGCATGTGTTTAGGTTCACGTGTGTTGGCATGTGTTTAGGTTCACGTGTGTTGGCATGTGTTTAGGTTCACGTGTGTTGGCATGTGTTTAAGTTCACGTGTGTTGGCATGTGTTTAGGTTCACGTGTGTTGGCATGTGTTTAAGTTCACGTGTGTTGGCATGTGTTTAGGTTCACGTGTGTTGGCATGTGTTTAAGTTCACGTGTGTTGGCATGTGTTTAGGTTCACGTGTGTTGGCATGTGTTAGGATCACGTGTGTTGGCATGTGTTTAAGTTCACGTGTGTTGGCATGTGTTTAGGTTCACGTGTGTTGGCATGTGTTTAGGTTCACGTGTGTTGGCATGTGTTTAGGTTCACGTGTGTTGGCATGTGTTTAGGTTAACGTGTGTTGGCATGTGTTTAAGTTCACGTGTGTTGGCATGTGTTTAGGTTCACGTGTGTTGGCATGTGTTTAGGTTCACGTGTGTTGGCATGTGTTTAGGTTCACGTGTGTTTACATGTGTTTAAGTTCACGTGTGTTGGCATGTGTTTAGGTTCACGTGTGTTGGCATGTGTTTAAGTTCACGTGTGTTGGCATGTGTTTAGGTTCACGTGTGTTGGCATGTGTTTAGGTTCACGTGTGTTGGCATGTGTTTAGGTTCACTTGTGTTGAGATAGGTCCCTCCAAAGAGGAAATATGTTGGAAAGATGAGGTGTGTCTCCACTCATACTGACTGTCCTGGTCCTGATGAGGCCCCTAAGTTTGAATATAGTGCTCAGAATAGAATCTATCCCCTTCTGCTCGAGAATCTATTTCCTACTAATCGAGAATCTATTGCCGGAATTGTATAAAATCTTAAACTCATATCACGTATTACTGACTTCCAATTTTTCAGTCCGAATCCGCTAAATTACGTGGTGTCAACTTGTAAGGAATTGTTCAATGAAAGGATGTTTAATTAAGTATGAGGATTTGTTCAGAAAGTCTCCTACAGTCCATGTCAAAGATAGCCCCCATTTGTTGGTGTTCTCATTGCGATCGGTTTGAAGATCTACGCGTGCGAAACGATCCATGGGAATATCCGAAGCGTTACCTTTTTTTCGGGTTTTACCCTTGCAGATACCGCCCTTGCGCATCAACTCATACTTCTTACAACAGTCAATACAATAACATGGACTCGAGCTGTCGGCATTGCAGCCTAGTCTCTGAAATAGCCGTGCACCTGTTGACTTCATGCCCCGAACTGGACATAGCCAGGGTTGGTGCTTAGGGCAGTGGGTGAATGATACCCTCATATAATGCCCAGCAGATGGATAAGGTTGCTGGGAGTATTCTGAAGCTTTATTTAATACAAGATTGGATTAGAACAATGTTACAAATTATTTTGTTTTTGAAATTCATTAATAAACATAATAGTAATTTTATAATTTATATAGCGCAGCACCCCAGCAAGCAACTGGGCTCTTGGCGCTTTACATAAAATTAGTAACGTTAGCTACGTTTATCTTCTAAAGAAATTTTTGATGGTGGTTTAAATAATTTTGAAAGTAAAGTTTGAAGAGATGCGTTTTTAGTGCAGTCTTGAAGGCCTTAGCAGTTGGAACACTGCGAATTGGTAATGGTCGAGAAATCCATTGTTTTGGGGGGCACAGAAGGAGAAAGACATGTCACCAAATGTTTTAGTTTGCGTCTATACGCGTGTCTGCAGAAAAGCGTAGCTGACGAGAGGGTGAGTAGACAGAGAGAGCAGTCAGGTAGCCAGGGCATAAACGTCTTTCTAACACTTATTTTTTTGGCTTTTTTCTTCCACCGCTCCGGCGATGACCTCCCATCGAGCCAAGGGACGCCACTGGACTCCAGACACCTGTGTATCGCTGAACCGCCCGCTATTCACCTCATTCGACTACATAAATCGTTTCGTCCACAACCGCGTGCGTCCAAACTGTTGCACCACTAGACCTTGTGCCGCAGTCGGTTAGTAATCTCCAATATTATCACTCGAGTGGAACAATTCATCGAATGGTGCGGACTGTTGCGAAAGCCTAATCAACCCAGGGGCGACCACTTAGCCTGTGAGCGAAATCGATGCTCTTATGAGAGGAATCGATCTATTTATCGCAGGGGGATTGATGAACACTCTTTAAAATAATCGAATACACATATACTTTGGGCCGATGCTATTTCCCATATTGGACTAGATATGTGTACATAAAGCGACTGATGCTATCTCTCAACAGCGCTGAATCAATAAACCCATACAGCCCGTGAAGACGTGTGGTGCGTTTTAAATGAATATGATGAAGGGAGAAATGCTGCAATATTTATTTGTTTAATTTGTGTGTGTGGAAAGGGGAGGGGGGGGACTAAAGGTGGGGCAGTAACAAAAGTGGTCGGATTTGAGGGAAAGGTAAGATGGATAGTGGGATGTTAGGGAGAGGCAAGATGTATGGCGGGATGTTAGGGAAAGGTAAGATGGATGGCGGGATTTTAGGGAAAGGTAAGAACTAGGGATGGAAGAGAGAATATGTTTTTGTTTTTGTTTGTATGTGTCTGTGTATCCGTGTCCCTGTGTGTGAGTGACTGTGTATGTTTATCCGTGTGTATGTATTATGTGTGCTGGGTGTAAAAGAGAGAGAGAGAGAGAGAAGGGTTGGGGGTAGATATTATGGCTTTCTTGACCAGTGCGAAAGGGGCCGTCTATAAATGACGTCACGCACCTAGGGGGGAGGGGGGCACATTTTTGTGACGATGCGTGACGAGGGGGAGGGAGGGGGTTGAAGAAATGTGACGTCATATCAAAAGGGTAACTTAAAATAAAACTTCCACTGAAGTATTTCGTCACTTACAATTTATTTAATGACTTTTAAAAAAAAATTTTTTTTTGAAATCAGTGTTTCTCAAAGTTCCGGTCGGTAGGCCACCAGACGCCGGTCGGCGTAAGTTATCAAGAAATGAAAATTAAATCTAATTATAATCCTTAAGTTTGAGAACCCATGAGAATGTATTAAATTGTTACCCTGCATCGTTTGATGTTGACATCAAAGCATTTGTGCTGTCACCGCCGCTCCGTTTGGTTCTCTCGCGGCAGTAGTGGGCGAACTTTTTTGGCCATTACCCCAAAATTTACACGTTTCTGTGTGCGTTACCCTCCCCCTCCCTCCCCCCCAAGACTGAGGTCCTGCTCATATGACTCGGGAATTTGGGGGAGTATCGTTAGCGAAAATGCAACTGGTGAGTTTTACAGGCATGGCAAGTGTCTAAAAATAAATTATCTGAATAGGATTAAGTATAGATATTTTAAGTCAAAATGACACGGAAAATCCTTTTTTTTTGGGGGGGGGGCGGGGTTGGGGTAATCTGTTTGATACAATTATAAACGTTTCAAGTTTGATATAATTGTTCGATTGGTTTTGGTCAAACGCCAAGAGTTCCTTTTTTTAAAACCCAAATGAGATAATTTACCGCTGTTCACAGATCCCTCGGTTAAACCACCCGATAGCGGTAGCCATTTAGTTTTCATCAGTTTATAAATCCCACAAGAGAATGCAACAATTTAAACATATTAAAAAAAACTAATTTAAAAAAAACCGTGAGCTTCGGAGTAAAAAGTTATGATAATATTGGATATTTTATTAATGTCATAGTATTTTTCAGTCTTCAACTTGCAGTATTACTGTATTTTGCGACGCACAAGATGACACCTTACTTTCCTGCACAAATGTGGGGTTCGCCATATTCCTCTTCCAGCGCATACCAAATAATTTTTAGAAAACATGAGATTTGATATCAATGTGGTAATTTTAGGTCAAATTCCTTTGATGTGCATATACTTAGCAGGAAAACTGTCCTGATAAGATCGAAATCAATTTGAGGAATCGTCCTGTATCTGTATGAAGAGCTCCAGGGACGAAACGGCTATGTCACATTTTTGTAGTTTTGAGATATTAACGTTTGAAAGTTTAAAATTATACAGATTTCCTATAAATTATTTAAATACATTTGAATTTCTAATAGGGTCAGAGAAATAATTTTTTCTTAAAACTTCATTCAGAGCATTCTACTTTTGATCCTCTATCAGATACAGGGGATAACTAAAACATTTAAAAAATGTCACTTAGCCGTTTCTAGGTCAATCAACAATAAAGTGATCCTTGTAATATCAAACGTCGAATTCGCGAGCTTAATCGCGAAGGATAATCACTTCAAATGGCTTTTGACATTACCGCTGCATTGCTCGTTAGCTGTCTTGCTATGCGTTGGTAACCAAACGAATTAAAAAAATTTTTTTATTCAAAACAAGCCGAATTCATACTTAATCGTATAGGGCTTTAAGCCTTGTAGGGGCTCATTTTGCTATCGCGTCAGTACAGGGAAAATCACGTCAAAAAGGGAAAAGAATGCACCGGTACCAGGTCAAATGCATAAAAAAATTCCTGCCGGTCGTCTAATACGAAACAGTTTGAGAAGCACTGGCTTACAATTTATTTAATGCCGTTTTACATAGCTTCACGCGCATTACGATATTACAATGTAGACATACACTAAATTAATACTTAAATTTTTTTAAAAAAGTGATTTTAAACATACTCATTTTCAAATGGAAAATAAGGTGTTTTTTGGTTGTGTTTTTTAATGTTTATTTTTTAGGGGGGTGAAAGCTTTGTGACGTATTATTGGAGGGGGCGGTCTAACTTTTTGTGACGACGCGTGACGAGGGGAGAGGGGGTGAAAAATCGGTCAAAATTGCGTGACGTCATTTATGGACGGCCCCTAACGTGACTGACCGCAACGGGGGGGGGGTCTTTTTTTAGGTTCCGAAATTCTTACGTTTGAATTCTTTATCATTGAATTCTTTATCAGTGTGCGTATGGGGGGGAGGATTGCTTGGGACAGCACCGGTGCGCACGGGTCAAAAAAGCTTGGGACAGCACAGGTGCGCACTGGTCAAAGAAGCTTGGGACGGCACCTGTGCGCACTGGTCAAAGAAGCTTGGGACAGCACCGGTGCTCACTGGTCAAAGAAGCTTGGGACAGCACCGGTGCGCACTGTTCACAGAAGCTCCAACAGACAAAAGAAAGGAAGGCTGAAATTAGACTTGGATAAATACATTTTGTGTGTAACCTGAAAAGCCTTGTGGGGAAAGTCTTAGTTACTTTCGTCCTACATATGTAAACGAAGATGAATGTGTGTTAAAATGTTAATCAGTAAGGGCATTACAGAATTTTAAAAATCTTCTCCTCATCAACATTTGATTAGTATTTATTAGAAAAGCTCAACCCTACAGAAGATTGCGTCACATGTGTTATGTTTTCTGTAGCTGTTGTTGAACAACCTGCCACCACGCCGTGTTTGTTTTTAATTTACTTTTTTATTTCATACGTCTAGCATTTATGGACACAATGTTCCGTTACAAATGTTCTATTTAAATTCAAACACATAATTTACCATAATCAAGTGAGACATGAGATGGTTATTACTTGGTGGTCGCGTGGGTCTGTCTGTACGTAGCCTGGAGAATACGGGCACTCTCTTGTGTTATGTTGGTGTGAATCGAGTGGTTACTCTGGCTTACGCACTAAACAAAGTAACCAGTACTGTAACAACACTAAGAAATGACCGATTCACAAAGAAGGAGTAGAAAGAGACTTTGGTTAAGTTCATTGTTACGTTAAACACCATTTTAAACGTCTCCCTGTCAACTGAAACTTGTGTAAGAAATTTTTCGAAACTGAAATAAATTGAAAGTATTTCATAGATCGAAAATGAGCAAAAAAAGTAGCAAGTAAGCAGGCTTTACGGCAGCATGAACTAAGAGCTAGCGAGTAGTCTAGCTTTACAGCAGAATAAGCCATAAACTAACGAGTAGTCTAGCTTTACAACAGAATAAGTCATAAACTATCGAGTAGTCTAGCTTTACAACAGAATAAGCCATAAACTAACGAGTAGTCTAGCTTTACAACAGAATAAGTCATAAACTATCGAGTAGTCTAGCTTTACAGCAGAATAAGCCATAAACTAACGAGTAGTGCTTTACAGCAGAATAAGCCAATACACTAGCAAGTATTCTAGCACTCAATTCAACTGAGAGAGTTTGTGCTGGAGATTCTAAACAGTCGCTAATTAATATTCTTGCATATGTTGTTTAAATATGTCAATGCTTTAATGCACTGCATGTTATTTTAACAACTTCTGGACTTCAATGCTCACTACGTTAATAAACAAGTTGAGTAATTGTGTACGTGTAAGGGTCAAAGTACTGTACTCGGGACTCCAAGAGACCTGGATGAACGGAATGCGTTCCGTCCACAAGCCACAAATTAGGGGCGGATAATACTCGCCTTATCCCAGGCGATTACGCCCCTGATAGGAATGTGTTTATTTCTGGAACTGACTCATCGACTTGCGTACAGGTCAACAGCGATACAACGGTGGTTTATAGGTCATCGTAACTGCAACAGTGGTTTATATGTCATCATAAATGCAACAGGGGTTTATAGGTCATCAGAAATGCAACAGTGTTTAAAAGGTCATCAGAAATGCAACATCGGTTTATATAGGTCATCATAAAAGCAACAGCGGTTAATATAGGTCACCAGAAATGCAACAGCGGTTTATAGGTAATCAGAAATGCAACAGTGGTTTATATGTCATCAGAAATGCAACAGAGGTTTATATAGGTCATCATAAATGCAACAGCGGTTAATATAGGTCATCAGAAATGCAACAGCGGTTTATAGGTAATCATAAATGCAACAGTGGTTTATATAGGTCATCATAAATGAGTCACCCAGCTCCGAATGGGTACCTAACACTAGTTAGGCGGCTGGGTAATACGTGGAACCCCCATAGCCGAGGCCTGTGAACTATGCATCACTTGCCAACAGATCATCCGTCATGGTCTGTGGACGCAATTATCTTCTGCATAGAAGGAGCGTCTGTATAGATAAGATAAGAAGATAAATGCAAGAGCGGTTAACATAGGTCATCAGAAATGCAACAGCGGTTTATAGGTCATCAGAAATGCAACAGCGGTATATAGGTCATCAGAAATGCAGCAGTGGTTTATATAGGTCATCATAAATGCACATTGCTTCTTAGGTCATCCTTCACTGTGGACCTCGTGCTCGCCACCACAAAGCCCACACCACGCCCACCTCACCTCACAGGGACACGCTGTTAACACGGCCATCCACCTCACCGCCCAGGGACACGCTGTTAACACGGCCGTCCACCAAACAGCAGGGGTCGTCTCGCTGATCAATAGAACCTATTTGAGGAACGTGTTACAAGGATTACATTCAGTCGACAAATCCCCGGAGGACCCAAGGATCCCAGCAAAGTATGGGGTCTCGGTTTTTTTTGGGATATAGTAAAAGCCGGAAGTATGTGGTATTAAAAAAAGCGTGGAAGGGCAAATTTCGCTGTTGTTGAGAAGGGAATCATTTTATTATTATTACACGCTTTTATTTAAGTCACACTGTTTGTATGTTGTATGTTGTATCCGTCAAATCTTGTAACGTAAAATTACACCTTTTCTGATGATCCTAGAGATCTCAAAATTTTACCACAGATAGATCTTGGATGACAATGCATTGTATCAACATTTCAGATCGATCGAATGTACCGTAATTAAATTAATGTATTTTTAGTTTTTGTCTGTATAAAATATTAAATCTCACATCAATGAGCCACGCCTCAATTCGCCTTAGAGGGATACAAGATAGGTACTCTCTGGTAGTGTGTTAGGTACTCTCTGATGTATATTAGAGTTTCTATTACCAGTGATACATATTCACACAGTTTTAGTAAAGTATCCTTATCCATTCAGACGATGCTTCGTCAAAAACAATAAAATAATCCTGAAAAATACCAAAATTGTACAAATTAATTAAATAATAATCTTATCTTATCTTATCTGTTTACAGACGCTCCTTCTATACAGAAGATTATTGCGGCCTACGCTTATCTATGGTTTGTGTTTAGTCCTGCATTTTTTTTAGAGATTTAAATGTTGATAAAGTGTTGGTTTTCCTGGATTCTTCAGGCAACCCATGCCAAGCCCGAATTCCGGACGGGAAGAAGGAAAACTTAAATAATCCATCAATTTTACGAAACCAGTTTGTCAAATCAGAAAATAAATAATAAATAAAATAGTTGTAACAAATCTGAAATCATTGTAATCTTTTTGTAATATGTAAACAATAGAATCACCAGCTACCCAGGGTATAAATCAAGAGTAATGTAGATCACTGTGATACTTTGTTGGACAAAACTCGAATAACGGCATAATATTTTGCTGGTTTGTAGTGTACCGTGAATATAGATCTACTAGGAAATTCTTGGCTGATCTTTTTCATAATTAAAACAATTTTTTAAAATTTGTATACAAATTTTGATTTAAAAAAATTTAAATACGTATTCGCTGAGAGCTACATTCAAATGCTTATTTTTTTTTACTTCATTCGCAGTCAGCTACCATGCTAATATTTGAGCCGCGGCTTAATCGAAAGTCTCCCTCAAATGTTTAAACAAAAAAACAGATCCTGCTTCAAAAGTAGTTTAAATACTTAATCGATATCAAAATTAAGATGAAAACAAAATGGCGGTATCATTTTCGTTACAGTTAAACGTCTCTGTCAGCTGTTGAAAAGGGTTTGGAAATAATTCTCCACTTTGCAACTACATTAATACAGACAGTTGAACTACATTAATATAGACAGTTGAACTACATTAATACAGACAGTTGAATTACATTAATACAGACAGTTGAACTACATTAATACAGACAGTTGAACTACATTAATACAGACAGTTGAACTAATTTAATACAGACAGTTAAACTACATTAATACAGACAGTTAAACTAATTTAATACAGACAGTTGAACTACATTAATACAGACAGTTGAACTACATGCTAGATACGACCGCGGCGTAGCATACGCCGCAGGCTTGCTCACAGAGAGTGCAAAGAAAGGGGGAAAGAACGGATACAAAACTACAGCACGAAGAAATCAAAACAACGCGAGTAAACGTCGGTGGGGGGGAACGAGCGACGCACTGTTGGTCTCGAGACATTGGCACTGCAGTTACCTACTTGCCTACCAGCCTTCACCACCCTAGCTTGCCAACCATAAACTGTGATTTTAAACAGAGGCGTCCATAGAGTTGGTACCACCCAGTGTGGCAGTACATGGTACCATCCAGTGCTGCAGTGCATGGTACCACCCAGTGCGGCAGTACATGGTACCATCCAGTGCGGCAGTACATGGTACAATCCAGTGAGGCAGTACATGGTACCATCCAGTGAGGCAGTACATGGTACCATCCAGTGCGGCAGTACATGGTACTATCCAGTGTGGCAGTACATGGTACTATCCAGTGAGGCAGTACATGGTACCACCCAGTGCGGCAGTGCATGGTACCACCCAGTGAGGCAGTACATGGTACCACCCAGTGAGGCAGTACATGGTACCACCCAGTGAGGCAGTACATGGTACCACCCAGTGAGGCAGTACATGGTACCACCCAGTGCGGCAGTACATGGTACTATCCAGTGTGGCAGTACATGGTACTATCCAGTGAGGCAGTACATGGTATTATCCAGTGAGGCAGTACATGGTACTATCCAGTGTGGCAGTACATGGTACTATCCAGTGAGGCAGTACATGGTACTATCCAGTGCGGCAGTACATGGTACTATCCAGTGCGGCAGTACATGGTACTATCCAGTGAGGCAGTACATGGTACTATCCAGTGTGGCAGTACATGGTACTATCCAGTGTGGCAGTACATGGTACTATCCAGTGAGGCAGTACATGGTACTATCCAGTGCGGCAGTACATGGTACTATCCAGTGCGGCAGTACATGGTACTATCCAGTGAGGCAGTACATGGTACTATCCAGTGCGGCAGTACATGGTACCACCCAGTGCGACAGTACATGGTACTATCCAGTGCGCCAGTACATGGTACTATCCAGTGAGGCAGTACATGGTACTATCCAGTGCGGCAGTACATGGTACTATCCAGTGCGGCAGTACATGGTACTATCCAGTGAGGCAGTACATGGTACCACCCATTGCGGCAGTGCATGGTACCACCCAGTGAGGCAGTACATGGTACCACCCAGTGAGGCAGTACATGGTACCACCCAGTGAGGCAGTACATGGTACCACCCAGTGAGGCAGTACATGGTACCACCCAGTGCGATAGTACATGGTACCATCCAGTGCGGCAGTGCATGGTACCATCCAGTGCGGCAATGCATGGTACCATCCAGTGCGGCAGTACATGGTACCATCCAGTGCGGCAGTGCATGGTACCATCCAGTGCGGCAGTGCATGGTACCGTCCAGTGCGGCAGTGCATGGTACCATCCAGTGCGGCAGTGCATGGTACCATCCAGTGCGGCAGTGCATGGTACCATCCAGTGCGGCAGTGCATGGTACCATCCAGTGCGGCAGTGCATGGTACCACCCAGTGCGGCAGTACATGGTACCACCCAGTGCGGCAGTGCATGGTACCATCCAGTGCGGCAGTACATGGTACCATCCAGTGCGGCAGTGCATGGTATCACGCTCTAACGACGTAGTATACATTTCCGGATGTTCCCCAACACTGGACCACACGTTAGACGGAAGTTTTGTCCGGCGCCTACAGAGATGTTGAAGAGAAAACTTGAATATGTGACCGAAGTGCGTCTGAGCCTCAGCACTATCTTAAATGTTAGGAACAGCCGCCTTCCAGTCGATAATATTTGACTCGGTCTCGTTGCCAGGCCCATTAGGACAAAAAATAAATGTGTTATTAGATGAACCAAGGGAGATAAGTGCTGTTGAAATTATACATGCAGGCAAACATCAGAGATCTAATTGTTGCCGAGATTATCATTGATGCGCATAGATGACTTTAAAAAAAAAGGGCGAAGTGATGGGTGCAAGAATAGATTCGCTTGAAAGGTCACAAAGGGAGGCAAGTTATGGAAAGTGATAAAGGGTGATTATAAGGTGATCCGTGATGGAAATAAAGCAACAAAAACAAAAAAAAACAACAAAAAAAAACAATGAGAGGAAAGTCAGGCAGAATTAATAAAGGGGAAGGTAACTAAGAACCCATGACATTCACAGGAAAAGTGGGAGGAGGGGCCTGTGGGGTACTAGTCGCAACGTAAAAAGGGGGGGGGGTAACTAGCTGTGTTGTGCAATTAATGAAAGGGAGGTTGGTCGCGGAGGGCGATAATACAAGGGGAGTTAGCCGAGGGGAGAAAATAAACCCACAACAACTCGGCATTAAGGTAATTAATCGAAAGAGCAGCAAATCGCCGTCCAGGCAACACGCAGCATCAGACAGGGAGAGAACCGAGTCGAGTCACGCCATACAAGGCATTGGTGAAGTTGTGGACGGGTTCGGTGTACATTGCAATACACGGGACATTTGTAACTCTTCCCGCCGGACTCTGCATGGGAACTGAGGGTGGGTTGGAATGGTGGTCGAGTGGCAGCGCGCTCGACTGCCGTACCGATGGTCACGGGTTCGAATCCATGTGAAGGCAATGATTTGTTTCCCGGGGCCTAGGGCGTCCCTGAGTCACCCAGCTCCGAATGGGTACCTAACACTAGTTAGGCGGCTGGGTAATGCGTGGAACCCACAAAGCCGTGGCCTGTGAACGCTGCATCACTTGCCAACAGATGATCTGTCATGGTCTGTGGACGCAATTATCTTCTGCATAGAAGGAGCGTCTGTATAGATACGATAAGATAAGATAAGATAAGATAAGATAAGAATGAATTGTTCAACAAAACCCACCAATTACTTTTAAAAAATGTTTTGTATAGGGAAACCCGCCTTAACGTACTCATCTTGAACTCATTATATTATAGTGCACTCACCACCCATAAGGAGCACCTCGCTGTAGTGGTTTATAAAACGCTGACATCGTCTGTTTGAAGCAATCACTAAAATAAATCTAACACTCAATATCAGATAAGCATAACTATTCCAGAAACTCTTGATTAGTGCCGAGTGCAAGAGTTTTGGGCTCCGTGCAAATTCCGAATTCTGGAACGTCTCAAATTTCTAATTCTGGAACGTCTCAAATTCCAAATTCTGGAACGTCACAAATTCAAAATTCTGGAACGTCTCAAATTCCGAATTCTGGAACGTCTCAAATTCCAAATTCTGGAACGTCACAAATTCCAAATTCTGGAACGTCTCAAATTCCTAATTCTGGAACGTCTCAAATTCCAAATTCTGGAACGTCACAAATTCCAAATTCTGGTACGTCTCGAATTTCAAAATTTAACGACACAAACTTCATGAAAAGCGCTGGCACTGGTCACTGATGAACTCATCCAATGAACTCATCCAATGAACTCATCCAATGAACTCATCCAATGAACTCATCCAATGAACTCATCCAATGAACTCATCCAATGAACTCATCCAATGAACTCATCCAATGAACTCATCCAATGAACTCATCCAATGAACTCATCCAATGAACTCATCCAATGAACTCATCCAATGAACTCATCCAATGAACTCATCCAATGAACTCATCCAATGAACTCATCCAATGAACTCATCCAATGAACTCATCCAATGAACTCATCCAATGAACTCATCCAATGAACTCATCCAATGAACTCATCCAATGAACTCATCCAATGAACTCATCCAATGAACTCATCCAATGAACTCATCCAATGAACTCATCCAATGAACTCATCCAATGAACTCATCCAATGAACTCATCCAATGAACTCATCCAATGAACTCATCCAATGAACTCATCCAATGAACTCATCCAATGAACTCATCCAATGAACTCATCCAATGAACTCATCCAATGAACTCATCCAATGAACTCATCCAATGAACTCATCCAATGAACTCATCCAATGAACTCATCCAATGAACTCATCCAATGAACTCATCCAATGAACTCATCCAATGAACTCATCCAATGAACTCATCCAATGAACTCATCCAATGAACTCATCCAATGAACTCATCCAATGAACTCATCCAATGAACTCATCCAATGAACTCATCCAATGAACTCATCCAATGAACTCATCCAATGAACTCATCCAATGAACTCATCCAATGAACTCATCCAATGAACTCATCCAATGAACTCATCCAATGAACTCATCCAATGAACTCATCCAATGAACTCATCCAATGAACTCATCCAATGAACTCATCCAATGAACTCATCCAATGAACTCATCCAATGAACTCATCCAATGAACTCATCCAATGAAGTAAGAAAAAATATTGTTTGTGGCCACAAGAGACTCCAGGTTGGGTAATTCCGGATCATTGGTTCTCTCTGGTACGGCGGTTGATCTCTCGTGAGTGGAGATCACTGTTTGACCGCTAAATGTCATCTCGACCTTGGCAGCAGGTACTTGAGTGGAACACCAACAGAACCGCGCAACTTCCAATACCTTTCACGCCTCTTGATTCTCATTTCGTTCTTTAAATTTATTATACTTTTTTTAATACTTTGAAAACTAGGCTTGGCTGTAAAAAAGCAGGTCTTCTGATATTGTTTTAATTGCAATATTTCTTCTACTGGTCTGTCTGAGATACAGCAGACGACGACTGCATCGTGGAAGAGACAGTGTCAGAACTCCTCGGTATGAGGAACGGAAGTAACCGTAAGACAATGGCAGCTAGAAATGAATACTTGAACGGTAGGAATAGTTGGGGGCCGTCCATAAAGTACGTCACGCTCCAGAGGGGGGAGGGGGGGGTATAAGAAAGTGTGACAGTTTGTGACCGGGGGAAGGGGGGGGGGTCCGGCCGTGTGTGACGTCACGGTATTTTATATTAAATTTTAATTATTTTGTTAATTAAAAAACAACATTTTGTTCGAAAGTGTGAAGTACTTAAGGGGGGGGGGTTTCTGAGATTTGTGACAGTTTGTGACAGGGGGGAGGTGGGGAGTTAAAAATGGTCAAAAATAGCGTGACGTACATTATGGAACTTCCCCTTGTGTGCTTCAAAATTTAGTGTAAAGATTTTTTTTCTTTAAAAATAAACTTACCAGGTACATAATTAAATGATGTCATATTTGTATAGCTCCTTTGAGAAATTCTTGTGTTCCTCTATAACTTCAGTTATTCAAAGAAAGTTATTAGGAAAGCGTCGAAAAGATTTAAAGTCTTTGAGTCCATGAAGTAAAACAAAACAAAAATTAGTTTCTTTATACTAGTCCCTTGGAATAGTCCGGAATATCATGTAAACAAAACTTTTGCAATGTCTCATGACCCTTAAAGCTCTACCCAGCTTTCAATCCACATAAAGATTCATTAAGGAAACCCACATGGGTATTTTGCTGGAGTATGGCTTTAATCCATTTCTAATTTCTGGCCCAGCTTTCCCCACACCTCATCCACTCTGACCTTGACGTATGAGGGCAGACTTCCTCAACTACAACTTCTCACATGAATACTTGAAATTTAAAAACAATCTATATTTATAATTCAGCAAAGCAAGAGCGAGTATGTCAAAATAAGCAGGAGGAATGAACCTCGCTGGGGTCGACCAATCAGTTTATGGTTGGCAAGCGGAGGTGGTGGAGAGGGGGTGGTCATCGAGACCAAATATGCTGCTTGAGTTCACTTTCGTTGTTCCTTCACAGAATAACATGCATTTCGTAGCACGCGGAAGGTCCTAGGTTCAAGCCCCAGAACAATCACAAGACGAGTGCAAATAAGCTTGACGGATGACCCTCCGTCGCCAGGGTCAGCCAATCACAGTTTATGGTTGGCAAGCTAGGGTGGTGCAGGGCGCGGTGCAGGTAGCTAACAGCAGCGCGCATGTTTCGATACCAACAATGCGTCGGTGGTTCTCCCCCTTCCCTCGAGGTTCACTCACATTGTTCTGATTTCTTTGTGATGTAGTTTGTGTCTGTTCTCTTTCCACTTTTCTTTGCACTATCTATGAGCAAGTCTGCGCAGTATGCTAAACTGTGGATAGTATCTAGTTTAAATTAATACAAAACTCATTTTGCTGATATCTTATTTTTCCCTCCCCCTATTTTTTTGAAGTCGAAGTGTTTTTTGTTTAGTTTTAAGATTGACTGCTGAATATTTGGTCTAGCAACGTCTGCTGCAACGTTCGAATCTTCTCGTCAGGACGTCTCAAAATCTCGAAAAGAGACCATTTAACTAACATATGTCCCCGGGCGCCAGGGACAGGGGCGCACAAATGGGGCATTCAATGTCACATTATAATATAGTGCACATACGTAAATTTGTAATTTACGGGGAAGCGGGGTGGCTAATGTTATAATATCCTGGCTACGCCTCTGATGTGTCGTGGCGTCATTCATACCAACGTGTCGTTCAGAAACAAATGAGTTGCATGTGTCGCTCAAACTTATCCACAATAATCGCGTGTCTTTGGATTGACTCAGCCGCGTAAATATTTTTGGCCATCACGCATTTTGTCTGTACTGGAATTCTTGACATCATTTATTCTAATAATCTGACGACTCAAAATGCCGCTTTTGTCTCTTGCATTCCACACTTGTCACTAAATCATATCAGTACATCATATCAAAACATCACATCAAAAAATCATATCAAAACATCATATCAATACATCATATCAATACATCAATCAAAATATCATATCGGTACATCTTATTAGTACATCACATCAGTTTCGGTTTTCATCAAAAAACTTTTTTCTGTCAACTTTATTTACCTGTTCCACCAACTTCCCAATCATATTTAACCACCTATTCCAACAATCTTCTGTCAACTTTATTTACTTTTTCCTAGGGCCGGATTTAGCCATTGAATCGGTCAATGCAAAAGTTAAAAAAAATAATAAATTGCGCCTCTGTGTAATTACAATGTAAGCAATCTTTAACAAAAATTGATATGGCTTTTTAAAAATATTTTTAGGTAACTTCCGAAAAACGCAGTAACTACCTGAAATACTTTTGATTAGTTTTTACTCATAATACTTCATTAAAAAACAGGTACCATGACCATAATTCAGACAATATTTTAACGAACTTTTAGTTCAGAGAATTCTCTAATTAGTCTAGAAACATCTAAGCTGTTACTGGGTTCATATTCAATTACTAATATAGCGATGTCTGACAATCTTGTTTGAGATGTTGCTGTTCTCAAAAAGTTATTGATTATTTTAAGTTAATAAAAATTACGTTCACCGGACATAACACTTATTGGAAGAGTTTGCGGAATTCTTAGAGCAATGCTTCCAAAAGTACCAATCTTTTTCCAATAGAAAACACACCAGTGAAATTTCATCACAAATTTTTCGGCGGTTTCTATCCGATGATCTGTTAAAAGGGTTTCCAAATCTTTGCAATCTGCCAAAATTTACAGAAGAACTAGATTCTAGCAGTTCTTATCTTTGACATAAAAACAGAAGTAACTGTTGTTATGTTGCAGCTGAAAAATATTAGTTCTAAGGACTTGATTGCAGGGGGTTAAAGAATTATATATATATATTGTCGTGTCCATCGATTATGGTCTCACCCTGATTTTCATCAAATTGTCTTTTAGTCCTATGAACGCCATGCCTACGTATTTAGTCAAATTTTTGATCTTCATGTATTTCGGATGCCATTACTCCAGCATGAACAAGGATGGCATTAAAGTGGTTGTACGATCTCAAATAATTATTAAAACCATAAATAATAGTAATTAAAAAAAAGGGGCTTTCCAATAGTTTTCTTGTCAATGTAATATCATAATTTTTGCCCTGCATTTGTTTACTAGTGAGATTGACGTGATTTAATACCTCATATCATTGCACGAGAGAACAAAGAATTTTGAACTAGTCCAGGTGCTTCATCTCTTATTGAGCTATCTATATCTCTGTTCTCGTAGAAACTCGGCAAAGCATTATATATTTTGACCTATTTTATAACTCAACGACTTTAAAGCATCAACTCGACTTTCCCACCTGGTGTCATTGAGAAGTTATAAGCTTAGTTCTTCAACGTGCTTAAAAAGAATGGTCCGTCTGAAAGTCGATGAAGAAAACAATTAGTACAAATTTTGGAAAGTATCAAAGAAGTTGGCTCCTTCTCAAGATTGTTTGACCGTTTTATTTATGACCAGGTTAAAGGAGTGGCTACCACATGGTATTATTTATGACCAGGTTAAAGGAGTGGCTACCACATGGTATTATTTATGACCAGGTTAAAGAATTGGCTACCACATGGTATTATCATTTTGAATGTTCTTTCTAAAGTATGTGTTTTTAATGCTGTTTTTAATGGGGTTTTAACCCCTACTTAAATGTTCCTACATGACAGGATCGAATTTAGCAAGTAGTTAGACTAGCTTTCAGAATATTCCATATCTTCCATCACTTTCATATAAATTTTCATTACTGGCTTTAAATGCCAAATAGCTTTGGCCTAAAAGTTTGACGATCGAAAACACACGTTGAAAACAGCGTCCAATGCCGGATTTTCTGCATTCCAAAATCTTTGTGAGGTAGCATGGAGGTAGCATGGTTATAACCATCGTTTGAAAGCGATGAAGATTTAGCCACTACAGAATACACCAACCAATATATGTTAATATTCTCGCCATCGCTGAGATGTCTTGTATGTGAACCTACGTCCCTTCGTATCAGTAGCTAAATCAAAGATGTACAGTATACCCCATTTGTGTTGGGCGACGGTCAGTGTCGTAACAATGTGGGGCAATGGAGGCCGAGATACAGAGGCGCCAACAAAATGAGGCTTACAACGTTACATTATAGTGAACTTTGTTTAAACGAGACGGTTCGGGGCGCAGAATTTATCATTTTTATATTTTGTCCTCCGGGCGCAAAATATTCTTGTAACACCTCTCGTCATGAAACTCACTTCGGCCCGTGTTATAATCTAATTTTCGCTTTACATTATTATTTTTTATTATTTGCAGATTGTTTAAAAGGATACGTTTATATAATTTACCTTTAAAAAAAGTATATTGAGACTTATTTATTTGGATTTTTTAAATTTATTTTTTATTTTATTTTTTTATTTCAGTATTCGGAACGTTCCTCCAGAGTTGCATAAAATGAATTTTGCGTCCCTCGATTTTTTACTAAGTGCCGGTGCGCGTACAAACGGAGTCAACACAAAACACATACTCCGATAATGTCTCTTTAAAAAATTAATTAAATTAAAAAAATAAAAAAATCATGTATTACATATGAATCAGTAAGAATTCGCCTCACATCTACATAGAAAAGGTCTGTCGATCTAACTTATTTAAAACCTTACAGATTCTGCAAGTCATGCCTTTAAAAAATAAATAATCTGTTATTTCTCCCCAACCCCCACCCCACCCGCATGTGTCCTCTTCATCAAGACGCCTAGTACTTAACTCAGTGGTTCCTAACCTTTTGGGGTCCATGCACCCCTTCAGATGCCCAAAAGAGTTCATGCACCCCCTCGTGAAACTTGCAGAAATTGCATAATAAACTATGTTTATTTTAGGAACACAACAGTTTTGACAATAGGCAACAGGGAATTTAGTGAGAGATCTGTTGCTTCTTATGATCAATCAGCGATTTAAATTTGGAGACTGTTTTGGACAAAGCCATAATCATGTCATCATCAGCATTCAACGTATTCCTTTCATTGGTTTTAATCGTCAAAGGTGTGGAGAATCTTGCTTCACAGAGATAGGTTGTGGCAAATGGAAGGAGAGTCAGTACTGCTCTCTTGGCTAGATGTGGGTAGGAATCTAGCTGGGCGCACCAAAACTCAATCAAGGTATTGCAACTTAAGGCACTCCTCAGTACTTCTCTGGTTCTCAAATCAATCAGGTCATCTTTAGCAAAGTCACTGTCTATGTTGTCTAAGTCATAGAGAAAAGGATTGCGAATCCAAAGATCTTTCCTAGCAATTTCTTGACAGAAATACCCATCAAAGGACCTTTGCAATGTTGAAAGGTGCTCTGAAATTTCCCCTTTGATTTTGTCAGGCAGTGATCCCTCAGTGCTTCCTTCTGCACCAGATATTACAACTTCATCCAAGAGTGGAAAGTTGCCCAAGTTTACAAAAGAGAAATTCCTCCTTCGGCAATCCACAGTGAACATATCTCAGAAATACAATAAGCTGACTGCATTGTGATACATCAGTGGATTCATTCAGCTACATGCTAAATGGAAAAGGACTGCTTCTCATCTCGCACAAGACTTGATCCAGAATGTCTGCAGCCATGTCACTAATCCTTGAATGAATAGTGTCATTGGACAAAGGAACTTTCTCAACATGCTTCCTCTGCTGGTGACCACACATCAGTTCCACCATCTCCAGAGCACAAGGCTTCACCAAAGGTCTCCAATGGTGTGGGGCTTCTTGTTCTTTGCAATAAGATATGCAACCTTGAATGATGCCTCTAGTGCAGATTTCTGTGACAAAGAAAAATCCAAGCTTGGGCAAGGTACCTGAGGTCAAGAAGCGAGCTCTCTTCTGCTTGAAGACCTCAACACTGTCCTTGGAATTGTATGGATGGACTTTCTCCAAGTGCTCTCGTAGTCTAACAGGCTTCATGTTGTCATTGCACAAGATTTTTCCACAGTGGAAGCACTGAGGCTTTTGTGTTCCATCTCTCTCTCCTTTTTTATTATTTATTAACGATTTTGAGGGGGTGATGACAATCGGAAAGTCGTACCAGTCACAGGCAAATTTTTAACTGACGAAGTTGATGTTTTTAATGACCGGAATTGGATGCTCAACTCAAGATTTTAGGTTTCAATGACGAATAATGGCGTAAAAATAACGTTTTTAAGACCTTTGCAGCGTACAGAGCAATAAAAGTGGAGGGAAAAAATCCCGACGTTTACATCCGCTCAAAACAGTTGGAGGGTCACCGGAAGAGATTTATCTGACGTATTTGATGACAAAATTAAATTATTTTTAGAAAACTGTGACGTAAAATACATAATTCCGAAGAACACGTAGAGCGAACCGTTTATTTGCTAAAGTTTTTCCGTCAATTTTCGACATGCGCAGAACGATGTGCGAATGAGTAAAAAAAAATGGTTGTATATGGGCACCCTTTAACGCGGCATGCCTTGCTTATGGTTTACATTTTCAGATTATCAGTTTTCTTTCTTTTTTTTACTTCTTTTTTTTCCCCCCTCTTTTTCTTTTTTTTTCTCTGAATGGTTCATGCACCCCCTGGAACCTGCTCATGCACCCCTTGGGGGTGCATGCACCACTGGTTAGGAACCCCTGAGACTTAACTGATAAAAATGCTACTCTTTGAAAGGGAGGGCGGAAAAAAATAACCCTGCGTATTGACGCGGTCTTTTCTTTTCTCGGCGCACAGTCGCGATAAATGGTGACTTTCTAAATTTAGAGTGTCAACTCTAAATACCGCCAGATCAATGTAGGTCTACCATTCCAGTTGTTATTTTATTTTTTTTAAGAGGTTTCCAAGCAGAACATTTGATCAGAAGATACGTGGCAGGTGATTTTAAAAAAAAAGTATTTTCAGCAGTCAACGATTTCTCATTACGATGCAAGGTGGGATGCGTGTCTGAGTATGTGTCTGAATTTGGGTGTGTGTGTAATGGGGGTGCCTGAGGAAGAGGTTTAATCGGGGAAGAATGTTCGGAATGTCCTTCATTGGCGCGATTATTTCCCGTAAGAAAAACAGAGTATGACGTCACACTGAGCTGTGAGTTTCGGAAGACTTATTCCATATTTACAACAAGTAAACAATGGCGATGTCAGCTATTGAACAGTGACATTATCAGGTCTATATGGCAGTTGATAAAATAATGGTCATCTTGACAATAACACACGTCTTATATGGACATGCTGGTTATATGGACAAGAACATACTGCTTATATGGACAATAACATACTGCTTATATGGACAAGAACATACTGCTTATATGGACAATAACATACTGGTTATAATGGACAAGAACATACTGCTTATATGGACAATAACATACTGGTTACATGCAGAGCCGTCTTTACACCATTTAGGCCCCCTGGGGCAAAGAAATAGTGTTGGGCCCCTGGGCAAAAGAAAGAGTGTGCGCAGGAATAAAAAAATAAATATACATAATATATATATATATAAACATATTCACATGGGGCCCCTATGATCGTTGGACCCCGGGCAAATGCCAAAAGGGCATATGCGTTAAGACGGCCCTGGTTACATGGACAGTAACATACTGGTTATAAGGACAATAAAATACCGGTTATATGGACAAGAACATACTGGTTATATGGACAATAACATACTGGTTATATGGACATGCTGGTTATATGGACAATAAACACACTGGTTATATGGACATGCTGGTTATTATGGACAATAACATACTGGTTATATGGACATGCTGGTTATATGGACAATAACATACTGGTTATATGGACATGCTGGTTATATGGACAATAACATACTGGTTATATGGACATGCTGGTTATATGGACAATAACATACTGGTTATATGGACATGCTGGTTATATGGACAATACCATACTGGTTATATGGACATGCTGGTTATATGGACAATAACATACTGGTTATATGGACATGCTGGTTATATGGACAAGAACATACTGGTTATATGGACATGCTGGTTATATGGACAAGAACATACTGGTTATATGGACATGTTGGTTATATGGACAAGAACATACTGGTTATATGGACATGCTGGTTATATGGACAAGAAACATACTGGTTATATGGACATGTTGGTTATATGGACAAGGATATACTGGTTATATGGACATGCTGGTTATATGGACAAGAACATACTGGTTATATGGACATGCTGGTTATATGGACAATAACATACTGGTTATATGGACAATAACATACTGATTACATGGACAATAACATACTGGTTACATGGACATGCTGGTTATATGGACAATAACATACTGGTTATATGGACAATAACATACTGGTTATATGGACAATAACATACTGATTACATGGACAATAACATACTGGTTACATGGACAATAACATACTGGTTATATGGACATGCTGGTTATATGGACAATAACATACTGATTACATGGACAATAACATACTGGTTATATGGACATGCTGGGTTATATGGACAAGAACATACTGGTTATATGGACATGCTGGTTATATGACAATAACATACTGATTACATGGACAATAACATACTGGTTACATGGACAATAACATACTGGTTACATGGACAATAACATACTGGTTACATGGACAATAACATACTGGTTATATGGAAAATAACATACTGGTTATATGGACAATAAACATACTGGTTATATTGACAAAAACATACAGGTTATATGGACAATAACATACTGATGACATGGACAATATCATACTGGTTACATGGACAATATCATAATGATTATATGAACAATAACATACTGGTTATATGGACAATAGCAACTTAAGAATAGCGACAATAAAATCAGATTTGGTTGTACAATAGGCGGTATTAAGGAAGTAATGTAACCTGTATTTGGTCAGTAATGTAACAGGTATTTAGAAAACGTAATGTAACATGTATTTGGGAAGTAATGTAACATGAATTTGGGAAGTAATGTAACATGTATTTGGGAAGTAATGTAACAGGTATTTGTGCTGTAATGTAACAGGTATTTAGAATAGTAACATACAGTAACGCAGCGTAACTAGGATTACTTCTACCGTGGCTGGGGGTGTTAGGCCTTTATAAATATCTTTGATGAGAAACACCCACCCACCCAATCCCAGCGTTGTAGTTCTTACAATACTTGTGACATACCAGGTCGATACTCATGAGCAGACCAGTTATTCGCAACATAAATACGACGGGTCATTCAAACACCGTTATATTTGGACAATGAAGGAAACATCGCAGTACATTAAAGTGTGAAGTATTTTACAGTTTTAATACTTTTGTCACATTGGGATCACACGCCCCTGGCAACGGTCTAGACATCAGCCCATGTCAGGTTCTCCGTCGTCTAACCGGATATGAACTTCCGCGCGCGTGGCGTAAATCACGTGACATAAATGTAAAAAGGGGAGAAGAAAACGTTGTGATAAAACTGAAGTTGTTCCGAGAAGTCTAAGTTGGAATAGAGACATCGAACATTCTTAAAGAATTACACTTGAAGGGACCAGACAGCACCAGACAGCACCAGACAGCACTCAGAAAATGTTGCCTAGAGACTCAGAAATAGCCTAGCAAAAACAAAGCTTTTTCATTCATTTATTGGCTAATAACGGGAGTTAAGAGGATAGCTACCGGAGTAAAAAAACACAAACTATTTACTTTCTAGAGAAAAGACCGTGTGGGTTTTGATGCCCATTTTCTATGCTCTTAAAATCATGTTTGTCTGTCATGTCATTTGTTTCTATCATGTCATTTGTTTCTATCATGTCATTGATACTGTCATGTCATATGTGTCTGTCATGTCATATGTGTATATCATGTCATATGTGTCTGTCATGTCATATGTGTATATCATGTCATATGTGTCTGTCATGTCATATGTGTATATCATGTCATATGTTTATGTCGTGTCATATGTTTCTGTCATGTCATATGTTTCCTGTCATGTCACATGTGTCTGTCGTGTCATATGTGTCTATCGTGTCATATGGGGATGTCGTGTAATATGTGTCTATCATGTCATATGTTTATGTCATGTCATTTGTGACTGTCATGTCATATGTTTCTGTCATGTCATGTGTGACTGTCATGTCACATGTTTCAGTCATGTCATGTGTGACTGCCGTGTCATATGTTTCTGTCATGTCATGTGTGACTGTCATGTCATATGTCTCTGTCATGTCATGTGTGACTGTCATGTCATGTGTGACTGTCATGTCATGTGTGACTGTCATGTCATGTGTGACTGTCATGTCATGTGTGACTGTCATGTCATGTGTGACTGTCATGTCATGTGTGACTGTCATGTAATGTGTGACTGTCATATGTGTGACTGTCATGTAATGTGTGACTGTCATATGTGTGACTGTCATGTCATGTGTGACTGTCATGTCATGTGTGACTGTCATGTCATGTGTGACTGTCATGTCATGTGTGACTTTTATGTCATGTGTGGCTGTCATGTCATGTGTGACTGTCATGTCATGTGTGGCTGTCATGTCATGTGTGACTGTCATGTCATGTGTGGCTGTCATGTCATGTATAGCTGTCGATGTCATGTGTGACTGTCATGTCATGTGTGACTGTCATGTCATGTGTGACTTTTATATCATGTGTGACTGTCATGTCATATGTGACTGTCATGTCATGTGTGGCTGTCATGTCATGTGTGACTGTCATGTCATGTGTGACTGTAATGTGTGACTGTCATGTCATGTGTGACTGTCATGTCATGTGTGACTGTCATGTCATGTGTGACTGTCATGTCATGTGTGGCTTTCATGTCATGTGTGACTGTCATGTCATGTGTGACTGTCATGTCATGTGTGACTTTTTATGTCATGTGTGGCTGTCATATCATGTGTGGCTGTGATGTCATGTGTGGCTGTCATATCATGTGTGACTGTAATGTCATGTGTGGCTGTCTTGGTGACTAAGTAGATTTGACAAACCTTCAATTGAGAGGAAAGAAGTAATTCTGATTTAAATTATATGCTTACTTATAAACTCTAAAGCATCTCTGTTTTTTTAAAGAAATTAAGAAATATCCCTTATTAAAAAAATAGCTTCAAAAGTAATTATTTATGAATTTTCAATCATTTTGTTTATTTAGTCATTCTTAACTTTATAATAATTATAAAATTTATGAGGTATTCTTATTTAATTTGATGCTTAAAAATTTGGATCCCAATCTTACATGACTGTCATTTCTTTTTCATGTTTCCTTTTTTAAAATGACATTAATTTCCTTTAAAAAATGTTCAGTTCTTTCAAGCTCCGTAGTTTAAAGGGATTTTTCTCAAGGCTAATTATTTTCCCTTTTCTCAAATTAATAGGTATAAGTAGGGAAACTTACTCAAGTGAGATTTTTTATACTAATTTAAATAATTTTTAATGTTTTTATTTTTACGGATGAAGGCATTTGCAACAAAGTTGAACATAAATGTGTATTGTGTTTAAGATAAGAACTAATGGATTAAATTAACGCTTTATTTATGCAAGTAGCTGGGCCTTACAGCGCTTCACATAAAAATAGTAAAACACGTTTAATAAACAATGTATTAAATGTAAGAGATACATATCATATCTACAACATATAAACGACATTACAGGGTACATATAAGCTACGTTTATCATTCATAGAAATGTTTGTTCACTCAATTAATTTTGAAAGTAAAGTTTGAAGAGATGTGTTTTTTCTGCTGCAATGACGAACCCGTGCGATTGGCTCATAGGAACAAGTTCCTCTTGCGGCACAAAAACAATGGTCTGTGTGTACCTCCGTGTCCACAAACATACACCCCTCCTCACTCCCTCATTAAACATTAAAACCTTCCCCCAGACAAAGTCTTCCCTTGTCTTCCCACATCAAGCACTCGCAGCATTAGGGCTAATATACGGTAACTGGAACAAAATGGCAGCAGTTTGTTGGGATTCACTCTCTGCCCATGCTGGAGAGGGCGTGGGGCGGAACGTGAGTTAAAAAGTGGGGGGGTGGTGAGGAGGAAGAGAAATGCAGGTGAGCTGTTACCTAGCAACCGAGGTCACGAGTTAAAAATTAGGTCAAGTCAGGACGAGATAAGAATGAACAGTAACCGTTATTATTGTGAGATTTTGGTGTGCAAGGCTGGCCACTCACTGTCTGTACTTCTAACCGTTGTTGCTGTAGGAGTTGGTGTGCAACAGTGCAAGGCAGACCTGTGGGCTGTGGGTCCGTCGTTCAGTCTCTGTTTAAACAACGCCATCTCCAAGAAAATAAATGTTGATTATTCTCATTCAACATTTGTGTGTTGTGTGCAGGCACATGTCCTGTGTTTTGACTAGGGCTGTACCGGATTCAAATTCTTGAAATCCAGCCGGAGCCGGATTTATGAAGTGAAATCTGGAATGATCCGGATTTGTAAAAAAATGGCCTGATTCCGGATTTGCCAAAGCCAAAATCCGGTACACCCCTAGTTTTTTACAATATCTTTGTTATAAGAAGGTGTGGTAGAGGCGGAGAACAACCCATAATTGTTGCTGAATGTGTTGCGAGTATGGTGGTTTTTTAAGTGAATAAAACTTATGCAAGAGACGGATATAGTATAATGTCTTTGACTGCCATAAAAATTAATGAAGCAGTACCACCCCCCACCCCGCCCCGCCCCGCCCCCCCCCCAAAACGAGCGCATTTTGAGACCCCCTCTCCACTAGCTCGATGATGATGATTTAAAACAGAGGCATGGTATGCAGCATGAGCAGACGCAACCAACAGATGGCGCTGTGTAAACTCCACCAGGAGCGTGTCTGCAGTAGGTTTGTTTGGGGCTGTCAGTCAGTCTACAGTCTACAACAGAGCTTCTCAAACTTGTTAGTATGGCGGACCGGCAGGAGCTGTTCCATTGCACCAGGTACCGGTGAACAATTTTCCCTGCACAGACGTGGTAGCGACATGAGCCCCTACATGGCCTACAGACGTGGTAGTGACATGAGCCCCCACATGGCCTACAGACGTGGTAGTGACATGAGCCCCCACATGGCCTACAGACGTGGTAGTGACATGAGCCCCCACATGGCCTACAGACGTGGTAGTGACATGAGCCCCCACATGGCCTACAGACGTGGTAGTGACATGAGCCCCCACATGGCCTACAGACGTGGTAGTGACATGAGCCCCCACATGGCCTACAGACGTGGTAGTGACATGAGCCCCCACATGGCCTACAGACGTGGTAGTGACATGAGCCCCCACATGGCCTACAGACGTGGTAGTGACATGAGCCCCCACATGGCCTACAGACGTGGTAGTGACATGAG
This sequence comes from Ampullaceana balthica, assembly GCA_944989445.1. Classification (NCBI taxonomy): domain Eukaryota; kingdom Metazoa; phylum Mollusca; class Gastropoda; family Lymnaeidae; genus Ampullaceana; species Ampullaceana balthica. The sequence goes on along the minus strand of CALYLW010001014.1, from coordinate 81,944 downwards.
CCCCCACATGGCCTACAGACGTGGTAGTGACATGAGCCCCCACATGGCCTACAGACGTGGTAGTGACATGAGCCCCCACATGGCCTACAGACGTGGTAGTGACATGAGCCCCCACATGGCCTACAGACGTGGTAGTGACATGAGCCCCCACATGGCCTACAACCATAAAACATTTAGCATGAATTCGGGCAGTTATATTCAACATATAATCCAACATTTTTGAAAAAGAACAATAACTTGTCTTTCACTTGTCTTCACTGTTTCCATCATCAAATTGTTTAGAAAAGTCAGAAATCATTTGATGATCAACATTGGGGCCGACCATAAAGTACGCCACGCTATTTTTGACAAATTAAACACCCCCTCCCCCTGTCACAAATCTTGGACCCCCCCCCCTCCCAAAAGTACATCACACTTTCGAACAAAATGTTTTATTTATAAAAATAATTAAAAATTAATATAAAACACCATGACATCACACATGGCCGGACCCCTCCCCTCTCCCCTCTGTCACAAACTGTCCAACTTTCTTACACACCCTCTTCCCTCTGGAGCGTGACGTACTTTATGGACGGCCCCATTCATGTTGTTTTTTTTCTCTTCGTAACAGCGACGTCGTCAAAACTAAATTTTTTAAATTAAAAAAAATAATTAAATAATCGTAATATTCACTAAAATGTGACGATATAAATTATTAATCTGATCATTTAAATATAGTTTGTCATTTTCTGTCGGATCTTACTTGGGTCTGTTCAAAACTTGCATCTATAACAAACTAACACAACCAAAAAACGAAACAAAAAACAAAACAAATATATATAGAGAGACTGGCGCAGGACCGGGATGCCTGGAGAGACTTTGTTCGCGGCCTATGCCCCAGATGGGACGAAGGGCGATGATGATGATGATATAATAATATATATATATATATATATATATATATATATATATATATATATATATATATATATATATATATATAAATATATATAAAAATTGAAATTAATATCATTTAGTTTATTCTTTGTTTGTGCTTATTGTTGAAAAAATTGTCATATTTTTAGGGTTAATATTAATGGCTGCAAGTGGAAGAATATAATGTTTTCCTTTCCTTTCTTGATAATTTCTGCGGATCGGCAGCTGATGGTACGCGGACCGTTGTGTTGGTATCAGACCTGCCGGGGGGGGGAGGGGTGGGGGGGGGGCTCTCAATATTTTAACAAACTGTTAACAAGCAACAGCAAACAAGCAAAAGTTAAGTGTAACAAGGTTTGATGAGTTATTTGTGTGTGAACAGTTTCTGATCCCTCCACCAGAGCTTGTCACCTCGCCGCAGTCAGTGGTTGACATGATATCAGTGGATGGACAGCGACTTTCTTCTAGCCCGGTGCTTCTCAAATTTTTTAGTACGGCGGACCGGCAGGAATTTTTCCATTGCACCAGGGACCGGTGAACTTTTTACCTGTAATGACATGGTAGCAAAATGTCCCTTTTTGTTAACTTCTGCGGACCGGCATCGGATGGCCCACGGACCGGCACCGGTCCGCGGACCACCACTTTGAGAAGCACTGTTCTAGCACACATCAGTTTTACACGGGGGGTGGGGGGTGGGAGGGTTACATCAATCATACAAATCATTATATTTAAAAGTCAATCATACACCTTGACAGACCGATAATGCACTGGGATCCGCCAATCATAAACTGGGATAAACAATCATACCAATCGTTCAGTGGGATACACAATCATACCAATCATAAACTGGGATACACAATCATACCAATCGTTCAGTGGGATACATCAATCAAACTTTCCACCTTGCCTGACAGCAGTCTCAACTGTCCATGATAGTGGTCCAGATCAGAAACTGTCTCTTTTATGTTTGTGTTCCAGGAGACGAATTTACAGCGGTTTATTTTCAACAACATTGTTCATAACTAACTGGCAGGCCTCAGTGGTTGGTTTTGGGACGCTGAATTTAATTTAAAGTATATTACATGAATATTTTTTAAAAATATATAAAACATAAATAAATAGCATTTTTTTAAAAGGAAGTTGCTATTCAGACCTGGATTCGTATAGCGTGTGATTGCTATTCGGAAATGATAGTCTTAGTAATCGAAAAACCTAGTTTGCTTGGCGAATAAGTGATAATATTAAAGTATTTTCTTTATAAGTTTAAAAAGCACAATTTTCATCAAGCCTTCCTGGTCTAATGGCAGTGTGATTCCTGGTCTAATGGTAGTGTGATTCCTGGTCGTATGGTAGTGTGATTCCCGGTCTAATGGTAGTGTGATTCCTGGTCTAATGGTAGTGTGATTCCTGGTCTAATGGTAGTGTGATTCCTGGTCGTATGGTAGTGTGATTCCTGGTCTACTGGTAGTGTTATTCCTGGTCTAATGGTAGTGTGATTCCTGGTCGTAAGGTAGGGTGATTCCTGGTCGTATGGTAGTGTGATTCCTGGTCTACTGGTAGTGTTATTCCTGGTCTAATGGTAGTGTGATTCCTGGTCGTAAGGTAGGGTGATTCCTGGTCTAATGGTAGTGTGATTCCTGGTCGTATGGTAGTGTGATTGCTGGTCTAATGGTAGTGTGATTCCTGGTCGTATGGTAGTGTGATTCCTGGTCTAATGGTAGTGTGATTCCTGGTCTAATGGTAGTGTGATTCCTGGTCTAATGGTAGTGTGATTCCTGGTCTAATGGTAGTGTGATTCCTGGTCTAATGGTAGTGTGATTCCTGGTCTAATGGTAGTGTGATTCCTGGTCTAATGGTAGTGTGATTCCTGGTCGTAATGGGTAGGGTGATTCCTGGTCTAATGGTAGTGTGATTCCTGGTCGTATGGTAGTGTGATTCCTGGTCTAATGGTAGTGTGATTCCTGGTCTAATGGTAGTGTGATTCCTGGTCGTATGGTAGTGTGATTCCTGGTCGTATGGTAGTGTGATTCCTGGTCGTAATGTAGTGTGATTCCTGGTCTAATGGTAGTGTTATTCCTGGTCTAATGGTAGTGTGATTCCTGGTCGTATGTAGTGTGATTCTGGTTAACGGTAGTGTGATTCCTGGTCTAATGGTAGTGTGATTCCTGGTCGTATGATAGTGTGCTTCCTGGTCGTATGTAGTGTGATTCCTGGTCTAATGGTAGTGTGATTCCTGGTCTAATGGTAGTGTGATTCCTGGTCTAATGGTAGTGTGATTCCTGGTCGTATGGTAGTGTGATTCATGGTCTAATGGTAGTGTGATTCCTGGTCTAATGGTAGTGTGATTCATGGTCTAATGGTAGTGTGATTCCTGGTCGTATGGTAGTGTGATTCCTGGTCTAATGGTAGTGTGATTCCTGGTCTAATGGTAGTGTGATTCCTAGTCGTATGGTAGTGTGATTCCTGATCTAATGGTAGTGTGATTCCTGGTCGTATGGTAGGGTGATTCCTGGTCTAATGGTAGTGTGATTCCTGGTCTAATGGTAGTGTGATTCCTGGTCTAATGGTAGTGTGATTCCTGGTCTAATGGTAGTGTGATTCCTGGTCTAATGGTAGTGTGATTCCTGGTCTAATGGTAGTGTGATTCCTGGTCTAATGGTAGTGTGATTCCTGGTCTAATGTAGTGTGATTTCTGGTCGTATGGTAGTGTGATTCCTGGTCTAATGGTAGTGTGATTCCTGGTCGTATGGTAGTGTGATTCCTGGTCTAATGGTAGTGTGATTCCTGGTCTATGTAGTGTGATTCCTGGTCTAATGGTAGTGTGATTCCTGGTCTAATGGTAGTGTGATTCCTGGTCTAATGGTAGTGTGATTCCTGGTCTAATGGTAGTGTGATTCCTGGTCTAATGGTAGTGTGATTCCTGGTCTAATGGTAGTGTGATTCATGGTCTAATGGTAGTGTGATTCCTGGTCGTATGGTAGGGTGATTCCTGGTCTAATGGTAGTGTGATTCCTGGTCTAATGGTAGTGTGATTCCTGGTCTACTGGTAGTGTTATTCCTTGGTCTAATGGTAGTGTGATTCCTGGTCGTATGGTAGGGTGATTCCTGGTCTAATGGTAGTGTGATTCCTGGTCTAATGGTAGTGTGATTCCTGGTCTAATGGTAGTGTGATTCCTGGTCTACTGGTAGTGTTATTCCTGGTCTAATGGTAGTGTGATTCCTGGTCGTATGGTAGGGCGATTCCTGGTCTATGGTAGTGTGATTCCTGGTCGTATGGTAGTGTGATTCCTGGTCTAATGGTAGTGTGATTCCTGGTCTAATGGTAGTGTGATTCCTGGTCTAATGTGTGATTCCTGGTCTAATGGTAGTGTGATTCCTGGTCTAATGGTAGTGTGATTCCTGGTCTAATGGTAGTGTGATTCCTGGTCTAATGGTAGTGTGATTCATGGTCTAATGGTAGAGTGATTCCTGGTCGTATGGTAGGGTGATTCCTGGTCTAATGGTAGTGTGATTCCTGGTCTAATGGTAGTGTGATTCCTGGTCTACTGGTAGTGTTATTCATGGTCTAATGGTAGTGTGATTCCTGGTCGTATGGTAGGGCGATTCCTGGTCTAATGGTAGTGTGATTCCTGGTCGTATGGTAGTGTGATTCCTGGTCTAATGGTAGTGTGATTCCTGGTCTAATGGTAGTGTGATTCCTGGTCTAATGGTAGTGTGATTCCTGGTCGTATGGTAGGGTGATTCCTGGTCTAATTGTAGTGTGATTCCTGGTCTAATGGTAGTGTTATTCCTGGTCTAATGGTAGTGTGATTCCTGGTCTAATGGTAGTGTGATTCCTGGTCTAATGGTAGTGTGATTCCTGGTCTAATGGTAGTGTGATTCCTGGTCTAATGGTAGTGTGATTCCTGGTCTAATGGTAGTGTGATTCCTGGTCTAATGGTAGGGTGATTCCTGGTCTAATGGTAGTGTGATTCCTGGTCTAATGGTAGTGTGATTCCTGGTCTAATGGTAGTGTGATTCCTGGTCTACTGGTAGTGTTATTCCTGGTCTAATGGTAGTGTGATTCCTGGTCGTATGGTAGGGCGATTCCTGGTCTAATGGTAGTGTGATTCCTGGTCGTATGGTAGTGTGATTCCTGGTCTAATGGTAGTGTGATTCCTGGTCGTATGGTAGTGTGATTCCTGGTCTATGGTAGTGTGATTCCTGGTCGTATGGTAGTGTGATTCCTGGTCTAATGGTAGTGTGATTCCTGGTCTAATGGTAGTGTGATTCCTGGTCTAATGGTAGTGTGATTCCTGGTCTAATGGTAGTGTGATTCCTGGTCTAATGGTAGTGTGATTCCTGGTCTAATGGTAGTGTGATTCCTGGTCTAATGGTAGTGTGATTCCTGGTCTAATGGTAGTGTGATTCCTGGTCTAATGGTAGTGTGATTCCTGGTCTAATGGTAGTGTGAGCTGGTCTAATGGTAGTGTGATTCCTGGTCTAATGGTAGTGTGATTCCTGGTCTAATGGTAGTGTGATTCCTGGTCTAATGGTAGTGTGATTCCTGGTCTAATGGTAGTGTGATTCATGGTCTAATGGTAGTGTGATTCCTGGTCGTATGGTAGGGTGATTCCTGGTCTAATGGTAGTGTGATTCCTGGTCGTATGGTAGTGTGATTCCTGGTCTAATGGTAGTGTGATTCCTGGCCGTAATGATAGTGTGATTCCTGGTCGTATGATAATGTGATTTCTTGTCGTATGGTAGTGTGAAGAATTGCCGACCTGGGGGTACAGGGTTCGATTTTCAGTTGGGGAATCTTTTTTTTTATATATTAATTTTAAAAAAATTATTTTTTGCATTATCTCAAACCTTTTGTTATTAGATAATATTTAAATTACTCCCACTCATCCCACTACGACGCAAATGACATAAACGATTGGACGACCTGGCCATTGATATTTTTAGTTAGTCACTCATCAATTTTCGCCGTTTAATTTAATGTACAACTACTCCTTTTTTCACCTTTTATTTTCTTCCTTTTTTCTCTCTGAGCGTAAAAAATAATGTTAAAGCAGGCAAAAAACAATGAAATTAACAACATAATTTTAATTTCCAGCCGTACTAGTATTATACTGTGACCTGCGCTGGGTCCGAATACACTTTTAATCTAATGGAACCCGCCCGGGTCCAAATTGCCGCAGCCTTGTTGAAAATGTTTTAAGTTGTGCCGAAGAAACTCTCCATCATGGAAGACAAAAAGTCTGCTACTCGGGAAATGCCGGAAATGACGTAAGACTGTTTACACGCGACGACTATAAGGGGTGGGGGGGGGGTAAAAATGTGAGCTTGTTCTTGTGCAGACGTGTGCTCTATAAGAATTGGACATTCTTGTTTGAAACTGTTAGATGTGGGGGATATGTAGGTTAAACTCTTGAAACCGTTAAATGTGGGGGATATATAGGTTAAACTCTTGAAACCGTTAGATGTGGGGGGGTATGTAGGTTAAACTCTAGAAACCGTTACATGTGGGGGATATATAGGTTAAACTCTTGAAATCGTTAGATGTGAGGGATATGTAGGTTAAACTCTTGAAATCGTTAGATGTGGGGGATATGTAGGTTAAACTTTAGAAATCGTTAGAAGTGATGATATGTAGGTTAAACTCTAGAAATCGTTAGAAGTGAGGGATATGTAGGTTAAACGCTTGAAGGTTAGATGTGGGGGATATGTAGGTTAAACTCTTGAAGGTTAGATGTGGGGGATATGTAGGTTAAACTCTTGAAGGTTAGATGTGAGTGATATGTAGGTTAAACTCTTGAAGGTTAGATGTGAGTGATATTTGGTTAAACCCTTTCAAAGGTCAGTTGTGGGGGGTATGTAGGTTGAACTATTGAGTGCTACAGATGTGAGGGATCGGTAAGATTAAAATCGTGAGATAAGAGGGCCGTTGAGGGGACACCGGGTAGTTTAGTCTATGGCTGAGGTATGCACTAATTAATCAGATATAAAACAGGGTGCAACAATTTTCTATAGGCTGGAAGGGTATGAGCTAATTCGTCAGTTTAAAGGGGTCATATTAGTCATTGTTTGGTAAAACAGAACAAATAAGTCAGTGACAGTGATTTCACGAGTCAAGTAAAATGATTCATTGTTAGATAATTTATTCTAAAAATTAAAAAAACTCGTAAAATCCTTTATGAACGAGATTAATACATCAAATAGAATGGGACTGCAATAAAGCTTTTAAATAAAATACAAAATACACAAACAAATTGTGCAATGAAAACAATAAATTTCAGCTTTATTTTTAGACTGATACGTATCAGTCTAAAAATAAAGCTGAAATTTATTGTTTTCATTGCACAATTTGTTTGTGTATTTTGTATTTTATGAACGAGACAACACTAAATGAATGTTTATTATAATACGCAGCGCAAGACCATCCAAAAATACAAAATGGTTGTTATGTGTCGTAAAACATGTTTAATATAATGCGCACCGATCAGGAATATGTTTATAAAAAGTGTTGTCAATAAAATACGCACCTTATTGCGCGACAGGAAAGGTTCTTCAATATAATACGCACCGCGACACTCTATCTCAAAAATTACATGATACATAGAGATAAATAAAGTAATCTAAAAATTCAATAATTTAATTACAGTACATGCGATCGATCTGAAATTTTGATACATCGTTTTTATCATTGGTACAAAACTGCCTGCAAAATTTCAGCTCGCTAGCTTATGAGGAAGTAGGTTAAATCGATCCAAAGTTATTTCGGCACTCAAGCAAGCTAGCAAGCAAGCTAGCAAGCAGACACCACGAGTTAATATAAAGGATTTAATTACTTTAAGTGGTGTGAATAATGATTAAAATAGCCAGTGTGGTGTGAATAATGATTAAAATAGCCAGTGTGGTGTGAATAATGATTAAAATAGCCAGTGTGGTGTGAATAATGATTAAAATAGCCAGTGTGGTGTGAATAATGATTAAAATAGCCAGTGTGGTGTGAATAATGATTAAAATAGCCAGTGTGGTGTGAATAATGATTAAAATAGCCAGTGTGGTGTGAATAATGATTAAAATAGCCAGTGTGGTGTGAATAATGATTAAAATAGCCAGTGTGGTGTGAATAATGATTAAAATAGCCAGTGTGGTGTGAATAATGATTAAAATAGCCAGTGCTTTTCACAGAAGTGTATGGTCAGTATTTGGTGCGCTAGGGTAAAACTATGCCTATATTTATGTGGTTGGGTAAACTATGCCTATATTTATGTGGTTGGGTAAACTATGCCTATATTTATGTGGTTGGGTAAACTATGCCTATATTTATGTGGTTGGGTAAACTATGCCTATATTTATGTGGTTGGGTAAACTATGCCTATATTTATGTGGTTGGGTAAACTATGCCTATATTTATGTGGTTGGGTAAACTATGCCTATATTTATGTGGTTGGGTAAACTATGCCTATATTTATGTGGTTGGGTAAACTATGCCTATATTTATGTGGTTGGGTAAACTATGCCTATATTTATGTGGTTGGGTAAACTATGCCTATATTTATGTGGTTGGGTAAACTATGTCTATATTTATTTGGTTAGGGTAAGCTATGCCTATATTTATTTGGTTAGGGTAAGCTATGCCAATATTTATTTGGTTAGGGTAAGCTATGCCTACATTTATTTGGTTTGGGTAAGCTATGCCTATATTTATTTGGTTTGGGTAAGCTATGCCTATATTTATTTGGTTGTGGTAAGCTATGCCAGTCAAAGGCGTATTAAGGTAACCTATAACAATTTTGATGAGTTGGGGTAAACTGTGGCGCTGTTCGGTACAGAGGTGTGAAATTAGGTAAATGTTTGAGACGTTTAGTAAGAATGAGTCAACGTTTCAGCAGGCATGGCCACTGGGTGAGCAGTATTTATAAACGTCGACAGAATCCTCCATTTTTGATTATCTGACAATTATGGTGCGTCAAACAGTTTATCCCCGGAAAGTCACCTTGTTTTCGTTTTGTGCTCCCGTTCTGTGTTTGACGTGCACTCTTTGGCGATACCAAAGTAAATAATACCGAACGGTACCTCGGTAAATACGACCAACGATGCCTGGTATCGTTAAAAGTGAACAAAGCGATGCCATCTATTTAAATATTTAAAAAAAACA